>LPNX010633039.1:307186-396893 GCA_001517045.1 Pseudotsuga menziesii
GACTTCCAGCTGGGTGATGCCTCGTGACAAAGCATCCCATATGAGCTCAATGACAGCCCTATACTCAGCAACATTATTGGAAGCAAGACCTAGACAAGTGCCACCTGTGGCAACAAGCTATCCTGAAGGGGAATAGATAACCCATGCTGCCGAAGCCAGGTTACAAGTGTGACGGCTGGCGCCATCAGCAAAACCTACATACATCTTGGAAGACATCTGCAACAACCAGCAGATAGTATAAAAAATGAAACTGACAACCTAATGTACATAAAAATACCTACATTAATATACAAGAAAAAGTGCTAAGCCTAGGCATAGTACTTCTTCAGGTAAAGCCCATTTCTAGGCTTAGGCAGCTTATTCCCATCATAATCCACTAATTCATATGCGCCTTTACTCAAAACTTTAGACACAACAAAGGGTCCCAACCACATAGCCTTGAATTTTCCTTCCCCCAGGGGTTCTTTATCTTGATCCCAGAGCAAGACAAGTTCCCCCTCAGAGAAAACCCGAGGTTTGACCGTTTTATCATATTGAGATTTAACCCTATTCTTATGGGCCTGATTTGCAGTCAACGCATCTCTATGTTGCTCATCAAGGTGTTCTAAATGGAGCAACCATTCTTCAAGCTCAGTTGTGTCAGGTAGCACATGAATAGCTATTTGCAAGGATGGGATTTCGCATTCAATCGGTGTAATAGCTTCCACCCCGTGAACGAGTTGTAAGGGGGGAAAACCCATAGCAGTTTTGACATTGGTTCAATAAGCCCAAAGAGAAAGATATAACATGATGTGCCAATTTGAACGGGCTGCATCAATAGTACGTTTAAGTAGAGTTTTCAAAGTTTTGTTTACAGCCTCAACCTGACCATTTGCTTGCGGATAATAAGGATAAGAATGTTCTTGTCGAAATCCAAGCATGGTGGTCAGCTCTGTCATCATGTGATTTTGAAAATGACTGCCATGGTCAGTGACAATCACTTTGGGAATACCAAACCTAGCAATAATCTGATTAAACACGAAGTAAGCTGTCGTTTCCCCATTGTCTTTGAAAGTAGGCATTGCCTCTGCCCATTTTGTGAAATAGTCGACAGCGACAATGATGTATTTGTGCCCCCCAGCCGAGGTTGGGTTGCATGTCATATAATCTATCCCCCACTTCATGAAGGGACCTATCGAGATAATAGGAAACAAGGGAGCAGGATGCGACCGCAATTTTCTGGTGTACAGCTGACATGGATGACAGCGTTTTACAGCTTCCACACAATCTTTAAAGATGGTGGGCCAGAAATACCCGGCACGTAATATCTTCTGGGCCGTTGCTAACCCAGATAAATGACCCCCACATGCTCCGCTATGGGAATCATTTTGGACAATCTCCGCTTCCTCATGAGTAAGGCAGCAACGCAAGACAGAATCTACCCCTCTTCGATATAATGTATCTCCTATTATGAGGTAGTTTTTAGCATGAAGACGTAACTCGCATCGGTCTTCCCTAGAGTAAGCGGTAGGATACTTCAAAGTCTGGAGATATATGAGAATATCTCCGTACCAAGGGTTAGAGGTGGATATAAGGAAGATGTGCTCATCTGGGAATGAGTCATCTTGAACCACTACATCTTCTTCCGTAGGGAATTCTGCTATAAGCTCGGCAAAAACTAAGGACTTTTTGGATTTAGCGAAGATTGACTATCCACTTATTGAATTTTCCCCCAACAATCCGTCGGGATAAAACATATTGGAAAGGGTTTACATCCGCCACTACAGTAGTGGTCCTCAGTAAGATGTAGTGCCGTAACCTCTGTACAGCATAAACAGCCGCTAAGGCTAACTTCTCGACGTGGGAGTACTTAAACTCAGGCCCAACCAGAGCACGGCTAAGATAATAGACAACATGCTCAATGAGCTTGTCATCCTCCTGAACTAGCACTACCCCAATGGTAGACTCCGACGCGGCCAGATATAATAAAAAATCCCTAGAGTAGTTTAGCGGGCATAATAAAACAGCCGACAACAAGGCTTTCTTCAATGGCTCGAACGCGAGTTGTGCAGTTTCATCCCATACAAATGGGGTGTCATGTTTAAGCAGGCACATGAAACCTTTTGTGATCTTGGTATAATTAAGGATAAAACGTTGAAGAAAGTTAGACTTACCTTGTAGACTCTGAAGTTGCCTAAGTGAACGAGGAGGAGGCAGATTTACAATGGCCTCGACTTTTAAGGGATCCACCTGTATGACCCTACTAAAGACAATGAATCCAAGCAATCTACCTGATTCGACTCCGAAAACACACCTGTGGGGATTCAAGCGAATTTTATAGTATCTGCATCTCTCAAAAATCAACCGTAAATGATCGGGATGCTGGATCCTCTTGCGAGAATGAGCAGGCAGATCATCCAAGTAAGGTTCGACAATGGCTTTTATATCGTGAAAAGCAAAGTTCATGGCTCGTTGAAAGGTTGCCCCTGCATTTTTCAATCCAAAGGGCATTTTTCTATAAGCGAATGTACCCCAAGGGCAAATAAAAGCAGTTTTATGCTGGTCTTTCGGTTTGATTTGGATTTGATTGTAGCCGGAAAAACCATCCATAAACGAGAATACCTCACTACCCGCACATGCATCTATGATTTGATCAATAAACGGTGTAGGGTAGTTGTCCTTGGGATAGGCTTTGTTAAGGTCTCGAAAGTCCGTACAAACGCGAATAGTCCCTTGCTTTTTATCAACAGGAACTGGGTTGGACACCCACTCAGTCAAAGCAACGGGATATATAAATCCTGCTTTCAACAGCTTTTCTACCTCTTCCTTCACAGCCGGCGCTTTACACGGGTTCACGGGGCATAATTTTTTCCGAACCGGCTTAGCATCAGGATAGGTTGGGATCTCATGTTGAACAATAGATGGATCAATACCTGGCATCTCCTCATATGAGCAGGCAAAGATATCGCAGAATTCCTTGAAAAGGGCAGTATAAATGGCAATCTCCTCCAGAGAGCAGTTTGCACCTATATAGATATTTTCCACAACATCTGGCTTTATAGAGATGTTGATCGGTATAGTAGCGGAAATGTTTGCCATATTCCCCTCGGCAAACACTCCTTCCCTAGGTAAAGGGTTAACAGGTGTATCAACATCATCTGACAGTCTCACATGGAACTCTTGGTTTTCTATCTTGCTTAGCTCTGGAAGGAAATAAGATCGGTGATGAAGATCCTCACATATATTATCACGTGAACACATAGCTTCCAAAATAGCTTCATCTGAAGGTAAAATAGTGTCTAAGCAATCTATGGAATGTAAAGAGTTATCCGCCCATGCAGGCATATAAACTTCTTCCAGATCATCCGAGACTGTAAGAGGATCTGGAATGGGATCTACAGTGGTTTGGGTAATAGCTTGATACGCCACTTCCACTACAGACAAGGGCACTTCCGGTTCCTGAGGGGTTGGGAGGACCCAAGGATCAGTCCTATTGACCACCGAATCAATGGACTTCCCTACAGTAGTAGAACCGAGATAAAGGACTGGAGCTAGAATATCGAATGTGCCCATCAATGATGCATACAGTCCAGCCCCCAAGCTCTGTGCAGCAGGTTTGTCCTAATCAACCAATGGCACGGTGGAATCTTTAGACTCTAAGCAGCCTTTACGAGTAAAATCAAGTTCGTAAATAGTGACCAGCTTGCCCTCATGTGGAAATACCACGACACGAAAGACAACAGATGCAACATCAAACATTGCATAAGTCCAATTCCTACCCAGAAGCAAATTGTAGTCCAATGGAGCATCAATCACTTCGACTTCAACAGAGACTGCTTTGCCAGCCAACTTAATCTCGAAAGCTGGTAGGATACCATGTGGACAGAAAGACCTTCCATCAAAAGCATTAAGTAAAGTGGTTGATGGGACCAGCTCTGGGGATCTGAGAGCTTTCCAACAAGCCAGGGACATAACACAAGTAGAGGCTCCCTCATCAACAACCGCTCGTCCAATGGTCTTACCACCATGGACAACATCTATCGATAAAGCTACATGATAAGGGAGGCAAATTTTAACCTCAGAGATATTAAATTTTGCTAAGAGACTCGAAGAGTCCATGCTACCTACAGCTGCTAAGAGGGCATTCCGCTGAGCGGGAAAACTCTGTAGCACCTCCA
This sequence comes from Pseudotsuga menziesii, assembly GCA_001517045.1. NCBI lineage: Eukaryota > Viridiplantae > Streptophyta > Pinopsida > Pinales > Pinaceae > Pseudotsuga > Pseudotsuga menziesii. Next base: position 311,344 of record LPNX010633039.1, read on the forward strand.
AAGCTGACATTGCACATGGGGTCTGAGCCAAGTCTTCAACCACCGAGTAGTTAGAAGCGGCTCGGGCATTTGGGTTATGCAAAGTCTTCTTAAAGACACCTTTGGGTATCTTTGGCATTATTTCCGCAGGTTTCTCTATAGTGGGAGGGTTGGAAGATTCAACTACAGCTTTACCTTTATCATCGGTCTCTTTCTCATAGTTCTTGTTCCTGGTTTGTAACAAATTTGAGGATCTAAGCATGTTGATATAATTAGGGTCAGGAGCAGTTTGAATGCCCCCTGCTACGGTAGAAGCTGAAGCATAATTCTGCCCTTGGGGAAACAAGTCCTTCAGGACAGCCGGCAGTTGCGTTTGTAACAGTTTCTAAGCTTGTTCCATGAGGGGATAAAGATGAGTAAGATGGTCCCCTTGGCACAACTTACATGGGAACTTGACTTTCTTCTTTTCCATTTTTCCCCCATAAGCATTGTTTGCGGGCTTTGGCTTGTTTTGGTTTTGGTTTCCCTCTCCCTTTTTACCTTTCTTCTTCTTCCCGCCGGGCTGCTGATTGCCCTTCGAAGAGGTTTGTGCAAAAACATTTGCACTTTGGGAGGAGGGGGCAGCCTTTGCTGCCTCCACCGTAGACTATTTGACAGAAAATTGGTGAAGTTTTTTTGTCAAAGACTCTACAGTGGGAGAGTTTACGGACCCAACCACACCATCGGCATGGGTTCCAGGCTTGGGTTTCTCGGCCTCATGAGAATGGCTAGGTGCCTCAGGGATGATTTCATATAAAATCCCAGACTGTGAATAAATCAAGTCCAACTGCTGGGCCCTGAGTATGGCTTCTTCCTCACTAGTCACTCTTGATTTGGAAACATCCTTAGATATATAGGGCAATAAATATTTAAGGAACCATTCTAATAGAAACTCAGGAGGTATGGTAGCTTTAATAAGGCTCTTTTGCCTCCTCCACTCTTGGATATGATCCAAGATGTGGGTTGCCTTGTTTTGTCTAAAGGTGGAGAACAAGTCCATTCCGAAGTCGTAACGGACTGGAAGCTGAAAGTGGCTAAGGAAAGTGGTAGCCAAGTCCCAGAAGCTGCTAAAAGCAGCAGAAGGTAGCTCAATGTACCATTTTGCTGCCGTGCCTGTCAAGGTCCTCTGGAATAGCCTCAATCTCACTGAATCTTCATTCAATGAGTTGGAAGAACACCATAAGTGGAAGTTGGTGGCATGTGCCCCAGGATCTTCACTAGCCTTACCTTCAAACTTAGGGATGTCCGAGGGCAGTTTGGTGGGAATAGGTGGCCACAAGGGGTCATGCCTCACCGAATCGTTCATCAATTTTGATAAGTCTGGAAAGTTCAAAGTTGCCAGAAAAGGAAGCTTTGGCCTAGCCGGTGTACTAGAGGTACTAGCTTGGGGGTTAGAGGGACTTGCCCCCGATCGCCCATAAGTAAAAGTGAGGTTTCCCCTAGACACCGGTTGTGAAGTGGGAAGGTTTCTTTGGAACGGATTCCATCCGTAAGCCACTGGATTTTGGGTGGGAGTTGCAGTGTAAGTGGTTCGAGCCGTCCCCATAGAAGTTGGGGTCTGAAAGACTGGAGCAGGTATCCCTCCACTAAACAAAGAGAAGGGAGGGCTCGTGTATGGGACCGAAATAGGGGTTTGGTAGCTTTTTTCGTAAGAGGTGTTGCTGCCAAACTGCACTCCTACATATGAAGGAGGTGGACCTACGTATGGATTGGATGGGGGTATGTGCCCCCCATTCCAAGGGAAACCTTGGACAAAGTCCGAGGATCCCACCGGACCACTGTGGGTAGTGTAAGGGAAGGAAGAAGGAATTGTAGGCATACTAGGAATCCCAGTAGCCATATCACCAGACATACTTCCTATGTTTGAGTAAACCGGTGGTTGGACCACTCGGCTTGCTGGAGTTAAGGGTGTGGAAGGTAAACTAGATCTAGGGGTACTAACCGGGGGAGGTAGTACCCCTTCAACCGGAAGGGTTGAGGTGAAAATAAATGAACTTTCTCCCTCAGAAGACATAGCTCTACCTACAGGTACACCTAGCACTGGTGAATTAAAAGGCCCAACCTGCACGATCACTGGATCATTCAAATCAGTCAAGGGGGTATTATAATTTCTTGCAAACTCATCAGCTTGCAATTCTTCTACCTTGACTGTGTCAAGGTCAAAGCGGTTAGCTATTAATTCCAGTTCACCAAGAACCTCACTTACTCCTACTGGTTCAAAAGAACCACCTGTGCTTAATCTCCGCCTTTGGGGTAAAGGTGGAGGTTCCAGTGGTGAGAGAGGAGGAAGGTTTCTCAACCTTCTTGACCTTCTAACAAGTTGGTCCTCCAGAATTAAGACTTTAAAAAATGACACCCTAAGGCCAACTAAACACAAGCAGATCCACAGAGCATACACTAAAAAGATCCTAGAGTCTCAAGCAATCAAAACAGGCTATAAAGATATGCTTTCCCGAAGAAAGCTGATGAACAGTTACTTGGCGTCCTTGAGGGGTTCTTAGGCACAAGCGGAGGAATCACCCAACCTCCCTCCTACACTTTCCACAAGGGTTACCTTACAAGTCCATTCAAGGTCAACCAGAAATAACCTTCCGGTTTACCTGGGTATGAGCCCTAAAAAGACAAGAGACTAAGGCTACCTTGATAATACCTACTGTCTGGGGGGACAGTCGCAAGCCGAACTCGTACGCATGGGCAGGGTAGCTGAGCTTGAAAATCTTTCTAGGACAGAATCCCCAGATGCTTAAAATTCCTGGGTTACGTTTTGACAAGGATTCGAGGGGTTATCCCCTCTGTCCAAGCCTCCATGCGGCCTAGTGCTTAACTCCCGTTTGAGAGGAGCTTCCCAGATACAGTGGTAGAACCAAGGATTTACCTAATGAATGGTCCACTACGTCTGAGTTTATAATTTGTGGGAATTTTACACTCCCTAGCCCACAAATCTAGCCTAAGCTAGTAGGTGAAAGGCCCTAAAAATAAAAACTTTCTAATAAATTTTAAATTTATGCGTTAATTTTAAGGGCTGTTCTTTACTCAAAGGAAGTGGAAGTGATGGACTGTATGGTATTTTGAATCAGCAGAAAATAAATGAAAGCAAAAGTGCATCTAAAGCAAACTATCACTATAAAATAAACTTCTTTTCATTTTTTCAGATATATATTGATGAACTAACAGCACTTAATAAGAGAAACTAGCCTATGTTTTTGTATTTTTCTGAGATAATATTCTTTAAACTGAAACAAACACTACTTTAAGCAAAAATTGCAATGCAAAAGATTAACTATGTTTTGTTTTTCACTTTAAAAAATTCTCAAAAAAAATACTATGCATCTACAATGCACTGCTTGAGTAAACTTGACACTTATGGACTGTATAAAAAACTACAAACTGAAGTAAACAGGCACACAGGACCAAAAGACCAGCAAGGAAAGCAGGCTAGGACCCTAGCTTGGGTGCAAGCATTGACACAAAATCAAAGTAGACTTTAAACAAGAAAGTGCAAACCAATAACTGGTGGAAAGTAGACTGGAAAGACAGAGTCTAAGACCCTGATCACTGATCTAGACTCAGGCACTTTCACCAACAACCCAAACAGGCCAGAAAACTTCAATATGCAAACAGTAAATAAAATAAGTGAAAAAGGACTCAAGGGCTTTCAAAGCACTAATATGTGATCACCTGAGACTTTCAAACAAATCTACAGCACTCTTAAAGAAAATCTTCTTAGAAAACAGGAGTTATAACAGGAAAAGAACAAGCAAACTTTCACACAAAAATCCCAGTTTTCAGGAGTACTCGCGACTGTCTAGCAGTGCAAGTCGCGAATCATTTGCAACTGTTCAATGGAACAACCCGCGAATGGGTATAAAAATTTCTCAAAAATAGAGAAAAAACCCAATATTTTCAAATGCTGAAAGTAATTAAGAAGCAGGATAAAAATCACAAGTAGTATTCAAGAAAACACTGGTCAGGAAGGCAGAAAAAGACCTAAAGTAGACTAGGCTTCCCCAGCGGAGTCGCCAGTTCTGTTGTACAGGATAATTCACCTAATAACCTAGGTCTGGGGGGTTACCAACATACCCATTACTTGCAAACAGTTTGACTCTGAAAGCACGGAATAGGAAATAGGAAAGTAGAACGACTTACTTGTATTAAATGAAGGTTGATCCTTGCTATCTTCTCCCTCTTTGATCTGCTTCCAAAGTCTCCAAGATAGTTCCTCCTTCACCTGTTAATAAACACTCTTCCAGATACAAGATGATTCATATATATAGATGCAGGTTAGGCAAATCATATATCATATAGAAATGTAGACATTTACCAAACTACAAGATATGAAACACTTATGGAAGAAGTAATATCTTTATTAACAATAATAGAAAGAGTTTAGGTTACAACCCAATGTTTGAACAAGGACTCCTCTGTCACCAAAGGACTCTGAGTTTCTCTGCTCCAAATATTTCTGTAGACAATCCACCATCATAACTTTGCTCTCCAAGTGTGACTATCAACACCCTCCCCAAGGCCTCTATTTATATGGATGAAATGAGGCAGTTCTGGAAGGTTAGGGAGGTTGTGGCAGTTAAGAAGATTAAGTTAAATGAGTAAACTAATCTTCCATTAGCGTGAGGTTTTATGTTTTAATGTTGAGGAAACCATTCACGGGTCTGTAGTAGAGCAACCCGCGAATGATTCGCGACTCTATAGAAGAGCAACCCGCGAATATAAGGATTCACGACTTGCTGTATAGGAGACTCGCGAATGATGCGTGAGTTGTCAATATAGAGAATCGCGAATACAACTCAACATGGCAAAATGGAAAAGTAATCAGCTGGGTATATAGGGAATGTACTTCATCATAAGCCAAGGTATAGTGAATATGGGAAACCTCAATCCATAAGTGTCCTTTTGTGTGCCGACATGAGGGATATCAGCACTCGGACAGAGAGGTGCCATTCAGGTGTATAACAGGTAGTCTTTTATACTTGACTCATTCCCGTCCTGACCTTTCCTTTGCCATTGGTCGCGTTGCCTGTTATATGGAAACTCCTCATGAAAGTCACTGGAAAGCAGCAAAAAGAATACTTCGATATATTCGAGGTACCATTCAGTTTGGGATTCATTACAGTACAGGGGGGGAACCTTTGTTGGTTGGTTTCGCTGATTCAGATTGGGCCGGTGATCCTGATGATCGGAATTCTACTGCAAGTTATTTTTTCAGTCTAGGATCTGGACCTATCACTTGGGCTTGTAAGAAACAACAAGCTCTTTCTCTTTCTTCAGCAGAAGCAGAATATCGAGCCACAGTTAATGCCAGTCAGGAAGCTTTATGGCTTCAACAGATCCTTTCAGAGTTTGGATTCGAGCAGTAGCAGCCTACTCCACTTTGGTGCGAAAATCAAAGTGCAATCAAGCTTGCCAAAGATCCAGTTCTACATCAGTGCAGAAAACACATTGAGCTACACATGCACTTCATCAGAAATATTGTTCATGATAGTGTTATTGAAGTTCTATATTTCCCTACAGATGATCAAGTTGCAGACATCTTCACCAAGTCTCTTACAGAAGTGAAGTTTTCTAAACTTTGGTCTATGTTAGGAGTCCAGGAATGTGTCCTTAAGGGGGGATAGGCTCTAATGCCTCCTTCCTTCTCCTAATAGTGTCACTTTTGTAAATCCTTCAATCCTATCCCAAGTTGTTCTTAAGGGGGGATGTTAGGATATTTAGACCCTTAGGAGTTAGTTAAGACCAACTTGTGTAATATATCAGTTAGGTAAAAGTGTGTTTCTTTAGTATGCATTAGTATGCATTTGTAAATATTCTAATCCGACGGTCACAATATGTTCTAGACATAGAGTGATCCAACGGTTCAACTTCTCTTAGATCATACCTACCATTGATCCATTGCTTAACACCAGATTGGTCTATGATCTCTATTTAAAGAGCATAGAGGGTCCTTGGCTAGTTGATCGATTATGAGAAGCTCATGTAACTTTCTTTCTTTTGCATAATAAATTGCTCCAAGTAGCTATTTGGCTAGGGCCATGGAATATTTCCCTCTCGAGGGTTTTAACCATGTGACAAACATTGGTGTACTGATCTGTGATCTGTTTGTGTGAAGCGGTTGTTCTTGGTGTTCAGTCCTAGGGAGTACCCTGTGTACCCTAACACATACATGAGTATGTCTATCTTCAACTTCAAATCCTTATGGATGTTCTATATATACTTCTTCTTCGATCACACCATTCAAAAAAGTTGTTTTCACATCCATCGAGTGTAAGTCCCACTTCATCATGGATACAAGTGGCATGATAGCTCTAATCGAAGTATACCGTGCTACTAGGGAAAATGTCTCTTCATAATCAATTCCCTCTTTTTGAGAGAAACCTCTGGCCACAAATCTTGCTTTATACATCTCGATACTTCCATCAGCTACATGCTTTATTTTGTATATCCATTTGGAGGATACTATACTCTTTCCTTCTAGTTTGGGAACTATATCCCATACATCATTCTTCACTATTGACTGGTATTCTTCAGTCATTTCTTCTAACGATTCTTTCTTCCTAGTTTGTAGGTTCTTGATCTACAAGATCACACATCAAGGCTACATAGTTGGAAAAAGTCTTAGGTTTCTTTCTTTCCCTTGTGGAGCCTTCAAGAGATCCATATTTTTTTGCCTCTCGTATAATTTCTCTTGTCTAAGCAGGATTTCTCTTTCTTGATATCTCCATCATAGGAGGTTCTTATGGTTCTTCCATGTCATGTTCTTCAGGAGATTCATCTTCAGGGAGACATGTAGTTTCTTCATTTCTGGGAGGTGTCTCTTCTTCACACACTTCTTCATGTTGGCACTTCCTGGATCTCTTGAGGGTTGCCTCTTCATCGAATGTCACATCTCAACTGATTTCCATGTGATGGAATCCAAGAATGTAGATTCTAAATGTTTTGGATACTTCACAATATCTAACAAATATCCCCTTATTTTTGGAAGGGTCCATCTTGGTTCTTTTCTCTTTTGGTATATGAATATATACTGGACAACCAAATATTTTGAGGTGACTTACCTCAGGCTTCTTTCCCATGAACATCTCTTATGGAGTCTTGAACCAAAGATCATTGTGAGATATTATATTCTGTACATACAAAATAGTTCTTGCTACTTCTTCCCAAAGATGCATTGGAAGATCTTGATCATATATCATTGTCTTCATTGCCTCCATGATGGTTCTGTTCTTTCTTTCTGCGACGCCATTCTGTTGAGGATTGTAGGGAGTAGTTGCTTCCCTCTTTATTTCAGCATCTTTGCAAAAAGATTCAAACTCTTTTGAGGTATAATCTCCTCCATTGTCTGATTGGAGTGTCTTTATTTTCTTGTCTTAAAGATTTTCTATCAAGGCTTTGAACTCCTTGAATTTCTCAAACACTTCACTCTTTGCTTTCAAGAAGTATATCCAAGTCTTTCTTGAAAAGTCATCAATAAATGTGATATAATATTCAAAGCCACTTAAGGATGTAGAAGACATTGGACCACATACATCTGAATGAATCAATTCCAACATACCTTTTGTTTTTGTTTCACTCTTTGGAAATGGATTCTTGATGTTCTTTCCCTTCTCACATCCTTTGCAAATGCCTTCATGCTTGGTAATCTCGTCACTACTTTGTTCACATGACGTAAAGCATTGTAATTAATGTGGGAAAGCCTTCTATGCCATAGTTCACTCGGGTCAGTGGACTCATGCACAAAGGCTATTTCTGAGTGCCCCTTGAGTTTATACAAGCCTCCTTCTTCTTCACCAATGATGACTGCATCTTCAATATTCTTTCCTTTGGGCCACATGAGTACTTGACCATCTATGAAAACAAATCTGAATCCTTTGTTGTCTAAAGCTGAGATATAAAGTAAATTCTTCTTCAGACCAGGTACATATAATACATCTTTCATATTTAGGGGATTACTTGAATCAAGTTTGTAACTTGCTTCACCAACTCCTTTGATCCGATATTGATAGTCATCTCGTAGGGATACTTTCTGAGGGGAGCTATTTTCTTCAATTTTGGATAGAGTTTTATTTTGTCCTGTCATGTGCTTTGAAGCACCACTATCAATAGTCCAAGTGTCTTCTCTAGGTGTTACAAATCCAGAGAGTGCAGAGAATAGTACATACTCTTCTGCATCTTCTTCTCTTGCTTGCTTTCTTGGAGGTCCTTCTTCTTCTTCATCTTCCGCTAGATGAGCATGATATATTTTCTTTTTGTTGATCCTCTTCTTACATTCTTGTCTTTTCATAGGAAAATTTTGGGCAATGTGTCCTATATTATCACAATGAAAACATTGAAAACAAGAGTAGTCTCTACTTGGAGGATTTTCTCTTACCTTTTGGATTCTTCTGGGAGGTTAATACTCCTTGAAATTTCTTCTCTTGAAATTGTATTGACCTCTTCTTCTCTTGGTGTGAGTGGCTAGGGATTGATCATCTTGCTTTAGTAAGGCTTCTCTATTTGCCACTCTAGTCTCTTCTTGAATGCAGTCTTCCCATACCATATCAAACTTCATGCTTTATTTTCTAGCGCACATCATCTAGATGAAGGACTCCCAGGGTCTAGTGAGACCATTGAGAGCAGTCATAACCATTTCATCTTCATCAATTTTATATCCAATAGCTTCTAGTTGCTCTTTGATCTCAGAAACCCTTGTGAAGTAGTCTTGGATGGATTTTAGATGACTCATCTTGGTGCTCTTCAGTTGAGCTCTTAGATTCATCTTTCTGTTAATGTTTCTTCCCTCACACATTCTGGATAGGGCATCATATATTTTTTTGGAGTCTTCTTGGATGACACTTGAGGGATTAAGTGATCCTTGATGGAGTCAGCAATAATCCTTTGTGCCCTAATCATATCCTTCTTGTGCTTCTCCTTGGCTTCAATTTATTTAGGTTCTACAACTTCTTCTTTGACACACTTATCAAGATCATTCTCTTGGAGAATGAGACCAATCTTGTATTTCCATGCTCGAAAATTCCCTATGCCTTCTAGCTTGTCCTCAAGCTTAGTGCTTAGGGCCATCTTGTCAGAAAATCACAAAAAAATGAAATTTTTCGGAACGAGAAACTAGCCTTACCAGGAGATGTGCTTGAATGAGGTGAGTTGACTGGTGTGCTTGGATTCTAGAGATTTCAACTCTTCACCTTCGAAATCAGACTTGTAAGATTCAGCTTCTGTAGCTTTCTGGTTCAACAGTTTTCTGGTGCAGCTGTCAAGCTAGGGTTTGACTTTCCCAGATACTCAGACACCCAAAAACCTTGATTTCAGGCTCAAAAGATGCGCTCTGGGAGTGCGCAACTTTCTATGCAAGTAGTTTTCCAAAACTCAAAAATTTTCCCAAAACCCTAATTTCTTCCAGGGAGAGAGAGAGGGCTATTTCACCTTGTGAAAGCTGCCCTATTCAGGCTAGCTCTGATACCATTTTAAAATTTCATATGCTTAGCTAAAGCATCAGCAATTCATTTCATTTTCATAACAAATGCATATAAACAGGATCATTGAAAGAAACAGTATCACAAGAACAACACAAATTTATCCTGGGAAAACCTTAAAGGGAAAAACCCAACAAAAGCTTCCTCAATATAGATGCCCCAAAAAGATAAAAGGTAAAACCAAAAGAAAGATCAAAGACTGATCCTCCTCCTTCTCCAGCTACTTCTCTCTCCTTCACTAATGCACTACACAATTGAGTGTGTGTGTTCCAAATGAGGAGCGCCACACCTCTATTTATATTCATCCATTCACTTTAATAATTAATTTTGACATGTAGGCTTGAGTTAATCATGTAGGATCAAGTTAAACATGTAGGCTCAAGTAACCACAACTAGGGTGCTAATGACTCACCTTTACAATTTGAGGGGACTACCTCATGACTCTTATTATTTCTTCCGATTAGAAGCATCGGGGTACAAAGTAATACAAGTGGTTCTCCCAGTAGGACCATCGGGGACCACAAAAAAAAGTACATATAGAATATTCTTCAAAGTTACAATATTTCAACAGTGATGAGGTACCTAAATGGTATGATTGATTTGGGACTTTAATATGGGAGAGATCATGACTTTAATATGACAGGAAGTGTCACAGACATGAAGTACATTTAAGGTGGTTGTTGTTGTCTGGGATCTTCCATGATCTCATGGTTTAGAAAGAAACAGTCCAGTGTTGCTCTCAGTATGGCTGAAGAAAAGTACATTGCAACTTTCTCCACTTGTTGTGAAGCGATATGGATTCGAAAGGTGATGTTAGTATTATTTGACATGGAGTTGGACACAACCGTAATTCTTTGTGAAAACTCGAGTTGTATAAATATGACAGAGAATCTGGTGTTCCAGGACAAATCGAAGAAAATAGAAATCCTATATTTTTATATAAGGGATATGGTATAAAATGGAGCTCTCAAGCTCTAGTATGTGAGTGCCGATGAGCAAGTTGCTGATGTACTAATCAAGCCTCTATCTCGAGTGAAGTTTGAAAATTTCTGTGACAATATTGATGTAGTTCGAAAATACTTTCCTCGCAAGGAGGAATAATTATGGGACTACAGATGATGAATACATGGACCTTCTTCAAAAAGGAATATTAGGTCAGAGACATGAACCCTGCTCGAACAAAGGGGTAGCAGGTTGATAATATGAAACTTCCCAGGAAAGGGGGGATAATGATGAGGCTGACATCGATAATGGATGAACAATGATGATGATGGTCTGACATTTATTTGTCAACAATAGTATCCTCTCTTGAGGATGCCAGGTATAACACTCTATTCATGAGAGTAGTCCTTACTAACTAAGGATGGACCTGTTGATATTAATTTCTCATGGAGAGTACCCACATTTATTTGTGGATGATAGTATCATCTCTTGAGGATTGAAGGTATAACACTCTTTTCATGAGTGGGAATTACTAGCTAAGGATGGCCCTACATATGTTACTCTCGCATGGAAAGTACCCACATTCTGTTTTGGATATTGTATCATAACACTCACTTAGAATTGGTCCTAACCTTTGTGGTATGGATGCTCTATGATGAGTCCTCGCAGACAACAGGATTGACATTTTTTATGTAGTCGAAGCCTGATTTGTAGAGTATACTCTTGTATGGAGAGTATGCCTACATTCATTTGTAGATTCCATAGAATAACACTCGTGCAGGGGTGGTCCTAGCCTTAGTGGTATGGATGCTCTATGATGAGTCATCACAGACACTGCAATATAAAACTCACTTAGGAGTGGTCCTAACCTGTGTGGTATGGATTTTCTACAATGGGATGAAATTTTGTATGCAGTCAAGATTTGCTCTGCAGATAATACCCTTACTTGGAATATTATGCCCACATGTAAGTCCAGAAACTGTAGTATAAAACTCACTTGGGAGTGGTCCTAACATGTGTGGTATGGACTGTCTACGATGAGTCCTCACAGATGATAGGGCGAGGACTGGGTGCAGTTGAGATATACATTTAGTTGTAGACTATTTAGTTGATCGATATCATGGATCATGTTGATAGAGGCTTGCATCGTCCTTGGACTTAGGTACTAAATTGACCAGGATTGATCATCCCACGAATAGATAATGTGTACTGCAGGTACCATGGTGGTGAAGGATCAAGTATGTCACGTCCCCATGCCTCCGACCGGTATAGAGGACGCGACTACTAGATTTATCAGGTCGGGCTAACCGCCCATGAACATGTACAGGCTTAAAAATTACATAAACAGAATGCATTGAACTTAAATATGCACATATGAGAATTTGTCAGGAACAGATGCGATTGTCTAGCAGACACAGCTACAATTGTATATTATGCATAGCTATGATTATTTATCCTTTCATAGCTATGATTATTTATCCTTGCAAAGGGAAATCAACATGCAGAACAAGCATACATTCACATGTTCATCAATTTCCTTAACAGTAAATTAAGATTTCAGAGGCAAAATAAACAAGATCACTTATCTTATGATGAGCTCGATCTGCAACCAGCTACGTCATTGCAATGTTCCACCCAACCATAGGCCAGGGTGCTCATCAATCTCTCAGCAACGCTGCCACCCCCAATCTGGGCATGATTCTCCAAGGAATAAGGGAACTAGCAGGCTTACACATAGCCAGGGATATACAAAACACAGCCAAGCCAACACAGTTGGGTTTATCAGGCTATTAAGGAGCTAGAGAAGGCAGATTGCTAAGCTGGTGAGCTCATTCCAGAGCCAAGGACACCTACACCAGAACTAGCCTGACCTCTATGACACCCATCCACACCCAACACAAGGAATCAGTCCCTTCTCTGCTACACAGTCCCTCAGGCCCTGCATTCCCTTTCAGTGCTATTCAGGGGTGATGGAGAAGAAGGCCATCCCTCTAGCTCTGTCTGTGTGGTTCTAGCCACCAGGTTTATCAAGCAAAACCAAGCCAACATCCTTGCTCCTCTCGCATTCCGAAGACCAACAATTTCACCTATGTAATCAAGTCAACTGTCACAGCTTAAACAGGGAAAATGAATTCTGAGTCATTATTGGCCCTATCGTGGCCAAAATGACTCTCAGGTGAATTTAAAACTGCCCCCAAATGTAGCAACAATTACATTCACCACATGGGGAAGACTACAGCCCTGAAATCTATCAGTGAGCACAACTCACAGCAGGGAAAAATGTCCCAAATGGTCTATGCGTGAGACCAATAGCCGGTGAGACAGCCAAAAACGTGAATGGCTCTTCTCAGCCATGGTAAAAACACATGAAGCTACAAAAACGTGAATGGAAAAATGCACCAGCAGCTCCCAAAACATGAGGAAGACAACCCAATCCCTGGCACTACAAAAACGACCTCCAATCCATGGGAAAAATGAAGCCAACAACCAAAAACGTGGAATCAAAGACACAGGAAAAACTCCAGCTGCTCCCAAAAGCCCCAACGTGAAGGAAAATGGTGAGGAAAAATGGAAAACGTTGATGCATGGCAGAATGGCATACGTTTTTGGGCATTTTCCTTGCCAAGGAAGTCAAAACACGTTTTTCAAAAATGGGTCTCTGCCCAATTCGAAATTTTTTTTCCCACACTCTTCCCATTCCATGCAATAACTAACTCAACCACATTCTGGCTGAAATAAATGATTGAGGAAAAAGACAAGAAAGGTAGTTGACAGTTTGATGGGTTTTCTCATAGACATTTGGCTGTTCCCCATTGGCCCATAGGTTAAATATTTCACCCCCCCCTTATCCTTAGGAAATCATGCCCCATTCGATTTAGTTGCCATGACCATAGCTGGTTGTGTCCATTAATTAATTATGATGCATATTTACATGATGTCCAACATAATATATGCCGTATGCCCCGATATACCATCGGTGACAAATTTAAATCCAAAACATAGCATTACCGATCAATGGTGGGGCTTTGGCCTTTAGCTCCGCACCAAGATCATTACAATATATATACATCATATACATCTAGTGCAATGGGGTCAAAACTGGGGCATTACATTCCCCTCCCCCTTGAATAGCACTGTCCTCAGTGCTTACAAAATTGAACAAAATGCTACACTGGCATCACCTCAGTGTTCCGCAGAATTGAACAAAAATGGATGTGCCAATCGCATGGCATCCTCCAGCTCCCATGTAGCCTCTTCGGGTCCGAAGTGCTCCCATTGCACCTTTACCTGACCTATGGCTCGGTTCCGGAGCATTGTGACCTTCCTGTCGAGGATGCTCATTGGCTCGATTCGGAACTCTCCCTCGGGTTCCACCTGAATCACATCCCAATTTATCACATGGTTAGGATCATGTACATATCTCTTAAGGAAAGAAACATGAAAAACATTATGAGCTCTAGTGCTAGCAGGAAATGCAAGTCTATATGCAACTGGCCCTATTCTTTCAAGCACTTCAAATGGCCCACAGTATCTTGGTGACAACTTGGCACAACTTCCAAGCTTCAAGGAACTCTTCCTTGCCCTCACTCTGAGGTAAACATGATCCCCAACACTAAGCTCTCTGTTCACCCTATGCTTATCTGCATAGCTTATCTGGCTGTCCTGTGCTGCTTTCAGCTTCTGCCTAATCTTTACAACCTCTTGCTCCATTTCCTTGAGCAATTATGGTCCAAGCACAATCCTATTCACTGGATTATCCCAAGTCACTGGTGTCCTACACCTTCTCCCATACAAAGCTTCATACGGACTCATCCCCAAGAATGCTTGATGTCCATTGTTATAAGCAAACTCTACCAAGTGCAAGTAATCTTCCCACTTGGTTGGTTTGTCCATCACATACATGTGAAGCATATCTTCGAGCACCTGATTAACTCTCTCTGTCTGACCATCTGTCTGAGGATGGTATTCAGTGCTGAAGTTTAGCTTTGTACCCAAATCTACAAACAACCCCTTCCAAAAGTTGGAAGTGAACTTGACATCTCTGTCAGAGACCATTGCCTTCGGTAATCCATGCAATTTGAATATCTCCTTCATGAAGATCTTTGCAATGTCACCAGTCTCATACGTAGACTTAACCGGTATAAAATGTGCTACCTTTGTCAACTTGTCTACCACAGTCATGATGGAATCATGTTGTCTCCAAGTCATTGGAAATCCTGTAATGAAATCCATGGAAATAACTTCCCATTTCCATTCTGGAACTGGCAAAGGTTGCAAAAAACCTGCTGGATGTTGATGCTCAACCTTCACCTGTTGACATTTCATACACCTTGAGATGTACTCAGCCATATCCCTCTTCATACCTGGCCAAAAGTACTGCTTCCTAGCTGTAGCAATTGTCTTCTGATATCCTGGGTGACCAGAATACGGATCTTGATGGATTTCATCCATAACAACTCTCCTCAAATCTGCTACATCTAGAATATAAATTCTGCCTTTATAAGTGAGAATCCCCTCTTCTTCCAATTTATATCCCTCATACTTCTTCTCAAGACTCTGCTGCTGCAATTTGTCTTTCACCCGTTCATATAATTCATCTCCGGCAACATGACTAACAATCTGCTGCCTCAAATCTGATTGGAAAATACTAAGGGATGCCACATGCATTTCTTGCACTTTCCTGCTGAGTGCATCAGCTACCTTATTTTCTTTTCCCTTTATGTGCTTAATCTCAAAATCAAACTCACATAAAAATTCTAGCCATCTTGCTTGCCTAGCGTTCAAAGTAGGCTGATCAAACAAATACTTCAGACCACAGTGGTCTGTTCTGAGCTCAAATATCCTACCCATCAAGTAATGTCTCCACATCTTGAGAGCATGTACTATGGCTACAAGCTCTAGATCATGAGTGGCATAGTTCTTCTCATGCTCCTTTAGCTTTCTTGACTCATAACATATCACGTGGTTATCTTGCATAAGGACTCCTCCAAGCCCTTGTCCACATGCATCGGTACATACCACAAAATCTTTCTTTGGATCTGCAACTTTCAATACGGGCGCACTAGTGAGAAGATTCTTCAAATGCTGGAAGCTTTCTTCACACCTCGATGTCCATTCGAAATTCATCCCCTTCTTTTGCAAAGAAGTGATAGCATGTGCAACTTTGGAGAATCCCTCAATGAATCTCCGATAGTATCCTGCAAGTCCCGTGAAAGATCTTACATCTATCACATTTCTTGGAGTAGGCCAATTCATAACAGCTTCAATCTTTTCAGGGTCCACAGATATACCCTCCTCTGAGATAATGTGACCCAAATACTGAATTCTATCTCTATAGAAGTCACACTTGCTCAGTTTTGCATACAACTGATGCTCCTTGAGCAATTGCAGTGTCCATCTCAAATGCTCTTCATGCTCTTTCTCATTCTTAGAATATACAAGAATGTCATCAAGGAAAACAAGAACAAACTTGTCCAAATGCTTGCTGAAGACACTATTCATAAGGCACATAAATGTAGCTGGCACATTTGTGAGACCAAATGGTACCACTACAAACTCATAGTGCCCATACCTTGTCCTAAAGGCGGTCTTATGAATGTATTCATCCTTGATCCTTACCTGATGGTAACCAGACCTCAAGTCAATCTTGGAAAATACCTTTGCTCCTCTCATTTGATCAAAGAGGTCATCAATCCTAGGAAAAGGATACTTATTCTTCACAGTAACCTTGTTCAACTGTCTGTAATCAATACATAACCTGAGTGTACCATCTTTATTCTTCACAAACAGAACTGGTTCTCCCCAAGGAGATACACTCGGTCGGATATACTTCTTTTCTAACAACTCTTGCAGCTGCATCTTCAATTCTAGCATATTCGGTGTACTCATTCTGTAGGGTACCTTGGACACTGGTGCTACTCCTGGCACAAGTTCAATTGTGAAATCAATGTCCCGCCTTGGAGGAAGCCCTAGAATCTCATCAGGAAACACATCCCTGAATTCCTATAACACCCGATAGTCCTCCAACCTCGGAGTTTCATCTCTCGTTTCCTCCAAAATCTGAGCTGCATACAACTGGAAACCTTTCCTACAGAACTTCTTCAACTGCATTGCTGAAACCTGCCGTACTGAAATCACCTTTGGAATGCCTTTCACAACTACTAGGTTCCCTTCTTCATTCATATATTCAAAAGTCTTATTGTAGCAATCAAGCTTCACCCTATGAGATTCTAACCAATCCATTCCAATGAGAACATCATAGGAACCAAACGGTAGAACATTCAGATCTACACACGTGACTAATCCATTCATGACCAATGGACATTTCTCTACCACTTCACTGACCTTTCTCTTAGTTCCAGTGGCTAGCTGAACTAACCAAGACTTCCTATGCTTTACTTTCTTAAAAGCACAAATATCCACTACTCTAGGAGTAATGTAACTGTGAGTAGAACCAGGGTCAATCAAAATAGAAATAGATTGCTCAGCAATCTTACCTGCTACTTCAACCACAGCTGACTAGTGATCTTCCTGGCGGTCCTCCAGTGCTGCATAGATCCTAGGAACTGACCTTGCTACTTGACCCACTGTTTCTGCTTCTTGAACATTATAAGCTGGCCTTGCACTCTCATTCTCGAGTGGACAATTTCTGCGCATGTGGGGTCCTCCACATTTCCAACATTGAAGTGGCCCTCTATTATGTTGTGGATCCTTAGGCTTTTCTCCAGTCACTCCAACTGGCTTACTCGCATCTTGGGACGGCTGCTTCTGTTGATTCCTGAAGTTAGATGGTTTGAAACCTTTCTTTCTTTGGTCAAACTTCTCGTTCTTCTTGTCCTTCCATGCATTATGGTAATCAAGTTTACCCTTGCTTTGCTCATAGCAATACTTAGCCTTCCTTATTGCTTCTTCAAGAGTTCTAGGCTCATAAAACTCAATTCGATCTTTGTAAGACTGAGGTAATCCACTCAGAAAACGCTGGACCTTTACTTTTTCATCTCTGATGTACCGGACATACCTCAATAGATCCAAAAACTTATTTGCATACTCTTCCATGGTCTGCTGTCCCAATCTCAGCTCATGGAACTCCTTGATCTTGTCATCATAATACCTGTCAGAAAGGTATTTCTGCTTGAAATACTTCTTGAAATGTTTCCACTTCAGTCTCCTTTCACTGATCCTCTTCACTTGCTTGAAGTGTTCCCACTAAATGGATGCTCTTCCATTCATATTGAATATGGCAACTCTTGCCTTCATGTTTCCTGAATAATCATGCACTTGAAAGTACTTCTTAATCCCAAGAAGCCAAGCTTCAGATTCCTGTCTAGTATTTACTTCACCATCAAATGTAGGAGGCTTAGCTTTCTTGAATTCATCTCGAGTGCGATCCGTGTGGTGTCTCTTTCTTTTTATTTTATGGGGAGATGAACTTGAATCCCCGCTGGATTCTTCAGAATCAGATGACCCACTAGAAGTCCTTCTTCTTCTCCTAGTACTGCTCTTATTTCCTTCTGGTCTTGCTGCACCTCGTCCAGAGTCTATCTTTCTCTGCAAGTCTGTCAAGCTCTGTAACATTGTAGCATTCAACTGATGCTGCTCTTCCTGGGCTTTAATCAAGCTTCTCATGGTAGCTGCAACATCTGACGGGGTCTCTTGGAATATCCTTCCATTAGACTCAATGTCATCATTCCTATTACGGACATTTTCTCCCATGGCATCTCGGGCATGCTCATCAGAATCCTGAGCATCATACCCGTCATGGGTCCTCATACTGAACCACCTCTAGTTTATCAACTGCACTACCTGGAACACTTCACTAGAAGGTGACTATGACTCTGCAGATGTGTTAATGACAACACAATTGTTAGATGCATAACATTGATATAAATCATAATCATTTACCTTTTCCAGAAATAATCATAAAATTACAAATGCTCAACCACACAAAATTTTCTTCATCCAAGAACGTCTTTCTGAAGGGGACGACGGGGGTCAAGGGGGCTTGCCCCCTTGCAGGCCACTGCAGGGCAGGTCGAGGGCAGCGCCCTCGTTTTTTTTTTTTTTTGTAAAACATTAGTTTTCGTGCAATCTGGCACATAATATCGCTGCCTCATTTCTCATTTTCAGCCCTGAAAATTCCCCTGAAAAACAGTAAAAAATCCCACTGGAAAACAATTAAATTCTGCTGGAAAAATCCCACTAAAAATGCAAATTTTCCCTGTGTAGAATCGGCTGTCGGCTATCTCTCTGATCGGCTATTGGAAGCCTTTGTGCTTCGGGTGGTTTATTCATTTAGGCAGCCGCAACCGTGGCTCTCGGAAGCTCCAAACCTTCCGCAACGGTGGCTCCCAAAATCTCCAAACCTTCCGACGTCTGTTCTTACTTAGAGGAATGTCAATGTCGGGCGTCGGCTGACTTTGACATCGGAAGTCAGATGACTTTGCCTTCCGCCAAATTGGCTCCCAGAAGCTCCAAACCTTCCGCAACAGCGGCTCTCAAAAGCTCCAAACCTTTCGAATTGGCACTTACGTCGGACGTTGGCTGACTTTCACATCGGAAATCGGATGGCTTTGGCCTTTGCAACAGCGGCTCGCCCAATCTTAACTTCTTCCGATCGGCACTTAGAACAATATCGAACGTCGGACATCGGCGGACTTTCGTAACATCGGACGTCGGACCACTTTCCCTTCTGATCGTTCCGACACTTAGACAAATTTTCACGGCTTTCCCCAAACGGTTCCGGCGTCGGCTGTCGGATGACTCTCACGTCGGACGCGGAATCGCTTCGCCGTCTGCAACGGCGGATGGGAAGATCATGAAACCTTCCGCAACGGCGGACGGGAACTTCATGAAACCTTCTGAAACGGTCAGACGGGAAACTTCACCCATTCGCCCGCAACGGTGGACGTCCACTCCGCCAGTCCTTCCGCAATGGCGGATGTCCACTCCGCGAGTCCTTCCGCAGTGGCGGAAGTCAAATCCACTGGTTGCTCCAACTGCTCCAACACTTAGCCAAATTTTTGAAATTTATTGTCTTCAATTTTCCTGATTGCTGCTAAGCAGAAGGCAATTCTGCTTCTGTCACTGCTTATTCTTGGCCCATAGAGGCCCATTGCTGCAACCCAATGCTCTGATACCATGCTATCATGTCCCCATGCCTCCGACCGGCATAGAGGATGCGACTACTAGCTTTATCAGGCTGGGCTAACCGCCCATGAACATGTACAGGCTTAAAAATTACATAAACAGAATGCATTGAACTTAAATATGCACATATGAGAATTTGTCAGGCACATATGCGATTGTCTAGCAGACACAGCTACAATTGTATATTATGCACAGCTATGATTATTTATCCTTTCACAGCTATGATTATTTATCCTTGCACAGCGGAATAAACATGCAGAACGCATACATTCACATGTTCATCAATTTTCTTAACAGTAAATTAATATTTCAAAGGAAAAATAAACAAGATCACTTATCTTATGATGAGCTCGATCCGCAACCAGCTACGTCGCTACAACGTTCCACCCAACCATATGCCAGCGTGCTCATCAATCTCTCAGCAACGCTGCCGCCCCCGAGCTGGGTGTAACAAACATAAAATAAGATAATAATTAAATAATTAGGTTAACTAAGTTAGGTTATGAAATGAGGTGTCTCCTCATTTCAAATGCCCAAGCCATATTTAAGGCAGGGCCACCATTGTAACATATCATCCATTATCTTATCTATACAACCATTAATATACATTTGCCCTATGGCTTATCCGATATTCCAGATATTTTGGTGATTATTGTGTGAGCGAAATTATTGTTCGCTTCAGTGGTATCAGAGCTTTCGTTGCTCGATCTGACCTGTGGTCAACAAACTCAGACCTTGTCTGAAAAAAATACAGGGTTTCCCTGAGTCATAGGTCCTTGACCTTTTTCCTACCCTTAAAATTTATATATCAAAATAAAAAAAAATAAAAAATAAAAAAATTATTCGCTTCTCCACACAGTTTTCCACCTCTGGACAAAATTCCTGCTCGCTGCTCCCTCTGCACTCCTCCTTTTCCACAATCCCCACGTGCTGCTCCTCAGCCCCCGTCCGTTTTTCCTCTCTACCCGCGTACCCATCTTCTCCACTTCTACCATCCACCCCCGCGCCTGTATCCTATTATCCCTCTGCGCACCACCCCATTCTGCTCCCCTGCCGTTCTCTGCCACCAGCCCACGCACCCTCCACTCTCCATTCCTCTCCATCCTTCTTCCTCCCTTCTTCCCACGCGCCTGGCACACCCCCTCTATTCCCCCGCGCTGCCCCTTCCTTCCTCCATCGCTGCCCTCCTGCTCCCACGCGCCCTGCCCACTGCTACATTCACACCACGCTGCCACCAGCCCACGCGGTCCTCCCTGCACCCTCGTGCCACCAGCCAGCACCCAACTCCATCTCCTACGCATGCCCAACTCTTCTCTACCCGCGTCCGCTCATTTTCTGCACATCTTCATCCCCACACACGCCTCCTCCTCACACCCTTCTGTGCACTCCTCACCCATCCGCCACACCCCACCCCACCGTTCGCCACATCCTCCATTCGCCACCCCTGCTATCCTCACGCTGTTACTTTCCACGACCTGGACAAACCACACACAAAAAAAAGCATTATAATATAATATATATATTATAATTACAATATATTATATTTAGATAGTATTTCAAAAAAAAAACAAAACAAAAAAATAATAATCTCAATTTGTTTTATTATATAAATAATAAAATTAACATTTTATTATTATTATTATTTTGGGAAAAAAAGTCCAAAAAAAATATATAATAATAATAATAATAATAATTTTATTAAAAAAAAAAATTATTATTATTTGTGGCGAAAAAAAAAAAGGTTATTTAACCTAATACAAAGAAAACAAGTGGAAGAAAATCGAAGTAAAAATCTATAGTCTAGACGACCATTTATTGTCCCAGAAATCAGAGACCATGGAAGCTGGTTTGCGACTACAAATAGAGAAATTAGAAGCCAAGTTAAAGCATTATCGAAGAGAGAATGAAGAATTACGGCACACAAATACGAAATCGGAAATATTGATTAAATTACATCATATGGAAAAAGAGCGCAAGGAACAATTAATTTCTGACTAGACCAATCATATAGAGAAATGGTATGCCCAAATTAAGAAATTAAAAGACGAAAGTGATTTCAATCAGAGACTAACAAATCAAGATATAAAGAAAGAAATAAGTGATTACGAAGTAGAAACAATCCGCTTGAACAAAATCGTTAACAACAAGGATGAAGAACTGACGCACATACGACAGAAATTGACAGATCAAGAATCAGTGGTTGACCAGTATCGACAACAGATAAAAGTTCTTCAACAACAAAATAGTGACTCTAAAAAAAAACACAAGCTAGAGATCGCAAAGAGTAATAAAATAATATCCAACAATTCTGAAGAAATTTTCAGATTAAGAAACCACAACAAAACCCTGATTACAAAAATCAAAAAATTGAAAAACAACAACAAGAGGGAACAATCCGGTGACGACCTCGCAGGAAAACCAGTGTTTAAATAATAGTAATCAGGAACTACATAACAAGGAGCTAGAAATTGAAAAAAAATCGCAAGAGGAAAGAATCAAAAGAATTTCAATTCATGAACAATCTACTAAAGAACTAAGAAGCACAATCCAGGAAAATACATCCAAAAATCAAATTGAAGAAGTGAAGACAGTCCTCATTACAGTCCAAAGGAAAGAAGAACAAACGAAACCTATACCTTACAGACATCCTAATTATAATCGTCATTTTGACCAACGACAGGGTCAAAATGAATATTCACAAAAGAATTATGTGGATATGCGAAAATATCGACATACTAAGCAACAATCGAGACAGATCGTTCTACAAAAAGATCTCAGAGCTCCGATAAAAATAGATCTGGGATGGACCATAGGAGATGCTATGCGACAATTCTCTTGGGGAATCCGTAGTTCGTATCGGCTCATCTCCTCAAAGGTCGGAAATACAAAGGGAAAAGAATTTCGAAATGACATATTGAAATAAATCAGACATTAATGTCAAATACATCTTTGAGGACAAAGATTCCCTTAAGGGGAAGGCAATGTAACAAACATAAAATAAGATAATAATTAAATAATTAGGTTAACTAAGTTAGGTTATGAAATGAGGTGTCTCCTCATTTCAAATTCCTGAGCCATATTTAAGGCAGGGCCACCATTGTAACATATCATCCATTATCTTATCTATACAACCATTAATATACATTTTCCCTATGGCTTATCCGATATTCAAGATATTTTGGTGATTATTGTGTGAGCGAAATTATTGTTCACTTCACTGGGCATGATTCTCCAAGGAATAAGGGAACTAGCAGGCTTACACATAGCCAGGGATATACAAAACAAAGCCAAGCCAACACAGTTGGGTTTATCAGGCTATTAAGGAGCTGGAGAAGGCAGATTGCTAAGCTGGTGAGCTCATTCCAGATCCAAGGACACCTACACCAGAACTAGCCTAACCTCTATGACACCCATCCACACCCAACACAAGGAATCAGTCCCTTCTCTGCTACATAGTCCCTCAGGCCCTGCATTCCCTTCCAGTGCTATTCAGGGGTGATGGAGAAGAAGGCCAACCCTCTAGCTCTGTCTGTGTGGTTCCAGCCACCAGGTTTATCAAGCAAAACCAAGCCAACATCCTTGCTCCTCTCGTAGTCCGAAGACCAACAATTTCACCTATGTAATCAAGTCAACTGTCACAGCTTAAACAGGGAAAACGAATTCTGAGTCATTATTGGCCCTATCGTGGCCAAAATGACTCTCAGGCAAATTTGCAACAACCCCCAAATGTAGAAACAATTACATTCACCACATGGGGAAGACTGCAGCCCTGAAATCTATCAGTGAGCACAACTCACAGCAGGGAAAAACGTCCCAAATGATCTGTGCATGAGACCAATAGCTGGTGAGACAGCCAAAAACGTGAATGGCTCTTCTTAGCCATGGTAAAAACACATGAAGCTACAAAAACGTGAATGGAAAAATGCACCAATCCCTGGCACTACAAAAACGACCTCCAATCCATGGGAAAAATGAAGCCAACAACCAAAAACGTGGAATCAAAGACACAAGAAAAAGTCCAGCTGCTCCCAAAAGCCCCAACGTGAAGGAGAATGGTGAGGAAAAATGGAAAACGTCGATGCATGGCAGAATGGCATACGTTTTTGGGCATTTTCCTTGCCAAGGAAGTCAGAACACGTTTTTCAAAAATGGGTCTCTACCCAATTCGAATTTTTTTTGCCCACACTCTTCCCATTCCATGCAATAACTAACTCAACCACATTCTGGCTAAAATAAATGATTGGGGAAAAAGACAAGAAAGGTAGTTGACAGTTTGATGGGTTTTCTCATAGACATTTGGCTGTTCCCCATTGGCCCATAGGTTAAATATTTCACCCCCCCCTTATCCTTGTGAAATCATGCCCCATTCGATTTAGTTGCTGCGACCGTAGCTGGTTGTGTCCATTAATTAATTATGATGCATATTTCCATGATGGCCAACATAATATATGCCGCATGCCCCGATATACCATCGGTGACAAATTTAAATCCAAAACATAGCATTATCGATCAATGGTGGGGCTTTGGCCTTTATCTCCGCACCAAGATCATTACAATATATATACATCATATACATCTAGTGCAACGGGGTCAAAACCGGGGCATTACAAAGTATATCAAAGTACAGTAGCAAAGGGTCGAGTATATCGAAGTGTGGCTGCAAAGGATCGAAAGGATTGAAGTGTTGTTGCAAAGGATTGAAAGGATCAAAATTTTGTTGCAAAAGGGTCAAAAGGATAGAAGTGATGTTGGAAATTAGAATCGAGAAGATCAAAGTGCATCTGCAAGTGATCAATAATATCATTGTGTTGCTGCAAAGGATAGAAGATCAAAGTGTTGTTGTAAAGGATCAAGAAGATCGAAGTGCTACTGCAAAGGATCAAGAAGATCAAACTGCTACTATGAAGGATCAAAAGGTCAAAGTGTTGCTGCAAAAGGATCAAGTGATCATGTGATGCAGAAGATGAAGAGTAACTATTCCAGTTACTGATTGAGAAAACTTCACATGATGTATAGATGTATTAACTCGACGTACTGTTGAAATTATTGTCACTCTATTCTCCTATTGTATATGATGATGTTGTTAGTAGAATAACCTTCTCATTAAGGGGGAAATTTGTTGAAATATTGTAACTTCAAAGGATATTCTTAATGTATTTTACCCATGTAAACCAAGGTAGATGTTATTATTCCTCCGACGGGGTGTTACTATTGTATTTGGTCATCATAGAGTTATGAGGTAAAGCCTCGATTGTAAGTAGGGTCATTAGTACCCTAATGAATAATATAATATATTGTTTTTAGTTTTCCTAGGTGAAGTCCACCCAGATAGTTTAGTGGGGCTGACGTGGTTAGGGTAAAAGTTGGTTGGCTCAATGTGTATCAATAGAGGAGTTGTGGTTCTTATTTGAACACAGACTCACTCACTTGAGTAGCGCATAGGAGATAGAGAGAGAGACATAACATAAGGAGGAGAACACTTCTTTTTGGTGTTGTCTTTTATACATCTTAAACAAAGGAAGTTTTGTTGGGTTTTCTTCCCCTTGAGGGTTTCCCAGGATAAACACTGTGTCTTTATTGTGATTTTTTTTGTATTAGTGATTATGGAAATGATGGTTCTATGACATTTGAATTGAACACTAATGAATTCAGTCTAGCATATGAAATCTTAACAAAAATGGAAGTCATGAGTAAGGAAAATTCCTTTAAAAAAACAAAATGTTGTGCTTACCAGAGAAAATATTACCTTTGAATGAGGGTTTGGGATGTAATGGAAAGGTCGAGATCATCCAAATCATTTGGTTTATAAATCGTTGATAACCTTGTCTCACTTTCCAAAATAAAGTATTAATATTTTTCCTTAATTGATATCAAGTTGTTCAATAAGCATGGATGCATGCAGAGAGTCATACCTTTATGAAACACTAAAATGGACGAGGGTTTTCGCCCTAGCTCTCCATATTTTCCTCTTCCCTGCACAAATAAAACAAATATGAGTTTAGCTCAGTTGTAGCCTGTGAAAATATCTAATGAAATAAAGAGTTAAAACCTGGAAACATTACCCTGTTACATGTTAAACCCTTATTGGCTTGGGAATATCCTCTTTCATTTATTGAAGGAAAACACACCGAGGTTTCCACCTTACCACACCAGAAATGAAAATGACTGAGACTGTGCAAAGGTAAATAGCATCCAAGTCGGACAATATACACCATTTAAACTTAGCATAAAAATTACTCCTTAAACCAAAAATAAATTACAGGCAAGTAATATCACAACAAAGCAACCTCGTGTGGCAAGAAGGATTCAGAGCAAAAACACCAAAAACCACCACAGTAAATGAGAACAAAAAAAACTCATGACCAAGTAAATGTGATAATAAAACCCTAAATATCTTTCCAACGATAGGGATCAAGCATTGTACAGATGGAGGGAAAGGATCATTTTCTTCCATGAAAATCATGTGAGGATGCCAACCTCATTAACTATGTCTTGTTGCATTGTCAACTTGCAAGCCAAGGCCATAACAAATTTAAACCTTCTTTAAAATCCCTTCAACCTCACAAGTTCTCATCCACTTTGTAACTCCCTTTTTTCCACATGCTAAACTTTGTCATGGGTTTTAAAGCATAATATATGTCTTGTATTTTTTTTTACAACATCGCATGTAAAGGTTACGACGTTTGCATCCCCTTTATGTCAACCCTTCACATTACATAGGTAGGGACAAACATTAATATAAAACATTAATTCAATTCATATGTCTAGCAACGCATGGCATAGGACTAAGGTCCAAAACCTAGGATTTAATCCTAGGTAAATAAAACCAAATATTTCCTTACACTAAAACTTTAACACGTCACCTTTGCGAGAGTTACATTTCAGTTTTGACATAGTCAAATTAAATGTTGGACGGATGACAAGCCCTGTCGACTTTAAATTAAGAATTCCAATTAAAATTATCCATGTAGAGAGGTAAAAATTATCTTACAACTAAGAAAAATACCTAGCAACATTCACGTATATAGATTATATATGTAAAAAAGAAAAAAAATATGGTGTAATTTTTTGGTACGTCACAATAATCCTTGAGAAAAAAACCATTTACCATATACAAAATACTATCATTTTGAGGGTTACTATAAGGAGTAAGCTAGCTGTGGAGCAATCCTCCCTCATTGGACGGAGGAGGAGCAAAGTTAGCGTTGACTTTGCTCCTCCTCCGTCCGATGGAGGGAGTTTTGCTCCACAGCTAGCTCACTCCTTACTATAAGAGTTTATAGCCAAATGTTTGATATAATTGATTCATAAGGACGTGGTTGTGTTCGTATTACAAAAGTAACACTTGCATGTAATATTAACATAACCAAAAAACTTTTGCACTAAAGAATCCTTTGGTTGTGAAATCTATATAACTACAAGTTCCAACATTAAAAATCATTTACAATACAATTTTTCAACTCAAAAAATCAAGAAATAGAAAAATTTCATTCATTCATATTTGTGAAAGATCAACAGTGATTATTCAAGTCTTTTTTATCATTCCTTTCTGTTTTGTTGAACGAATGTTTGAATAAGAAGTCAAATTTTTACTTTGCGTGGCCATTAACCTAAAATTCTTGACTGCATCCTTACTTCCTAATTTTCATTGTGATTTCAAACAAGAATGATCAACTATTTAGTTGGGGGAAGAAATTGTTGGCTTATATTAACAACGGAAACATAAATTCAAAACCACGTTTTCATATTCGAATGAAGAGTCTTATTTAACTTCAATCCATGTTTGGATATAAAAGCCACATGTTTGATCAGCCTCCACTATGAGGTATGAATGGAATTATGGATTACTTGAAACAAATGGTAATTTCATATAATAATATAACTCTCGATATTCTTGGAGATATGGGAATAACTACAATATATCCCAATTATATATTGTTCAGGATGGAATGTAGCATCTTCACTTGTTTGAAAGCTAGTTGAAGTTGCATATCTAGTACCATAAACATATCTTATTCCATCCACCCATCCTATAGTCCTATATTGAGATTAAATTTCGAAGAATGTGGATCCCAAAGTTCCAAATATATACCCAGATTGATATCCAATTTAACCACTCATAACAAAGCACCTAATTTACTCAAATTTT
This sequence comes from Pseudotsuga menziesii, assembly GCA_001517045.1. Lineage (NCBI taxonomy): Eukaryota > Viridiplantae > Streptophyta > Pinopsida > Pinales > Pinaceae > Pseudotsuga > Pseudotsuga menziesii. The sequence goes on from LPNX010633039.1 coordinate 339,079, forward strand.
CAAGCAAATCCAATTTCAATTGTATTTGGTTGGATGATGTACTTTTATTATGTTATGGTTAGTAGAGGAGGAAACATAGATTAAGGATATACTTCAACTTTATAATAATGAAATAGGTATGGAAATAAACATCTATAAATATGCAACGATTTTTCATGCAGTTGAGGAGGAATTGGTGCATACCATGAGTACTTACTTTCCTTACAAACATGATAACTTCCACGATGGAATTAATTATTTGTGTTTTAAAATGAAACATGATGGGTATTTTCTCAAAATGATATGAGCTTATCCATAATTATGAAAGTGTTGGTTCTGGATCCTGATCTTCCTTATTCATAGGTCATGTTTTAGTCGTGTTCGGATACCACTTCCATAATAGGGGTGTGTTGGGAAGATCCCCCCCCCCTCCCCCAACTATAGTCCCCACTTGTAATGGAAGCAACTGATTTGGGATCCCTCCTCCTTGGAAGGGGTTCAAGGGAAATTCCCCCGTAGTGAAAATTTTGGAAAACAAATCCCTTGTAAAATGTTGTAATTCATAGTCATGACTTGATCAATAATGGGAGATTTACATGCCCATGTTTTTGGGTAACTTGTGGTATTTTCCCATGGTAATCCATCTATAAAAGGAATCCATTGTGATATAGATGTGTATTGTAGTAGTGTGAAAAACGATCCGTGTGATTGTGTGAGAGAGACTATGAGAGAGTGAAGAGGAAGTTGCAACATATGTGTTGCAGGTTGTATTGGGCCTTCAATTTAATGGATGGTATAATAGAATGCTAGGTAATTTCTATGTGAGTGTATCTGATCTTGGGTGAACCACGTTATATTGGTGTCTCTCTTGTATTGTGTTTATGTGTTTTATATTTTCATCTTGTTTTTATTGTTATTTCTTCGTGATATTTTTTTCTAACAATTGGTATTAGAGCCAAAGGATTATTTGGTAGATAAACTTGTAGGAAAGAAGGGTTTTTTGTTCAAGTGGGAGAAATGGCAGAAGAAGGAAATATTAGGGTCAAGAAATTTAATGGACAAAACTACCAATTATGGAAGATCCAAATTAATGGAGGACTATCTATATCATAAGGATCTATTCATACTATTGGGTGGAAAAGAAAAACAATTGGCAATTATGAAGCATGAAGAATGGGAGGTTCTTGATAGAAATGTACTACAAATAATATGACTATGCTTGGATTCATCAGTGGCTTTGAATATCTCAAAAGAAAATACAATGGAGGGTCTGATGAGAACATTCACTACATTGTATGAAAAACCCTTGACCTCCAACAAGGTATTTCTAATGAATCATTTATTTAATATGAAGATGTTAGAAGGAGGGCCTATTGCTAACCATTTAAATGAATTTAATATGATTACTAATCAGCTAATTTCTGTAAAATTGAACTTTGATGATGAGTTTAGGGCTCTTCTAATATTGTGCTCATTGCCATAAAGATGGAATGATTTGGCCATGGCTGCAGGTAATTTTTTCTCTGGTTCAAACACTTTGAAATTTGATGATGTTGTTGGTGTTGTTCTTAGTGAGGAAATGTGGAGGAAAAGAACAGGTGATAAATCATGTAATGCCTTCACCATGGAGAGCAGGGGAATAAAAAGGGAGAGAGGAAAGATACCAAGTACTCATAGCATGTATATGAAGGGAAGACATAAGTTTAGAATTGGAAAGACAAAGTGTTGGAACTGTGGAAAGAAAGGACATGTGAAGAAATACTGCAATTATATAAAGAAGAAAGGAGATGGACAATAGGAGACTAATCAAGAAGCAAATGTAGTAGGTGATTTGTTACAGTATGTTTTGATTCATGCATTAGCCTACTAATAGTGATTACTGGGTAGTAGATTCAATGGATTCATGTCATGTTACACCACATAGGAAATTCTTTCATGATTATGTTCCAAGTGATTTTGGACATGTTTTATTGGGTGATGATGAACCATGTAAAACTGTTGAAGTGGGTAATGTAAAGATAATGTTAAAGAATGTTAATGAATGGATACTAAAAAAATTAAGGCACATTCCTTTTATGAAAATAAATCTAATCTCAACAAGGAAGTTGGAAGGCAATGTTTAATTATCTATGGTTGGAGAAACATGGTGGAAGATCACTAAATGATCACTTGTAATAGATAAAGGAGATAGGATGTGTACATTGTATTTATGTCCTCATAATATTGATTCTTTTATCTCTGTAGCTTCCATAGATATAGGTACAACGTTATGGCATCATAGGGTTGGAAACATGAGTGAGAAGGGGATGCAGATTCTCCACTCAAGAAAATTGTTACCAGATATGAAGCAGGTAAATTTGGAATTCTACGAGAACTGTTTTTATGGAAAACAAAAGAGATTCATATTTCTCAAGGTTGGGAAACAAAAGTAAAGTGAAAAGTTAGATATTTTTCATACATATTTATGTGTATAGGCTCATTTAAAATCTCTTGGCATCTCTTGTTATTATGTTACTTTGATTGATGATGCAAATCGAAAAACTTGGGTTTATTACATTAGACAGAAATCTAATGTGTTTGCTAATTTTAAGAATTGGAAATCTTTGGTTGAGAATGACACAAGGAAAAGGTTGAAGTGTCTCAGTTTTGATAATGGAGGTGAATACTACAGCAAGTAGTTTTATAGTTACTATTCATACCATGGTATTCATAGAGAGAATATAGTCTCGAAAACACCATAATAAAATGGTGTTTCATAAAGGATTAATAGGATGATCATGGTGAATGCAAGGAGTATGAGATTGCATGCAGGGTTCCCCTTACAATTTTGGGCAGATGTCATAGATACTATTGTTTACTTAATAAATAGAGGGCCTTCAAGTGATTTGGATGGTGGGATTCTAGAGTAGGCATGGACAGGTAAAAAGGTAAACTACTCATTTATGAGAAATTTTGGTTGTGAAGTGTTTTTCCATAATGATAAATAAAATAGAACAAAAATGGAGCTAAATCCAAGAAGTGTACCTTTATTGGATTGGATACAAGGTTGATGATTTTGGTTATCTCTTATTAGATTATGAAAATAACAAAATAATTAGGAGTAAAGATGTGGTATTTGATGAAAAGGTTATATATAAACATCATATATAGGGAAATAAATAGGAAAATGAAACCATAGTATACACAGTTCTTGATGCAATCAAAGAAAATGAAGTTCCAAAGGTGCCAAAAAATCAAGAACAATAGCAGGTACCTCAAACTCCTACAAACGTTAGAATATCTACTAGGTTAAGTAGACCCCCTGAATGATTTTCTCCTTCACTGTATTATTTATTGATGACTCATTATGGTGAACTAGAATGTTATGAAGAAACAATGTAGGTGGAAATTAGAAAGAAGTAGGAGCAAGGCATGAATGAGGAGATGGGCTCATTGGTAAGAAACCAGACTTGGGATTTGCTTCAATTTCCTGCAAGTAAAATAACATTGCAGAATAAATGGGTTTATAGTTTAAAGAAAGAATATGGAGGAAAGAAGTGATACAAGGACAAACTTGTTGAAAAGGGGTTTGCACAGAAAAAAGGTATATATTTTTATTAAATAGTTTATCTTTTTTTTAAAATGATTTCAACTAGGACTATTTTAAGTGTAGTGATGAAAAAATATTTGCATCTTGAATGGTTATATGTAAAAACAACCTTCCTCCATGGGGATTTGGAGGAAGAGATTTAAACGCAGAATCCACTGGGTTATGTGGTCAAAGGGGAGGATAATTTAGCATGTAGGTTGAAGAATAGCTTCTATGGATGAAAGAAATCTCCAAGGCAATGGTATTTCAAATTTGATAGGTTAGTTATAGAACAAGGTTATAGTTGAGGTCATTCTATTAACCATGTTTATTTCAAGAAGCTAGGTAATGGAAGATATATTATCTTGTTATTGTATGTGGATGACATGATTGTTGTAGGGTCTAACATGTAGGATATAAATGTGCTCAAAAGGAAATTGGATAATTCATTTGCGATGAAGGATTTGTGTGGTACAAAGCAAATCCTTGGTATGAGAAGAAGAGGAGACCTGAAAATTTTCAAATTGACATTGTCTCAGGGTGAGGACATAAAAAAGGTGTTGGAGAGGTTTAGAATGCATAATGTGAAATCAATTAGTACACGTTTTTCCACATTTCAAGATAAGTAACAAGATGTTTCCCAAGACATGGGATGATATATAATACATTTATAGGGTCCCCTATTCATTGACATTTGGAAGCTTGATGTATGCCATGTTGTGCACAAGACCAAATATTGCACATGTAGTGGGATTTGTGAGAAAATATATGAACAATACAAGTAGAGAGTGTTGGAGGGAAGAATAGTGTATTCTGATGTATTTGACAGGTACCACTACTCATGCATTATGTTTTGGAGGTCCATACATTGCTCTACATGGACATGTTGATGCAGATATGGTAGGTGATAAAGATAGCAGGCGGAGCACCACAGGGTATGTTTTTATTGTAGGTGGAACAACAATAAGTTGGATTTTTAAACTATAAAAGGTTAGTGCACTCTCAACAATGGAATTAGAGTATGTTTCTTCTACAGAGTCTAGTAAAGAGATGATTTGGCTACAAAGGTTCATGGAGTAAATGGGTAAGAAGAAGGAGAATAACAGGTTGTACAATGATAACCAAAGTTCCATTCATCTTGGAAATAACTTGGCCATCCATTCTAAGACTAAAAAAAATACAAATCAAGTACCATTCCATACGATATGTTCTGGAAGATGATTTGTTTAAGTTGGAAAAGATACATACTAGCCATAATCCTGCATACATGTTGACAACAATAGAAACCAGAGAGAAACTGAGATCCTGCTCAGTTTTAGTTGGCCTTCAAGCATGAAGGTGAAGATCATAAATTTGTAAGGTCCAAGTTTTGGAGCATATTCCAACAAAGTATAAAAGTCATGGATTTGTTGAGATATGTCTCCAAGTGGGAGATCATTGGTTGTGGGGATTTATCTTCTTGATTTAGAGGTCATGTTTCAACCATGCATATATCCTAGTATCATGATGGTGGGGTCTTGGGGGGAGGGGGGGGGGGGGGGGGGNAGGCCCTCCATTAAGAGGTTAGGGGGAAGCACCACCATAGTGAAAATTTCATAAAACAAATGCCTTGTAAAATGTTGTAATTTTATAGTGTTGGTATTTCGTATTCCTCCCTTTACCCACATAGTATATTTGTCAATTTTTCATAGAATAGGAGGTATTTTTAACTTTACTAGAGTAAGGGGGGGCATTCCCAAGATTCATCTACACTTTTTAGTTTTGGTACCAATAGTGCTATGGTGCAAATTACTATTTTATAGGAACCCTCTCTGAGTGCCACTAGTACTCACCTTCAGTTGTTTCTGGGAGGTAGTCATTCATGCTCAATTATGCTTCAGTCACCATCAGTAAGATTGTTAGGATTATTAATCCTCCCTTGTCCAATTTGGTCATATGTCTAAATCAGGAGTCATTTCTAAATTGTGAGTCCTTCCGGTCTATTTTTAGCCACTAGCACCATTGGGTCCAAGTGACCTAATTGGGGCACATGTTCCTATTAATAAAGTGTGGGGAACACTAATTGAGGCCTATTGCCACTGATTTCACTTGCATGCATCAGTTTAGGAGCCTCCTAGATCAATCCCTACAAAGTAGGATCCACTAGGAGTGTCGATACCAACCAAGGTCAGTTGAGTTGAGTTGGTGACTAGTCAAGATAAGTTAGGAGTCAGTTACATTCAGTTCTAGTCATATACATTTATTTAACACTAGGTTTGCATGGCTGCACACAGGAGAGGCACATTTCTCACCTACCACAGTCGTTAGGCTTATTTAACACCAAATTAGACACTTGAGTTGTAATTTAGAACTCCGATAATGATTTAGACAAGGTCATCTAACCATTCAGTCCTACAATAATGATTTAGACAAGGTCAGTTGACCATTCAGTCAAGTAGATTCAAACCAATTTGAATTTACTCAAATAGGATTCGAATTGCATGAGGCTATTTAGCCATTGTACTTCATTGTAATTATTATCTAATTACTTTTTTATTAATGAAAGCATTCATAGCTGTAAGCCATTTTTGTACTGTTTCATTCTTCAATTGCTAAGTAAATTGTGTGATATATCTTGTGAGTTGTGTGTTTGTCCATAGATCTATGTGCTCAATTTAATATGGTATTAGAGCCTCAGGGAATAAGGCACTTCTCCTTCTCAGAACTCCAGCTGGATCATTTTTTTGAGCAAATTTTCTCCTTCCAACACTGCACCAAAAGCAGAGAATTTACCACTTAATATCCCAAGTAAAGGAATTGTTTATCAATATTGCTTGGTCAACTATGATGGGTGTGATGAAAATTCCAAAAGTGTAGACTGTTGACCTTAATTTTTCTATTTGATTGTTTAATTTATAGGTTATCATCTCTTCTCACTACATTCACTACAAGCATATCTTTCTCCTCACTACATTCACTACATCAGCTATGTCTTCTTCACTGCATTCGAAAAGGCCCATCCAATGGAGCAGCTCACTTCCTTCAACTACCACTAGTGGAAGGAGGACATGTAGTCACTTCTTCGCACCAAGAAACTCTATAGACTCAGAATGGAGCTAGAGGTAGAGCCAATTCTTAATCATGACAAAGAAAAGTAATGGAATAAGCTTGATGAAGCCTTTGGATGCCTGTGCCTCTCAATGTCTCCAGATCTTCTCTTCCACATCAAAGGATTGAAGACTCCCAAGGATATTTGGGATAAGATTGCTTCCTTATTTGATAAGTAGGATGAACTGAGGGTCCACTAGCTAGAGAATGAGCTGATCTCTCATCATCCATCCAACTTCAAAACACTGAATGATTTCTTTACAAAATTCAAGAACCTAATATTCCAGTTGAAGCTTTGCAAGGTTGAGAAGGAGGATGATCAACTTATCCTTTCCATTTTCTCAAAACTCAGTGCAGACTACTCAGTATTTGTATCAAATTTTCAATCAGTGAGGATCACCACTCCAAATTGGAATATGCCCACTATTGATGCTTTCATTGAATCTCTCACTCACGAGCATGATAAGTTGATCCAAATGGGGATCATCTAATCTTCTAGAGATTAAGCACTGGTTGTAGGAGGACCTAAGGTAGCGAATCATAAAGGGAAGAAAAAGGATGATTCTTCTGTGAAGAAAGAGTAGTCAAATGAGCCTTTAGGTTTGAAAAGAAGCAAGAAGAATGGCAAAGGAAAGACTCTTTGTTCCTACTATGGAAGGGGCTTTCATCTAGAAATATCTTGTATGAGAAAAAAACTTGATAAAATGACTCTTCTTATGAAGAAACATAACATTAATACACCTACTAGTGCAAGGAAGGCTGACCACATAGAAGACACTAAATATTACTTCGAAACAGATCATGAACTGAAGGCTAGATGCTCAACAGCACATGTATTCCTCATTGATTCTAGAGCTTCTAATCATATGGTTGCATCAAGAGTATCATTCTCTTCTTTACAGTATTTTGATGGTCCTAGTATTTAGTTGGGAAATAATAGTAAAGTTCAAACCAAAGGGAAAGGCTCTATCAAGCTTGAACATGAAAAGTTCAAAGATGTGCTTTATGTTCCCTCCGCAGCTTCAAACCTATTATTGGTATACCAGATGAATCATACTGGCTCTCCAAAGTGAGCAATCCTTGGTCCTGACTCAGTGGAGATAAAAGATATCTCTAGTTGGAAGAAATAGTGAAGAGTGTTTCAAATCATGTCTCCAAGGCATATGAGTTCTCATAGTTCATGTCATTTTGAGAACCAGTGCACTCTCAATAGCCACTTGCAAGGGAAGGTAAAATCATTTAATCTACTTATTTTGCAGCTTCCACTAGTATTGTAAATCTATCTATATCAGTTTATGGGATTGAGATTTAGGGTGATTCAGATCCACATCTAGTCCCTACTTCCAAACTTGAAGATAGGAAGATGAATGGAAAACCACCTGACACTCAGAAGGGAAAGACCCTTTCGCTATGCCATGCAATCTTACCTCCTTCAGAGAGATGCAATAGACTCCCTATAAGATGCTAATGATGGCAAGAGCTTAGTCTCACTACATTCATAAGAATAGAGTTGATCATACACCTCTTCATCTAACAAGAGACAAAGATTACATTCCTCCTTCATTCCATCATCTTTCTGGGAGAAGGTGGAGAAGCCTACATGCCAGGCCCGAGGATACATGTGCACAGAAAATCATGCATGTTGCTTCACTACATCACAGAGATTGTAGAAACACATTGTCAAGTTTTTCAAACTTGAATCCTGATTCTATCTGCTTAGTTAGAGGGGGGGATTTTTTCCCATGTGTTTTTTTCCCCATCTCCTTGTATTGAGCAGTTACTTTACATTACTTAATGTAATGGGTGACCTATGGGCTTAGTTACTAGGTCCCATAGATTGTCCAAGCTAGCATTCAAGGGGGGTGTTAGGATTATTAATCCTCCCTTGTCCAATTTGGTCATATGTCTAAATCAACAGTCATGTCTAAATCCAGAGTCCTTCGAGTCTATTTTTAGCCACTAGCACCGTTGGGTCCACTTGGCCTAATTGAGGCACATGTTCTAGTTACTAAAGTCTGGGGAACACTAATTGAGGCCTACTTCCACTGATTGCACTTGCATGCATCAGTTTAGGAGCCTCCTATATCAATCCCTATAAATTAGGATCCACTGGGAGTGTCGATACCAACCAAGGTCAATTGAGTTGAGTTGGAGACTAGTGAAGCTAAGATAGGAGTTAGTTACATCTAGTTCTATTCCTCTACATTCAGTTAGCACTAGGTTTGCATGGTTGCACGTAGGAAAGGCACATTTATCACCTATCACAGTCAGTTAGGCTTAGTTAACACTGAATTAGACACTTGATTTGTGATTTAGAACTCTGATGAACTCCGCTAATGATTTAGACAAGGTCAGTTAACCATTCAGTCCTCTGATAATGATTCAGACAAGGTTAGTTAACCATTCAGTCAAGTAGAGTCAAACAAATTCAAATTTCTTCACATAGTATTTGAATTGCATGAGGTTATTTAGACATTGTACTTCATTGTAATTAGTATCTAATTACTTTTTCATTAATGAAAGCATTCACAGCTACAAGCCATTTTTGCATTGTTTCATTCTCAGTTGTTGAGTAAATTGTGTGATCTATCTTGTGAGTTGTGTGTTTTTCCATAGATCTATGTGCTCAATTTAATATATATCACAATCAGTTATATTAGCGCCAATTTTCATCATTCATGGGAGTGTAGGCACCCTTATTCAACTACCCTCACCTACCATCATAAGTTAACTAATTGTAAGCTGATTTGTTTATCCATAGTTAACTAGTGAGCTCTAGTTGTGATTATTTCCACACTGAGTTAGCTATCCAGTCAAATTGAGTTGGTGAATTCAAATCCTATCCATAATATCCAAATTCCACTGATTGTACAACCATTTTATTACTTATTAATTAGTGAAGATTAATGTTATAATAATATGAGCAATAATTGTCCAATTTCTGTGAAATTTATGTCATGGATCTGTTGTTTTGTTTAGATTGATTTGATAATTCCACTATGTACTTCTTTTCAGATATCTCTCATTTTATCTTGTAGATCTATGGTTAATGAAATTGAACATGGTATTAGAGCCTATTTTCAGACAAACAACAATCCTCAGAAACCTCCATGCTTGCACCAGAAGCAGTTGAGTTTCCACATAATTCCTAGAATCATTGGATTGTTCCCTATAGATTATTTCCATAGAAGTCTATCCAGGTGTGACAAAATCTGAAAAAGTGCACATGTTGAGGTGGAAAGGCTTGAACTGACAAATTTTTTTGAATTGAAGTTTCTTTTGCAGTGATTTGTAGGTACTTGTGTAGCTCTTGAAGGGTTGTTGATCAACACACATTGAAATGGAGAATTCAACTCCTCTTTCACCCAGGATCCTTATACCCTTCAATTACATTGATTGGACAGAAAATATGTAGATAATATTGCGCAACAAAGGCCTATATAGGATTACAATGGGAAGAGAAGTTGAGCCCCAACAATATGTTGAGAAATCCCAGTTTTTTAATAGGCTAGATGAAGCCTTCATCTTCATGTGCATCAACATTTCTAGGGAACTCTTGTTCCACCTTGAGGGACTCAGAACTCCGGAGGAAGTATTGGACAATCTAAAATATTTGTTTGGAAAACAATATTAGCTTAGAGTCCATATTATGGAGAATGATATCAATGCACTGCATCCCAGCAACTACGAGACATTTTAGTAGTTATTCTTGAAATACAAAACACTTGTCTTGCAATGCAAGCAATATGCGATAGAGAGGAAGGGTTATCATCTTGTACTATAAATTTTGAGCAATATTGGATCAAAATTCTTAGTATTTGTATCCACATTCCACTCTGGAAGAGTATTGTTAGCCTGGGAAAGGGGCATAAGGAAAAATATCGCATGCACAACCAAAGAACATGTGTCGCGCATACGATAGAAGCAAAGGAAGATCGTGAAGGAAGAAAAGGACCCATGCAGGAAGAATAGAGAGGTGCACGATGAAGGAAAGGAAAGCGCAAAAGTGTGGAAATGATAATGGTTGAAAAGCGACAGATACAGAATCTAGATCATGGCCCTTTATGGCACCATAAGCCTCCAGCTATGCATGTACGAGAGGATATTTGTAAGCTAGGCCGATAGTGCCTCGTGTTAAGTCATGATCACCATAGCTATAGCCTGAGGGGCAGCTAATGGTGACAGTTAACCAACTACTAGTATGCATTCAGCTCTGTGGGGTCATGTAAAATAGTATAAATAGGAGGGATGCAATAGTTAGAAGGTTGGATTATATTGGCTTTCGTTGGCTTTTAGTGGCCTTAGTTGTTTTTCATCCATTGTGATTATGTTTTAGGTTAGTTTTTATATAATAAGTGTGTCAGTTCAGTGTTATTCCAGAGAAGGATGCCATTTTGATGTAATGTTGTAGGGATTAGGGAAGAGGAGACTCAGGAAGATTTGGGTAGTCATAGAGGGGATGTTGAGCCACAAGTCTGGCTACTTTGTGCACAGACCAATAGGAGTAGATGTAGAGTAGAAGAGCAAACTAGAGATCATGAGAACCATAATTCTAAGTCTTAAAGACATATCTTAATATCAGTCTGCATCCTCCAGACTGTGAGATGCTACATCCTTTTCTCATGCCAGATGAAGAGCACCTTGGTGGTTTTTTCTAGATGGGTTTCCATGTTATCTCTTCTGTTTGAATAAATGATTGACGGAATGTTTATGTGAATGGTTGTTGTTTGCCTTCTGTATAATATTAAATACTACTTAAATATTTGGTGTTAATCCGTAATCAGTAGATGAATAATTGGAGAGGCGTCACTGAAATGAACATGTATGTGTCGGTCTATATGTTTCTATAATGAGTCACAACTTGAGTCGTAGGCCCGATTGGTATGATTCGGATGCGCTGCACAAGTTGTGCCAGTTGTGAAGTGGAAAGGAAGGTCAATTTGTGCATGATGACATGTATTTATGCTCGGTCACGTAAGACTGACTCCTCTGTCCAGCCATCCTGCTGCCTTCATTCAGCTCCTTGGCTACAATCCAAGGGACTATAATCCCTCGAAAATCACAGAAACATTGTTCTGACGGTTACCCATCTAAGAGATATCTCGGGTGAGACTTCACCTGCTTCGCAAGTGTTCCCGATGGGGCTTTCTCTGTCAAGCCAGTATCTTGGGTAGTTGTTGGAATGATGGGCTGCATAGAACCTCGATCATGCAAGTTAGGGAAAGTGGACAAAAAATGGTTCCATTACCGGGACCCTTTTAATCAAATTGAGGGAAATGTTGTGACACCCAATGAAGAAGGAGATAGAAGATTGGTTGGATTCTAAAACATTGGCATTCAGGAATGAAGAGAGTGCAGGGACATGGTTGAGCACAGATAAATGGATAGATGAATATATCTACTATGATATTCATGAGAATTTCTTTGCTGAGTTACCCATTTTACTACACGAATGGTTACTAAAATTGGTGACTAAGAAGACCGATTTCTAGAGAAGGGAGATTGTGGAGTGGAGTGACCAATTGATTCATTAGGTAACCAGTGTGAGTAACTATGTTTCTAGAGTTGTTTATTTTTGGTTTGATAGTATATTGCAAGGATATATTACTGAGTTTGTAGTAGATACTATAACTTCCTATAGTGAAGCTGAAAGAAATTTTTTCCAAGGACCACAAAGGAGATACTTGTTAGGTATTAGTACATGGATAAAATTACTTACCTATGAGAAGGGTATTTTACACTTGAGTATTTGATTCGCATTCCTAGAAGGAGGTTTTGTCACATACGACCAAGTAAGAACATGGGGAAGCATGTGTTGAAATGTTCCCCGGAAGAACAGAACCTAAACTAGAGGTTGGAGTCCTAAGGAGTGGGAGAAGATTTAGATCAGGAAAGAGAAGGAAAACTGAAAGCGGCCAATGGAATCCTAGTTTGCTCGAAGGAAGTGAACACGAACTTCACTTGTGCAAAGAAGAAGGGTCTTGTGACGAAGAGGAGGACTACAGCCTAATATTGGAAGGACCTAAAGGTTATGAGGACTCTAAGGAGACATCAAGATCAGAGTACAACTACATAACACCAACAATATCACCTGAGACAAGATCTATAGTTTCATCGCTTGAAAGGACCACTAATATGGATAGAGCTAGCCCTAGAACTAGTGCGCAAGGAGGTACACCCCATTTGAATAATGTCCCGTAAGATCCTAACGCCAACTCAATGGATGCGATAGACGTCTGGTTACCTACATTTAATGGAAATGAAACGGAAGACCCCAAACAACATTGTTTCCTTTGTGAAGTTGTTTGGACAGTACATTTAGTTCATGGTGTATATGTAAAGAAGGCATAGATGATCACGACCATGAGGGGTCACGTGCTAGACTGGTTCATGAAGTTCTGTGCTACACTAGATGGAACACCACAAAAGACCCTTGAGGACATCCGAGCTGCAATGATCTCTAAGTTCAGGAAACCTAAATCAGAGTCATAGTGTATTACCGAAATCAAAGAAATGAAACAAGCTCTAGCAGAAACCGTGTGGGATTTTGACCAATGGTTTAAAATAATGATGACCAAAGTAAGCTTCCAAATGTCTGATGTACAACCTAAAAGGATTCGCTCAGACTGAACATGTACAAGCCTCGTATCAACCTGTGCAGTTCCCACCTAATCAATATCAACCACAGTACACACTTCAGTAGCGATACACGCAGCAAAACCCCTATCAGCAACACTACGAACAGAACCACTACCCACCACAACAACTACACCCACAGGGAGGGGCTAGCAGAAACTTCAGAGGATGAGGTGGAGGAGGAGGAGGATTTGGTATGGGAAGAGGTCAAGTTACATGTTATAACTATGAAAAACTGAGTCACTTTGCTAGAGATTGTTTAGCTCCTGCCAAAATATGTTCATATTGTAAGGAACAGAACCACAATGTTGAACAATGCCCTCAGTTGATCGTAAAGTGGCAAGCAAGGACCATTTCCACACCTAACCTTCCACCAAACCCAAACCGAAATGGAAATTCCAATTTTTATATGATCATGGCTAAACCACGAGACCTGAACATCGTCGTCATAACTCAAGGAGGTGCGATGACTAGAGCATACCAAGATAACCCACAAGAACAACCACAACCACAAGTGAGGCGAGCGGCATAGAAAAAGGAGCCACTAACCATCCAGAAATAGAAATAAATATTCTAGGATGTGCCAATAGAATTCCTAAGCCCAGAGGTACCATCGACCTCTTTGGAAGTCAGGGACATGCATGAACGATTCCAACATTTATTGCAAAAGAACGCCCCACCAAATGTTAGTAAGCTAAGAACCTTTTTGTACAGTTGTTTAACACTAATGCAAGACACAGATTCTATTGCAGAGCTGCAAGTAATGATAACCGATATTCTTGTAAAGCCACAACAGGAGAAGAGAGTCAACCAAGTACAAAATAAATGTTAAAATCGGCCACGAATTGAGGATGAATGCACATATAGGTAACTATGACATGGACTATATCATCTTAGATCTGGGCTCAGATGTCAATATTTTGATGCGACAAATATGGGAAAGTATGGAAAATCTATGCTTGGACAGGTCTCCTATCCAATTGTGACTTGGAAATCAGGAAAAGGTCCTACCCATTGGCTGACTGAGCAATGTAACTATTGATGTCGAAGGATTGTGTACATTTGCAGACTTTGAGGTCATTAACATTGTAGATGACATGAACCCTTACCCTATGCTGCTGGGAATAGAATGGGCCATAGGCAATCATACCATCAATAATTTCAAAAAAAGGGTTCTCTCATTTGAAGATGTGGAAATGAGGGTAGTATCACTCATCGATCCATTTGAGGGACAAAGATACATTAATCCTATCTATGATGAGGTGCAGGCTGATTATCTCGACCAGATCTATAATGTTATAGATATGCAAGAAGATTATACCAATCCAATAGCAGATGGAAACCTGAGCTAGAAATTCCTAAGTTCATGTACATCTAATTCAAGAGAGGCTTTAGAGAATTGGCAAAATAGATTACACAAAGTATCTATGAGAAGGTGTGCAAGAGTTACAAGATCTATGCGACAGGTGGAGACTAAGTCAAGAGAATTACCCACTAATGAGAGTTTCACATACACCTTGGATATGACACCTAAGACCTGCTATACACCTGAGGAGCTACGAGAAGGACCCCAATAGGCTGTGAATACAGTTTTAATTGTCGACAAATACCCTCCAACAGAGGCTGCGGTTCAAAATGAAGAAGGAAGCCTAAGAGATTAGTTTCCCTATCCCTTGAAAATCAAACAAGTGCATATTGGATCATCAAAGAACCCAAACCTCACCAATGTCCAAAATTATTCGCATACTGAAGCAGTTACAAAAATCCCAGATCTTTTGTAGGAGTACTAGACCCTATTCCCTACCAACTGATAAGGAAGGAGGGGAATAGTGGGAGATTTATAGGGGATGAAACTACCCTTGTGACAACAGACTAAACCAATTCAGCAGTGGCAACCAACAAGGCATGATCAATATATCAGGGTGAAGCCATATAATAAAGGAAGACTTGTCCTATAGTATGACAGCAGAGTATCCAAGCAATTAGTAAAGAGAAAGACATAGTGGCTAGGGCCATATAGTATCATGCACATTATTGATATGGATGCAGGACAAATCCAGAAGATTAAATGGTACCCATGTCATGATTATGGTGAACAGAAGTTTCCTAAAACCTTACTACAACACGTAAAAAAAAGAGAGGCCAAAATACATAACCTACTCTGTTGCAGGATTGCGACAGAACCAACATAAAAGAACAAGAAATAGAATGTACAAAATCCAAGTCATCACACAACACCAAGCAAGGGAAACGAAGTGCAGATAGCACGGGACAAAGCAATATGTGGAAAAAGAAGGCAAAAAGAGAGAATGATAGGCTGGCTAGCATTAAAACAATGACTCTTTGACAAGGACGCTGGAAGCTGTGACATCGACATGACATTAAATCAGCAAAATATGAGGAACAGGGTGGAGTGCTTGTTAATCCCATCACCCATCCTTACAATAAATACCATAACTATCCTAACAGGTACAACCCGAAAATCCAGTCACAGAAATTAATGAAGAAAGCGTCAGAAACAAAAACTCGTGGAATTGATTAGACTTCAACCTCCTATGAAATGATGATTGAAGGACATCGAGGGCAGAGTAAATATTTGGCTTCCCCATCAAGTAGTTTGTTATGCATACTAAGCACCAGAGCTGAGCCATTGCAAAGCTAGACCTTGCCATCCATGTTCAATTACGCCGAACCCATGGTAATTAACATTCCCAGTGAGAGTGAGGCATCAGAGCTATTGTCATCTCTGGTTGCCCAATTTATGAGGAATTAGAAATATAGTCAGGTGATGATCACCAACTACAGTAACCACCAGAGATCGACTCATTGGAAAGAACATGAAAGCAGCAAAGCAGACAAGATGGTCATGCTACTATTCCAACCCCTAGGTCACATGCTATACCAAACCTAGTTCATAGAATACCAGTTGTTCCAGGACCACAAAAAGCAGCTGTGGCACCTAACAGAGAGCTAAGGCAGCCCAGTGAGACGCACCCAAGAGAGGTGTTTACATGACCACCACCAAAGCAGAGGAAACGTAAGGCTCCGACTGCTCCAGACAAGCGAGGAAAGGAACCTGCTGGAAAGTAGGCATAAGATGTCAGAAGTGAATGATTGCTACCATAGACATGGCAAAAGGTAGAGCGGGTCGATCCGAATTTCCCTTGTTACACTTGACCAAGAATATTTAACGCAGTGGAGGAAGATCTTCCAAAGAAGGTGGTGACTACTCTGGTAGCACCATGGATCCCTATCGGCATGACCTTACTACACGACATCCTACCTGAGTTAGTTGTATTGAAGTTCCAAGACTTTGACACTTGAGAACAGGAGGGGTTACAGATAAAATACTGCATGAGCATAACCCAGTCCGATACAAGTGATGCCCGGGAACTCAAGCCAAAGAAGTGGGCTGAGGGACTTGCCACCGCAGGTATAACCAACATGTTGTTCATGCATCACTTTGGCGATATCATACAAGTCAATATGTAAGTGAAGTAGTTACTGTTTTTCTTCCATGGAGGATACTTATCACTGGATCAGCCATATCCGCGCTACGACTTTACATAGGTATGCTGCATTCATTAAGTTTCAAGCCAATGCACATGCTATAACCCTGTTTCCAACAAAGGAACCGATCTAGCAGATACACCATGCAATATTCATGGTGAAAAATGACGATGTGGATGCAATTATTAATCTTTGGCTAGAGGAATGGTGTGGCTCACTAGTAGATCTATTGCCTGAAGAGCAGAATGCGGAGGAGCCTCCGCTCCACCAAGTTAATGGTGAAGAGCATGAAGGCTACAATACCCAAGACAATCTGTCACAAGAACACATTGAGGATGATGATTATATGGATGAGTCGGACCATCATCCATTAGAACACTAGCCAAGTCAATATCAGGTGCAAGCACATGCGTGTGTACATCAAAAATAGGGCCAATCATTGCGGAAGAAGTAGAAGGATGACAGAACAGAGAACACAAACACATTAACTGAAGATGAGCTACAGGAACTTGCCAATGCTATTGCTAAATTTCTACAAGATAACCTCGTTAGTCTAAGGATGCAGCAAGTAAACATTGCTACCCAAATTGAGGGCCATCTCAAAAATTTGATCGAGGCCATTCAGGATGTCAAAGCCATAATAGAGGCCAAGACATATGGTGTTGATTCTAGTATCCCACTGGTTACACCAGCGTTATTTCCGCCAATCAAAGTGGTGATTCAATGGCATGCACTTGAGGTAGATGCAGAGACAAGTGTAGGTCCTAATGATAACAGGGTACAGATAGATTTCTCCAAGATCGCCTTAAAGGGAGTTTATAAAATTCAACAGGGAGCCACGTCCAAAATTTTCATCAGGGAAAATTATTTTGCTTACCAGACAGCAAAACAAAAAAATAAGGCCAAGCTGCGCAAGTCCCTATTGAAGGAAAAGGAGCAACAACTGAAAGAATGCATCACCCTTCTTGCTGACAAGGAGAAGGAAATATTGGCATGTGAGCAGAACCGCATTGTGCCAGTGGAATCTATCAAGAATGCCATCGAAGCACTCCCACCAGCAGTAGGGAAAGAAGATGAATACTCCTTAGCTAAAGTCACCAGGCTCACAAAGATTGCGGAAGATGTTCGGCAGTAAGTGGAATATCTGCAAGCCAAGAAGATGCTAAGAAAAACCCTAGAGGTTCTTGCAGAAAGAAGAAAATCAGCGTCTGAAGCTGCTGAGAAAATAAGAGAACATGAACCACTCTGCACCAAGGCCGCAGATGCTATTGTTACCATCTGGGGAGCCAACTCAAAGATGACACAAATGGAAAATAAGGCAAAGTGCATGAGAGGCAGATGACAAAATTAGTGTCGCAAAGGCAGAAATGTGGAAGCTTCCCCTCCAGCAGAAGGTCATTAAAAATGCAGATATCAAAAGGCTACAATAGGAAATGTTTCCCTTTCGTGAACAATAAAAATCTAGGGAAGATGAGATTGAGGAATTTTAGTATAAAGATGAGCTACTAACAGACCATATTCAACAGATACAACAGAAACTTTCAGGCATAGTGAAATCGATCGAGGCAGAATCGTTGGAACATGTCCACTCCGACCGCATGGAGTAGTTGGTAGCACAAGCAAAGGAAGTTGTGGAGGAAGTTGCTAAGGTTGAAATAATGGTGCATACATTCCAAGACAAGGTCTATACGGCTGTGCATCCTGATCCAGTGCTAGCAGATTAAAATAGTGCAAGAAAATAAGGCCACAGCATGTAGCCAAATAATAATAATAATAATAATTGAAAACCGGCATGAAAGGCATCCCTAGCGCAGCATGCGCAGAAAGATGACGTGGAACCGAAGTAAGAAGTTGCATGGAAAGAATGGTGCACTTAAACCTACCACCAAACTAGCTACGAGATGAATGGCGAGAGGTCCCAGACAGCTGGCAAGCCCTGACAGACCATTAAATGCATCAAGATTCCACAAATATTTGGCGCTTGTGACAGGACAGAAACCCAAGCAGATCAAGTGTGTGAAACTCTGTAATGGTGACCGTCCAGCTCATCAACGCTCAATCATGACTGTCAGTACGAGGAGGTGATGATGTCAGTAATCATAAAAAATCTAAGAAGAAAATCCAATACATCAGATGAACATCTTGTCCTAATGATGCACTCGTATAATCCTACATGGCAGATGACCCGATGCTCCTCCTATAATATTGGGGTGCCCCTACACCAAACATGCATCACTTGAACATGATTCCTGAGCACCATTTACAGTTCCAAATGGTTTTGGGAATGTCATGGTGAGCAACCTTGCAGGATAAAGTAGTTGCAACAGCCTTCAGTGTGTCAGGTATATCCAAAGACGAGAATAAGAAAGATGGTAGCAGTATGCAAGTTAATACAGCCCAACTATAAGTATCTGGAAAATTCATCCTTGGCTATTAGTAGATCAGTAGATTAGAAGTCCTACCAAAAACACCAGAACAAACTTCGGTAGGGACTAGAATTCTTACCTAATTTGACAAACTCTATAGGATAAGAGCCAGGGTCCTTACAATCTTTCACAAAGTCTGCAACACTGGCAAGAGGGCTCATCTTCCAGCCATCTAGGCAGGATTTGTGGGTGTCAAGGGACTGAGGAAGGGCCCCAAGTCCAGTTACGGCTTGTATTCTATGCTACTCTGGTGAAATTCGTCATAGTTTGGCGACTTATTCACCTTGACCACCCTTACTTATGGGAAGTTTCTGGTTTTTAATATGGACAAGTCTTCAAATTCCATATCTATGTTAGGAAGGGTGGTGAAGAGAAAAATGCCAAACAAATGAAATTGAGGAAGAGCAGCAAGAGAACAAGCCGCATCAAGCACGCACAAAACCCTAGGAGCCTGAGAATGGCAGAAGAACCAAAGCCACTTGGATTGCTGTGTCGAAATGGGACACTAGTCACCCTTGGTGAAATTGGAGGTGGACTATGATAAGACAATGAAAGAGTCCCAGAGTAAAGACAACATTACTATTCACTGCGATGTTGGTCCCAATAAGAAGCGCATAGCTTACTTTGTCGTCCCAAGCGAACTCCTAACTTGAACCCTTCATTACGAGTCTCCCGATGGTGCCCAAAAAGAAGTTGTATTAGAATGGTAATCTTGCAAGGCATCTAAGCAGTTGCGAAAGGAAAAGAAAACATCTTGTTGCAAAAGGTACCGCGCCAATCGCGCCTCTCATAGGTCCCTTGCTTCGTGGATCAAGACAAGCCACAGGTGAGTGTTGGGGGCATGTTGGCATGGGAAATGGGCATAAGGAAAAATCTCACATGCACAACCAAAGAAGATGAATCGTGTGTGCAATAGAAGGAAAGGAAGACCGCAAAGGAAGCAAAGGACCCGTGCAGGAATAATAGAGAGCAGTGCAGCGAAGGAAAGGGAAGCACATAAGCATGCAAATGATAACAGTCGAAAAGTGATAGATACAGAATCTAGATCATGGTCGTTTATAGCAGTGTAATCCTATAGCTACACACATCTGAGAGGATATTTGTAAGTCAGGCTGATAGTGCCTCCTGTCAAGTCATGATCACTACAGTTGTATCCTGAGGGGCGGCTGATGGTGAGCAAACCAGAGAGCATGAGAACCATAAGTTTGATTCTTAAAGACATATCTTAAGATTAGTTTGCATCCCACAGACTGCAAGGTGCTATATCCTTTTCTCATGCCAGATGAAGAGCACCTTGGTGGTTTTTCGAGATGGGTTTCCACGTTATCTCTTGTGTTTGAAAGAATGATTGACATAGTGAATGTTTATGTGAATGGTTGTTGTTTTCTTTTTGTATAATGTTAAATACTCTTAAATATCTAGTGTTACTCCATAATCAGTAGATGAATAATTGGAGAGGCATCACTAAAATGAACATGTATGTGTCGGCTTGTATGTTTCTATCTTGAGTCGTGACTTGAGTCGTAGGCCCGATTGGTATGATTCAGCTACGTCGCACAAGTTGCGCCAGTTGTGAAGTAGAAAGTAAGGCCAAGTTGCACATGATGACATGTATTTGTGCTCAGTCGTACAAAACTAACTCCTCTATCCATCCACCTTGTTGTCTTCGTTGAGCTCCTTTGCTGCAAGCCAAGGGACTATAATCCCTTGACAATCACTAAAACATGGTTTCAGCGGTTACCCATCTAAGAGATATCTCAGGTGAGACTGCGCCTGCTTCGCAAGAGTTCCCGATGGGGCTTACTCTGTTAGGTTGGTTTCTTGGGCAGTTGTTGGATCGGTGGGCTATGCAAAACCTTGATCGTGGGACTTAGGAAAAGTGGGCAACAAGTATCAATCCCAAATTGGAAAATTCCTTCTATAGATGCATTTGTAGAGTCATCTATCTAGGAGAAAGACAAATTGATTTAGATGGGAGTGCTCAATGCCTCCATGAATTAGGATTTATTAGCTAGATAATTTGGGAATGCATAAGCTAAATGGAATAAAAGAGGAAAGGAAATAAAATTGTTGAATTGAATTCAAAGGATAAGCATACCCCTTCTTATTGAGCCTCATGTTCCAAGAAGAACAAGAACAAGAAATTAGAGAAAGCTAATGCTTTTATTGAATGAAAGGATTTCATCCAGAGAGCCAGTACATGAAGCAAACCATTGACCAGCTAACAAATATATTTGAGCAAAACAATATTTCCCTTCCACAAGTGTTATAGCCCAAAATGACACATCTCTTCCTGTGACCACTTTCCCATGATTCCGTTGCATGTCGAGATTTCATGAAAGTCACTGAAAAAACACATATATTGGAGGAGAAATATCTATATTTTTGTAACTCTGTTTGACCTCTTCTATGAACCGTTGAAAAGGTATCTAAGTCAACTAAAAATTTTCATCAGACACAAAAGTCTGAAAGTTCCCAGAAGTACCCTTAAAATGATCATATTTGACCTATACGCGACTTGTCATACATGGTACCCGTGTATTCCACTTTGTATACGCAACTTGTCATACATGGTATCCGCATATCCCTTTGTGTACATGACTATTGAAATTTCAACTCGCGTATCCATTTGTCTATGTGATTGTTGTCATTACAACCCATGTATATACGCCATTGTTGTCATTGCAGCCCGTGAATTTTTCTTGTACAGGTTAAAAATAGATGTTTCTCGAATTTTGGGTAGTTTGAGTGGTTATGCAACAAACTCCTTTAGTTGTAACTAGTTTTTCTTCTACCCTATCTGCTCATAAACATATAAATAGAGGTAGAGAGTTCCATGAGAGAGGACTTGAACCTTTGCATTGTTATGCTAGAGGAATTGGGACTCTCTTTCCCACACCTTTTCCCTAGAAGCTATCTCCTTGTGTTGTAGAGCTTGGAGGATGAGTTCCTTGGAGAAGAGAAGCAGTAGAACCAGATCAAGATTTCCTGAGGTTCCAAACTTGAAGAGAAGGTATAATTGTGCTTATTTTCATGATTAATAAAGATGTGATGTTCTTCATCTTCCCAAATCAGTGTTGAATGTGTGATTGAATCTCTATTTATGATGAGATGTTTATGTTAATAAGATTAGGATTTCATATTACATTGATTATCATTGTTTTACATGTGGTCATATTGGTTTGAGGAAGGTATAATTCGTTTTGCAGTTCTCTTGGAGCAAGAGGAGCAAGAGGACGATTGAAGGGCTTCTTTGATCAACCTTCATTTGTCAAGGTATGAACCATACTAATCTATGAATCTTGTTTATATATACTTGCATAACTATATGCATCTCTCTTTCAACCCTAGTACATTGATGGCCTCTTAAACCCTACCCATAGGAACACATTCCTCTATAAAGGAGCCAACAACTCCCCTAGAGAGAGAATTGTCTGTTTGGGGTTTCTCTGTCTTTGTTTTAGTCTTTTTCAAGGTTTTTGGGTCCTTCTTTCCACTTAGGAACACTTTCTCATTCTATTAGTACACCTCCCCCGACTTCCTAAGGAAGTTTTTGGATTTTTTTGGGCCTTTTCCCACCCATCTCCAAGTTGAATACTCCATAGTCATGTGTATGGGATGTACATGCGACCTACTATACTATCAACCTGCGTATGGCACGTGACCTGTCTATAGGGAAACTCATGTATGCCACGTAAAACAATGTTGTTTCCTCATTTTTGTGGTTTTTATGTTGTTTCAGGGTTGTTTGGTAGCTTTTTTGGGGTCCTCTACAGGTGCATGAATCTAGGGAGTTAGTTTCATCCCTTTTGTCTGTTCTTTATATAGGTTGCAAGTCCTTTTGTAGCATTATGGTTTTCTATTTTCTCTTCCCCCCACCCACCCCCTTTGCTTGGTTTGATTTTTGGCTTATGTTTCTGGTCAGCCTTTGTTAGTGATCTTTGTATCAGTTCAGCAGCTTGTTGGTGTTTGTTTCCTTCTTCTTTTGATGGTTAAATTCACCATGCCTAAGTAGTTGACTGGTCTCTTATGAAACCCTCCATTCCAAGTAGGGTTTATACTGACTTTAGGGAATTCTAGAGTATGTTTGGTGGTTGTATAGTAGAGTTCCTTTTGCTTTGTTATTGTCATATGCATACTTTAGTTTGTAGGTAGTTTTTCTTTTTCATTTATATAAGAAAAAAGAAAAAAAAGATATAAGTGTTTTAATATGCATGTAGATTAGGGTTTTGTCTTTAATGCACTACATATCATGATTCTTGAAAAACTAAAAACAATTGTTCTTTTGTGGCTTTCAAGTTTTCTATTTGAAAAAGAAAGAGAAAATTTTTTTCTTTTTGCATTTCATGTTCTCTTATGTTTAGTGATTTTTTTTCAACATTGAGTCAAAACACCATTGGTTTCACTTTCTCCACCCCTTTTGAGTAATTAATATCCCTTTAAAATAATTGCTTAATATTTAAAATTTATTAGTAATTGTTTATTTATTGGGACGACACACACTAGTCTAGTCTAGTGTTTTGGGTTAGGGATATCTTAACTTCCCAAAACTTGAAACTCAAACATAGTGGCCTATATTTCAGGAAATACAAATTCATTGGGAAAGACACTGGAAATATCATTTCACATAGGAGTCAGGAACAAGGTCGTGTGATACTGAGATGTTGGAGATACCCCTTCACTTCTCAGTAAAGCATGCAACAGAGCTGTTGCACATTTGGGGACTCATCCAATACCTAATCCCGGCCCCGTGTGGTGATTATTATTGTTTGGGTTTCAGGATTTGCTACCCTGCCAATGTGCATCGGCTGGACTAATGACTATTTCGCCAAAATATTTCTTGATTTGGGTAGCCTTAGTATCTTGTATGCTATGATATTACATGGGTGGGATTGGAAGGTTATTTCAAGTGCACCTAAGGTAGACTTAGAAGGTAACCCCAGTTGACAATTTAGGAGGGAGGTTTGGTTATTCTAGCACTTGCACCTAGATAAATCTTGAGCAGATGCCAAGTAACTACTCTCCTTCATTCAGTGGTTAGTTTTGGGCCCTCTCCATCCCAGAATTTCCTTTGGAAGGAACCCTTGGTTTCTTGGTTTGATACCTGGGTCTTTTCTTCTAGTGATATGTTCTTTATACTGTTGGTTTCCTATCAACCTCAGACTTTGTATTATTGTTTGAAACTATGGCTAACACCCCTTTGAACACCAACCAAGAGATACCCATGCTCAGAAAACCTTGTACTATTTCTCTTATAGGGAATGTTGGTGTTCCTTTGATGGCCACCTTAAATCTACTTGGATTCACCATAGGGCTATCAGCGTGGTTGTTTTCCACTCCAAATGTCCTCAATGTTCATGATTCTTCTCAATTAAGATCCTTATATCAAGGGAATCAAAACACTACTTCCCCTTCACCTCTAGCTGTGTCTCCTCCTCTTTATACCTCATGTGGTGAAAGTACTGATACTAGTAACCGGCAGTATAAAAGGAGTAAAATAAGGAGGAATGGGAAGAAAGCACATAAGCAAGGGGGAACACGTTCAAGCTCTGTAGGTCGAGTTGAACCTCACCACCCAGCCTCTGTAGTTCATGATGGGGGAGCCTATCAAACCTCTACAGGTCATGTTGGATCTAAGAACTCAACCTCTGCAAGTCAAGTTGATCTTCACCATCCAACCTCTATTGATCATGCTAGTGGGATCCTTCAAACCTTTCAAGGTCACATTCGATCCAGTCACTTAGCCTCTGTAGTTTATGCAGAGGGCACCCGCTCAACCTCTATAGGTCAAGTGAACCTCTCCATCCAACCTCTGCAGGTCATGTTAGATCCAGCTACCCAGAATCTGGAGGTCATGCTCGGAAAGATTTTCCAACCTCTGTAAGTCATGTTGGATCCATCCACCTAGGATCTTAAGGTCATGATGGGGGTATACACTCAACCTTTGCAAATCATGTTGATCCTACCCATCCAACCTCTGCAGGTCATGTTGGACCCAGTCTCTAAGGCTCTGCAGGTCATGTTGGGGGAAACCTCTCAGTCTATGTGGTTCATGTTGAGGACAAACAGTCAACCGCTGCAAGTCATGTTGACAATGTTGAAAAGACTAAACGTTAAAAACACAAGTCCAAGTTTCCTTGTGAGCTTTGTGAGGGAGACCACCATTCATATATGCCCTGCCATTGCAGAGACACGAAGAGTTTGGTTCCAAGGTCATCCCTTTTTTGAACAACTTGAATTGTTCCAACAACCAACCTCTCTTAGTCAAGTTGGACCCAGTTACCCAGCATCTGGTGTTCAATGTGGGGGAAATATCTCATCCTCTATAGGTCATGCTGAGAGTAAAAATCCAGCCACTGCTAGTCATGTTGACACCATTGAGAAAATTGGTCATTTGAAGTGCAAACTTAAATTCCCTTGTAATCTATGAGAGTGAGATGATCTTACTCACTAGTGCCCAACTATTGCATATGTGCAAAGAGTGTGGTATGAGATTCAAGGACTTCCTTCTCCTAAAAAACATGTAGTTTCTCAAGAACCTTCTCAACCTTTGGTTGATCTAGTGCTCGAAACTATCTAGTATTTGGTTCACCCCACTCTTATTTTGGAGATCGATCCTTATGTTATTGAACCAATGTCATATTTGGTCAATCCCACTCTCCCTTTGGAGAGTGAATTTCATGAAGCGGTTGAATCGATTCCATTGTCAATCAATCCCACTCTTCCTTTGGAGAGTGAAGTGTCTTCTAGTCACATTTTCTTCACTTCCAGTTTGAAACTTACTGAACAAGGGGGAATTTAAATCACTTCGAATCAACCCCCACTAAGATCTTAGATTGCTTCCTTTGATTGGGATAGACTAGTTGAGCCGCACCTCCCTTCCGATGCACCTTTCCAGATAAAGGTCAAAATTGGACAATAAAAAATTGATTGATGTATTGTTGATGAAGGAGCCTCAGTTAGTATATTGTATGATCCTACTTGGTGAAGCATGGGATCTCCCATCCTTTTTCTGACTACTAGTCAATTATTGGCATTTGAGAGAATAAATCTTATAGCCTTGGTAATTCTTGCTCAAACACCTATTACTTTGGGTGGGAAGACTGTATTAGTTGACCTCATGGTGATAGAAGACCCCTTGGACTTCAATATGCTCCTTGGATGTTATTATGTCTATTCCGTGCAAGCTATGGTGTAAACATTCATTGGTGTGATGTACTTTAATCATGGCGAATAAATTTTCACTATCGATTAGCATGATTTTCTTGATCTATCTCATGACCCAAATAGAGACCAATTCATTCCTTTATTGATTCCTAGTGTCTCTATAGACACTACCCCAACACAGGTGATATATGTGGCCTCATATCCTTTGAATTCAATTGCCACTGAGGAGAAGCCTTTGTGTTCATGCTTACCTTCTCAGGACTCGGTCCTAGAAGTTGACTAAGTGATTCATCCTATATAGACTGTGGAGTCTGTTGATCTCCACTCTATCAATCGATTTGAAATTTTAGACATCTGTCATATCTCGAATGATCTCCTTCCTTTGGATGAAGTATTCCTAGAGTCTTTGATATAGTCTATCCTTCTTATGGATGTCGGTTCAATTGTGACTAAGTCTAACCATGATTTCCTTAGTAATCCTAATATTCCCATGGATCGGTCTTCTTGTGTTGATCTTGTTGAGTCTTCAAACTCTCCTTTTGATCAGCAAGTCGGTGATCTTGATGACTTTTATTTTTATTCTAGATTTTCCAACTCCTGTGATACTGTATTTGTTCTTGTAGACTCTATCTCCCTTGTTGATTTTTTCTTTTCTTCTGAGGTTGATCTTATGGATTATAAATTCTTGGGTCTTGGCACAATAGAGTCCTCTTTGGTTTATTATTCCTTTATTACACCTTTTGTAGAATATTGAAAAGTTACATGTGTTTCTGCAAAGTGACCTGCATCGGATCTTTTCTTCTGAATGTGATTCTGATGTTGTTGTTTCTTGGAGAAAATATTTTTAGTTGGATTCACAGCTATTTACTAGCCTTGCCTTGTTGTTCAAGTTGTAACTGGATTATCATGTAACCTAATCATGCTTATGAGCCTGATGTCAGCTTCCATGATTTTAGCTCATTTTATAATCCCTCATCTTTGCTCTCATCATCGCTCAACCTTGTATAATTTTTTATTTTCAACTTGACACCCTTGACCTTGAGGAGACGTTCCCCGAGTGTATTTATCCTTCTCATGTTCCTTGCATTGTGCTTAGGTCTGTTACCTACACTTGGAACTAGTTTCACTGCCTTTGACACTCTCCTCCTCACATTTAGATCATTCTTTCTTTTCTCATTCGAGCTCGTTAAAAATAGAAAGGAGGCTACGAGTTGACTTTTTTGGAATATTTGAAACTTCAAGCGAAAGATATGGAGTTATATTTAATACCTAGTCTGATTTCTTAAAATTGACTAGATTGTTGAGTTAACTTGTTTGTTCAAACTTGTTAAGGTAAATTAAACAATCGTTGGCATAGGTATAAGTTTACCCCTTTTTATGCCCTTGTGGATTACTTAGGAAAATGGAATACACTATTTTCTATGAATTTTAGAAGAGTATCTTCAGGCATAGGTTTATCTCTTTTCCAGACCTGAAGGACTAAAATTACGGAAGAGGAATCTTTTCTAGCTTAGTTTTATCTTTTTTTGTGCTTTGGACCTAAACATGAAAAATATTCCAAGTGTACTTTATGTCTTTGTCATGCTCGCTAAAACCTAAAGAACAAAGCATCAAGTTTACTGTTGTAAGCCCCATTTTGTGTAATCAAATGGATATTTCTGATTGATATTTCCTTCCTTCACACTCATTAAACTTAGGCTACATGTTGCTTTTGAAGGTGTGTTGGTTTGGTGATAGTCTACCCCTTTTTTGGACCTTACCGAATAACTATGAAAAAGGCATACCTTAGTTCACCTAGGCTAAGAGAGTTCTCCTTTGGATTGTTTTCCACTTTTTTGGACTTATGAGACTAACTTTATGAAAAAGAATCCCCCCTAGAGTCTTATTTGGATTTTTTAGGCTCTCAAAACTATGAAAACACCACCGAGCATTCACTAATTTGGGCTTGTAAAATCCACGAATCGGTTCTTTATCAAGCATTCTTCGGTCTCTTCTTCGAGCTTGCAAAAAATGAAGAAGGTCCTGATTTTGCTTTCATGGACTCATTAAACCTTTACAATAAAGAGGGAACGGAAGTTAATTCACATGTTTTTACATCATGGAAACAAGTCTTGTCTCCTTGAACAAAGAACTAGTTTTGAGTCTATCAACAATTGGGTCTTCTTTTTTATTATTTTTTTACTCCTCCAATTGGTCCCTTTTCCAATTATATGGGGAATCTCTCAATGTTTCCTACATTTCATATTTGGGCCGTTGGTTCCTTTGTGTCAAAATATTCCTGATTCACTTTTTTGTTGAGCTCATTGTTCAAGGATTAAACCTTTATCAGCCATTCTGCAGTTGGCCTGACCTTTTATGTCGGTCATTCCCTGGGATCAGTTCATTACATCATGTCTTTGGCAGTCCTTGTCATGAAATTATGTACTAATTCCAGATACAATCAGCCTTTGAATTACCTTGTGTTGGATGATGGAGGATGCCTTAATACCTTGCTTTCAAAGGATCTCTTCCTATCGAATGCAGCACCTCTTTTCCTGGGAATCACATTTATAGTTTATGATAGTACCGTGGGGATTGTAGTAATAAATGACAATTTCCATCTCTATTGGGTAGTGGGAATACCTTAATGTCTCCCACTCGATGGATTCTTCAAGTATTCGACTTCAAGTGCTTGTATTTACACTTGTTAGAATGTACTAGGTACCTTGGGGACCATTTTCATTAATGGTGGTTTTCCTCGCATTGGATAACGGTTCTCATCATTGACCGGTAATCAAACGGTTTCCTCCATGTTCGAATTTAGCTCCTTTATTCGCATGGTTAGGATTCGTACCTTTGGGCAGTTTTGATTGAAGACCTTTGGCTGATAGTAGCATCGTCATCTTTTGCTATTACCCAAATTTTGAAATACCTTGTCACACTTTATATGAAATTTTTCTGAGACATAGATCCACCTTTTATTCTTGTGGCTATGATCGATTGTCAAGAAGGGATCCACCTTGTTCATTTATGGCCATGACTCCTTTAGATTTGATATGGATCCATTTTGCATATTGAGCGACCATGATAGTTGCATCAGTTATACATATGGTGGATACGCCTGTATCTTTATGGATATCATTTGTATATGGACTTGTATGACCTAGAGATCATTTTTGTCCAACATTTATCTCTCTTTCAGGTACCTCTGTTTGAGCCTTTCGATCTTGGATTCTCTACTCTCTCCATACCCAGTTGCTTTCTTTATAATGTATTTCGGCTATCGTCTTCCCCTCTAACCTCATACATTAGGGGGAATATTTTATATCCCAAAATGACACATATCTTCCTCTGACCACTTTCCCATGATTTTGTGGCATTTGGACACTTCCATAACGACACTTCATGAAAGTCACTGAAAAAAAACCTATATTGGAGGATCCATATCCAAAGTTCTGTAACTCTGTTTGACCTCTTATTTGCACCATTGGAAAGGTATTTGAGTCAAATAAAACGTTTTAGAACACAATAAAGTATGAAAGTTCCCATAAATATGCTTAAAATATTCATATTTGACCTATAAGCGACATGTCATAAATGGTACCCGCATATTCCACTTTATACACGTGACTTGTCATACATGGTACCTTCATATACATTTTTGTATGTGACTATTGACATTGCAACTCACGTATAAATTTTTATATGTGGTTGTGGTCACTGTAACCTGTGTATATATACAACCGTTGTCACTACAACTCGCGTATCTTTCCTGTACATGTAAAAAATGGATGTTTCTCGAATTTTGGGTAGTTTGAGTGGTTATGCAACTAACTCCTTTAGTTGTAACTACTTTTTCTTTGACCCAATATCTTCAAACACATATAAATTGAGGTAGAGAGGTCCATGAGAGAGGAATTAAACCATTTCATTGTTATGCTGAAGGAATTTAGACTCTCTTTCCCTGACCTTTTCCCTAGAAGCTATCTCCTTGTGTTGCAGAGCTTGGAGTTTGAGTTCCTTGGAGAAGAGAAGCAGCAGAACTAGATCACGGTTTCGTGAGGTGCGCAACTTAAATAGAAGGTATAATTGTACTTATTTTCATGATTAATAAATATGTGATGTTCTTATTCTTCCCAAATCATTGTTCAATGTGTGATTGAATCTCTGTTTATGATGAGATGTTTATGTTAATCATATTAGGATTTCATATTACTTTGATTATCATGGTTTTACATGTGGTCATATTGTTTTGAGGAAGGTATAATTCATTTTGTAGGTCTCTTAGAGAAAGAGGAGCAAGAGGAGGATTGAAGGGATGCTTGGATCATTCTTACTTTGTCAAGGTATGAACCATACTAATATTTGAATCTTGTTTATATATACTTGCAGAACTATATGGATCTCTCTTTCAACCCCGGTACATTGATGGCCTCTTAAATCATATCCATAGGAACACATTCCTATACACCAACAAGGCACAAAGAAGTATGAAGTTGGAATCCATACAGAATAACATGAGAACTTCCATGCCTTGAAAGCAAGATTCTCTCAGTCAAAGGCTTATCTGATTGATTCAGGAGCATCCAACAACATGGTTGCTTCCAAATAATCATTCACCTTTATGGATCTCTCGGGAGGAACTAGCATTCATATGTGTTATGATTCATAGATCCTAGCTGTAGGGAGAGACTATGCTAAAATCCAGTATGTTGAGTTCAAAAATGTGCTCTATGTGCCCTCTCTTGCAGCAAATTTGTAATATGTATATCAGATGACACATACTAACCCACCAAAGTGAGTGGTATTTGGTCCTGACTCAGTGGAGATACCATGTATCTCAACTAGAAATATTATATAGAAATGTGTTGCAATCCATTCCTCCAAAGCATATGCATTCTCACACTTTATTCCATACTCAAATCCAGTACAATCTCAACTATCATTTGAAGCAGATGAAGGTATAAAATTTCCTTTATTTCCATTTGCAGATATAGATTTATTTTATAATTTTTTAGATTTAGAAGATGAGGAAGAAAATCAACATGATATTGATACTGAGATTATTGTTAGAGGATAAATCTACCCAATCAGAGTCAAGCTAGATCTCCCTAGTCCAAGTGGATATAGAACAAATCAAGTACATAATACAATCTACTTTCCTTGATCAAAGGAGATGCAAGTTAAATGGATAGGTCACTTACCTGAGGTCTGCAAATCCTTTTCCTCTTTGTTGATCCAATATCGAAAAATATCTGATATCAAGCTGCAAAACCCTGTATAGAAAATAGTACATGCATATCTATATATGAATTGATCTAATCTAATAGTTAAGGAAGAAAGCTCTAAACATTATCAACACAACAATGTTTAAGGAAATTTTTTTTATTACTGTAATAATAGTAAAATATATAGAGAAATAATGTTGCAACCTTCCATCCAACTATCCAATCCAAGCCTCCAAATAATGATAGTTTGCTTCCCAAAGGATGAGAGTCCACCTCCCAAAGGGTGAGTAGGGATCACCTAAGAAATTCCACCATCATAAGAGTACTGTAGTCCTTCCTCCCTTAACAATGGAGAGAGGGTTCATATTTATAAGGATAAAGGGATAGAGTAGGTTGAATATTAAGATGAGAGGTCTAACAAATCCTCCCATTAGGTTAGGGAACCAAATGCCACTTCAACAAGAAGCTAGGGATGACCCTTCACCTCATATAACTTCAAGAAGGGCCTGAAAACTCTAAATTCTCCAGTCTAAACACCACTAGTGCACCTTGAATGTAGAGACAAAGTGCTAGAGTAGGGATGGTGCCCATTTTAAGAAGGCTAAGTGTGTCGATGGCACACCTTGTCAAGGTAAAAAGTGTTTCAGCTAGGGCCCGGTGCACCTTGATTGAAGGGAAGGAGTGTAGGCCTGCTTAGAGGGGGTAAAAGGATAGAGAAAACCTCAGAATCAATGCACTTTAGCTAAGTTAACTTTAGGTATATAGGTATAAGTTTGACACATGGATCATGATAACGAGATTTCAATGTAACAGAATGCCCCCCAATCAATGAATTTAGAGGAATGCGATAGGTTAAATGCATTGTGAAGTGAAGAAATCGAGGCAAGGATGCTGGTTGGAAGAAGTTGCAGTACTACTGAATCAAATCCCACATGACTCATAACATGCATGTCCACCAATATATTGTAGATCCATGATAGTAGAGACCGAATGAACACAATCATGGCTACTAGAGAAAAAAGTAGGTCCATGATTATATGATAACACAACCACAACCAATACAAAGTGGATCCGTGTAATATGACTCAAACAAAATCCATTGCAACCTAAGAAAGATACCAGTTAACCCAGGGTCTTCAAGCTGAACCCCCAACGATATGAATCTAACCATGTGATTACAATGTATTAATGTCGAACATGGTACAAACCACTTGATCACCAGACATTGATGTAAACTATTAGCAAGTGTGAGGGAGATCACCATTGATGCCAATGATTCCCAATGTATATCAGTACATTCTTCCAAGTGTGAATAAAGGACTTCAATTCAAACACTTGGTAGAATCTTCCAATCAAAAGTCATTAATGGAAACTTATTGTTGAAAGTGAGGAAAATTGTCATTGAGTCATGCAGGACTCAAGGTACTTGATCTAGTTTCTAAGTCTAATTCTTGGATGATGTGTTCAATCAACAGGAATAGACTCGTAGAAAGAGGGCCATGATGTATTTCACATCATCGACATGAAACATGAATCTTAAGGTAATTTTTAGGGGAGAAATTTCTCCAACTAGCTATTTTTGCGGTTTTTTCCAAAAAATAAATTCGCTATTTGGTCATTTTTAGTGTCTAACATCGCCTATATTTACATAATTTATTATTATTATTATTATAATATTCGCCAAAATTTACACATTTCAGTGTTAATTTTATGTTTCATATTTAATAATCGCCTACCTATCCATAAACATGTTTTTTAATCCAAAACAATCGCATAGATTACTATACTTAAGTATAATATTAGAATCCTTAAAAAATACCCATTGTTATGTGATCATATATGTTTTAGAGTAAACTAGACAACATAGTGATATGCGATACTGACTCAGAGATTACCAGCATGATAGAAGGTAAGATTACTGCATATAGTGAATGGATCACCAAATTTCTCTTGAACATGGGCATGCATGACTTGGCATTACTAACTTTGACCAGACCGATACCAATTCCCCCATGAAACTGATGGTGGGAGCATTCTTGGAAAACTCAAATGAGCAGGAAGACTTAAGAAATCAGCAGGACTTAAAGACAAACAGATTACCCAAGTACTAAATGCATATGAATATGAGTGTCGTGTTTAAGAGTAACTATGTAATGTCGTAATTACAACAAAACACAAACTATTTCCTTATACCCACCATGATTTACGAGTACCTCTTTTCATTTTAATGAGTTCAAAGAGGGTAAGAAATACTCGGTGTATCTCATCAAGTGATGAGTCCATTCTCATATGTTTTATGAACCTGAGAAAGGAGGGGTTCATTCCTAGAAAGGGTACTTCATCATTTTGATTTTATGAGTCTAATGAAAGAAAACTCATTTGTCGTTTCATGTTTAGAGAGTTTGAAATGACTAAAGATACTCCAGGGTGGAATTTTTTGTAAATTTAGTGCCCGAGGACCGAAAAATTATAAAATGATGCCCAAGAAAACTCTTCTAGGTGTGATAAACTAGAGTGTACCTTTTTTCATAAATGAGTCCAATCGATCCAAAAAAGGGGTAAATTACCATTGACTAGATGATCATTCAAATAATTCTACAAGCATGAAATCATCAAGTTCTCTTGATGATCTTTTCGTGTTTAGGGATCCTGAAAAGAGATTAAAGGTAACTCCATAAGGGGTTCTCTTTTTCATAATCCAATTTTAACGAGTCTAAAAAGGTAATAAAAGTATACTCCATACCTCTTCATTGAGTTTTTATCTAGCATGTGGAAGGTATAAAAGGAAATTGAAACCTTTTTCATGTTTGAATGCAGAGCACAAAAAACCGATAAAGTAATATCAAACCACTTTTCACGTTTTAATGAGCTTGACACATAATAGTAACTATGCTCAAATTTTTGTTTCATGGTTTATCGAGCTCGAAAAAGAAATTCAGCTCAAAATGAATCCCATCGAAGGGTGTTTTCCCAACACTGAAGTCCATTAGTTGGTACTTGCCCCAAGTATAACTCCCAAGTAATTTAACTCTAAGAAAGGGTGGATACGCTCCCCCCAAACTTCATTTTGTCTTCTTGCTCTTTTCTTCATCCATCTAAATTCTAGGTTATTCCTAGGAAAAGGTTCACCAGAAATAGAGGAAGAAAGAGGATCAAGTGCTACAAGCAGATGAAATGAAGGTTCAAATGTTGAGTCTTAACACAATGGAAGAACCTATTTCTTTTTTTAATGATATTTACATGAAAAAGGTAACTTTGTTCAAAATGACCTGTTTTATTTTTACACAAGCTTGAAACAGAAAAGAAATATGCTTGTGGGGACCTGTTTCATTTTTACGGAAGCTTGAAACAAAGAATGACTATGCTTGAGGTCGGTTTGACTTTTTAACAGGATTGAAACCATAAATAAACATTGCTCAGAGACATCTATTTCATTTTTTAA
Source organism: Pseudotsuga menziesii (assembly GCA_001517045.1). Taxonomy (NCBI): domain Eukaryota; kingdom Viridiplantae; phylum Streptophyta; class Pinopsida; order Pinales; family Pinaceae; genus Pseudotsuga; species Pseudotsuga menziesii. The sequence goes on from LPNX010633039.1 coordinate 374,101, forward strand.
TGAGCTTAACAGAGAATGGGAACTCTGCTCATTGATATTCGTTTCATTTTTTAACAAATTTTACACAGAATGGGAACTATGCTCATCGACAGCTCTTGGCCAACATCATGTTCAGAGGTTAGTAGGTTTCTACCTTACATAAGAATCTACCAAATTAGATCCACTATGATGTCCAGAGACCAGAGACATGCCCAGGGATGATTTTAAGGAACCATACTTATTTAAAAGTGTATAAATGTTGGCGAATATTACCAATTCTTAAAACGACAACTATAAAATGATTGGTGATATTTTTCAAAAAATATTTTAATTTCAAAGGATTTTATATCGTTTATATAATAATTTGGAGATTTTTAGGGTGAAAAAATTTTACCCCATCAAAATTGGGCGAAATAGGGCTTCAAAAAATGCAAAATGGTGAATCTTTTTTGGGAGAAAAACATGGAAAAATAGCCCACTTGGCTAAAATTATCCCCTAAAATCATCCCTAGACATGCCCCCAAGGACTCCTCCTGATGGGAAGAAGCTATTGATTTACAAATGATTGAACTCCTTAATGATGTGCGGAGTCGAGAGACATAGAAGGTGAAGGGAAAGGAACCACAAGAACATGTAATACATTCATGGAATTCTAATGACTAGGAGTCTTATACTGATCATGTTTAACAAAGGAAAGTTGATCAATGGTCACAATCTTCCCATCATGGGGAAACTGTATCACTCAAAAGAGTATGGATACTATAGATTTCATGGCATAAACATAATCTCGCCCAAGGAGAAGATTTAAATTTAAGTGACCTTAGCCTGGCATAACATCAATGCAGACAGTTTTACCTCTTAAAGTGATAGGAAAATGAGGAAGGATCCCTAAAGGCACAATAGGTAAAAGCTAGTATCTGATGCGTGGCAGGCACAACTTTAGGAGAACCTATGTCTTTCCAAGCAGTTGAGGATAGAATACTAACATAATCCCCTTCGTCAACAATAGTGCGGAGTATTATCTTAGTAGTAACTCACATAGATATCTAAAAAAGAACACTCTAATGAAGACAACATTTTGTTAGATTACTCCAGTCAAAGGAAATAACCTCATTACTTGGAGAGGGTTCTATCAGAAGAGACACAATTTCCTCTTGTGTAGAACAATCCAAATTGACTATGAAAACTTCAGCTGGTTTCAATTCACTCTCGACTGGAACAGAGGGACAAGATGAAGAATGTGCCAAAGTGACTAATTCAATCTTAGCACCCTCTGGCGAAAGGGTGGGATCGGGTGGAGATGACATCGACTCGACCACTTTAACTTAACTCTACAAAACAAGAGTGGGATCGAGCAGGGATGAAGTTGGATCAATCACTTCATCAACCAATGGGAGGTCAAGGGAAAACTTACGATAACCTATTAGAATACTTTTCTAAGGAATAATAATATATTCCAACAACTTTGAAGCTTCATCTATGCAACGACAAAATTTAAGTAAGGTGCATGTCCTTACATAGAAAGAAAGAACATCTAATGTTTCCTCTTCGACTCTTAACTACATATTCACTAGTTGGTGGGGTATCGTCAATATGATGACCATAGGATGATGACACGGGTTGTTGGAAAGCCTCATCCCACACTTCTAAAACCTAGGACATACCATGACAATATTTAAGAAGATGGTCACCGTTTTAAAGTCTAAAAGGGACCTTAGGCTTATGAGATGTTTTTGTGGGAAATTCAACACTCTAAGCACTATAATCAGTTGCTGATGGGTTTCCAACATGATGATCAGAGGTTGCATTTGTGACCCCCTGCTTAGTGTTCTTATTCTTATCCTTCCTTTTCATCTTCATCTTACCCACTCATTTACTAACATTATAGTTTTCAATAGGTGAAGAGGAAGAAAGTGAATTTGATTCAACATTCGAGGAAGAAGGAGAAGAATTAACATGAGGTTGATGCTCATGCGGTGAAAGACCATGATACAACACAAAAGTTACACCTTGTATAACAAGATTGGAGAATAACCACATGGGTAACCCTAAATCTGGGAAGACTCAATCTGGGAAGAATCAATGTGGCCATAAAGGGGTTTCCAACACTTCCATAAGGGGGGGAAACAAAAGACATACCCTGAAAAGGGGTCTCTTGGTTGGTGGTCCTAGGATATTCTTCCATATTTAAACTATCAAATAATATCTAAAGTACTACACAAATCAAGAACTACTCAAGTCTAAAAGAAGCAAGAAAAATGTATGAATAGGAGTGGATCAAAAGTCAGCATCTTCACAGAACTGTCATGGCATCATAACTCGATATATACCATAGGGTCCAACACTAAAATGCAACAAGAAGGATTGGGACCATACCCTTTTCTAAATCCTTGAATACCTAGATGGTACATGTGTGCTAATCTCCTTGATTGTTGTTCTCAGTGTATTGTAATGCCAAGACGTCGAAATGGTTAACTCAGTTGGTCACAAAAATCCTAACACGATCTCCCGATATGCACTAGGTATGGATGAGCTCAACTCTGTAGTGGTATTTTCTAATGCACAACCACATTACAGGAGCCTTCCCACTACTGAGTACGTGAAGTAATTTTCTATATACCCAAAGGTATGTGAAAAGTTGTTCGATATATTGATTGGTGCATGGAAGAACTATAATACCTCGGGATGCGGTGCATGAAAGTAACAATAGATACCACAATTAAAGATGTCAGAACACATTTCTAACTTACACATAGTTGAAAAATGATTATATCCTAAGCTAGCGTTAATTTGATCTTGTGCGGTTAAGTGGATGCATGACGTGTAGACAGGATATGCAAAAAGAATGCAAATCCTAGCTACATGACGATGCACATTTCTCTTTCGATGAAAACTACCTAAGGTAAGGATAAATTTTTATTTTCAAACCAAAATGAATCTAAACAGTAATGAAAATAAAAATTCCTTCCTAGAGTGCAATAAATCCAACTTTGTGCAATGATAAGCCAAAAAATACAATGAAATCAACGATGCGACAAATCTTGGAAATCTATAAAACAAAATAATGAATACTTCAATTTTCAAATGCATGTATCAAAATGGAATTTGATAACTAAACTCTTTCCATACCTATAGATAAAAAATAAGCAAATGTATAAAACACCCTAATCATTCATAAATCCCAAAATAAAGATGACAAGCACCCAAACAAATCCAAAACACTTCAGACTTTCCCAAAATCTACCAAAATACAAGCAAAACTCAAAGATGAAGTGTGGAGGAAGGGTTTGGAAATCAGATCTAACGATATGAACAAATTTTCTAATGTAATCAGGGATTGCAATATTGAACCAATAAGTGGAGGATTGAAATTAACCTCCACAACCAAGTTACTCACTTGACTGGTAAGACATCCACAATCAAAAAAATCAAAACGAAACATAGGTAATGGCGGGCCTACGTGCTCTGTCACCATAATATATAGCCTACAAATCACTATCAATCAAACCAAAAGGAAAAAAAAGAAATAAATCTCAGTTGATCCCTGCGTTTTAAGAGGATGGTGCACCCTGTACACATGCAAAGAGTGTGAGTGACACACTTTCTCTTAAGGAAAAGAGTGTCAGCCACACAGTGGCGAAGGGAAGACACAACCTAGGTGCGTCAGGTGAATAACAAGTAGAAGAAAAGCTATATATCCTAAGGTATAATGATAAGAGTTCTAATACTAATCCCAAAAATAATCAAGGAGGTCCAAGAAACTTTTTAATGACAAAATAAAAATGTAGGAGGGTCTCAACAGGCTGGAAAATGGATTGACAAAAAGACATGAAATCAAAGACAAAAGAAATCAGATCTATGTTTTTCCCCAGTAGATTCACCAAATTTGTTAGTGGATAAATCTATCCAAGCGGACTCAAGCCAGATCTCCCTAATCCAAGTCGATCTAGAACAAATAAAGTACATAATACAATCTACTTTCCTAGATCAATAGAGATGCAAGTTAAACAGATAGATCAATTACCCGAGGTCTTCAAATCCTTTTCCTCTTTGTTGATCCAAGCTCCATAACTCTCAGATATCAAGCTGCAGAACCTCGTAGAGAAAAAATTACAAGCATATACACATATGAATTGATGTAAGCTAACAGTTAAGGAAGAAATCTCTAAACATTATCAACACAACAACATTTATGGAAACAATTGTATTACTGTAATAATAGGAAAATACATAGAGAAAGAATGTTACAACCTAATCCTCAATGTTGCAACCTTCCATCCAACAATCAAAGCAAAGCCTCCAAAGAATGATATGTTTCCTCCCAAAGGATGAGACTCAAGCTCCCAAAGGATGAGTAGGGATCATGTCCTAAGAAATTCCACCAGCATAAGAGTACTATAGTCCTTCCTTCCTCCAAAATGGAGAGAGGGTTCATATTTATAAGGATAAAGGGATAGAGTAGGTTGAATATGAAGAGGAGAGGTCTAAGGGATCCTCCCATTAGGTTGGGGAACCAAATTCCACCTCACATAGAATCTAGGGATGACCCTCCACCTCTTATAAATTCTAGAGGGACCTCGAAGCTCTGAATTTTTCAGACTAAATACCAATGGCACACCTTGCATGAAGCGATAGAGAAACAAAGTAGGGCTGGAGAACCTTGCAAGAAGGCTAAGTGTATCGGTGGCACACCCTATCAAGGTAAAAAATGTGTCAGCTAGTTCTTAGAGCACCTTGAGTAAAGGGAAGGAGCACCAACCTACTTAGAGGATGCAAAAGGCTAGAGACAACCTCAGAATCAATGCACTTTAGCTAAAGGAACTTTAAGGATTTAGGCACAAGGTTGACACATGGCTCATGCTAACAATATTTCCATCTAATGATTACACTTGAAGAGGATATAGATCCAAATCTAGCATCTATTTCAACTTAGAATCCTAAAGGGGACCAAAATATCATTGAAGTAGTTGGGGATGTTGTCGGGGTTCCAGATGATAAAAGAAGAATGAGGTACCAATATCTGAATGAACATGTTGCAATATTCAATACAGATCCAATTCTCCTATATAGGTGTTTCATGATGATGGGATCATATCCTCAATCATTCAAAGAATCCTTCCATGATCCAAGATGGAAAGCAGCTATGTATGAGGAATTTGATTTGCAATAAGACAACAAAACTTGGGATGGTGTCACCTTGTCTCCCAGGAGGACGTTAGTCTAGTGAAAATGGGTCTACAAGACCAAGCTAGCATATGGTGGAAACACAACCAAGTCTAAGGCTCAGTTAGTGGAAAAAGGATACAAGTCCATGGGATTGACTACAATGAGACATTCACTCTAATATCAATAATGGACTCCATCAGACTAGTCTTAGTAGTAGCAGCTTCAAAGAGTTGGGAGGTATATCGCATGGATATGAATACTGCCTTCCTCCATGGTAACTTGAAAGAGGAAATATACATTAAAAAACCTGAGGGTTACATTGAATATTCATCCTTAGTCTAGAAACTGAGGAAATCTCACTATGATCTCAAACATGCCCCCCTAGGGAATGGTACTCTAATATGGATTCCTTTCTCATGTCACAAGAATTTGAGAGGCATATCTTACTATAATTTTTATATGCAGATGAAAGAGAGATCATTATTTTTTATTTTTCTATTTTTCTATATGTGGTTGAATTACGCATTTCTAGCAGCTTTGCTGCTGGATTGAGAAGCATTAAGTCAGCTTTGAGTAAAGCATTTGCTATGTAATATATAGGAATGTTAAGATGGTACATTGTTCTCGAATTAATTCAAGAAACTTTGGGAATCATGATCTCACAGTCCAGATACTCATCATATTTTCTTAAAATATTCCACATAAAATACTGTAAAGCATTCCCTTTTCTCTCCCTATCTAGCATCAAGCTACAAGAAGGTGGTTCTACACCATTGGTTGATAGCACTCTTTTCAAGAATCTCATTGGGAGCCTTAAATATTGTTGGGCACCCAATATGCAAGTTAATTACAGCTAACATACGAGTGCTCAATATTTATTGCCAACCCAAAAGAGTCTTTTATTTCAAGGATAACATGCACTATATATGCTTAAACACTGAGTTGCTGTAAGTAAAAAATCCTATTCTTGGTAGGGATTCTTCTGATAGGTGTTTCCTGATAGCAAGCTCTGGTAGAAGAATTGGTTCTATCAACCAGATCGTCAATGAATGTTCGTATCCCCAATTTTGAACCTCACCCATGACCTCAACCACCTGCAATGTTAGTGTTTTGCAGGGTTCTGGGATTTATAAGATGGTCACGTTGTACCCTTATTGTATTCATGCAACCCAAATCATTCAAACGAAAAAAAAAACTGAAAAAATGAATAGAAACAATTACAGGATGCAACTATGATAGTGTTTAATACTTATCCTCCCCAGCAATGGTGCCAAAATGTTGGGCACCCAATATGCAAGTTAATTACAGCTAACATACAGAGTTTTCAATATTTATTGTCAACCCATTGAAGTCTTTTATTTCAAGGATAATATGCACTATATATGATTAAACACTGAGTTGTTGTAAGTAAACAATCCTATTCTCTTCTTACCTACGCTCATCCCAAGGATCCACTTAATCTAGTTTACTGTTTAAAGAATACAGTCACAATTACCTTTTACTGTTCTTGATCTAGAATTGAAAGATTCGAGAAATCACATCTAGATTACTTTTGCAGAAAATTAAATCATGTTTACCAAACCATCTAATGATTCACCCAACTATCTTGATCTAATTATTCTAGAAATCCAGAAAACATGAATTGAGTTCAACTATTCTAGAAATTCAAAGTACAGAAATGAAATTCTGTAACTATAAAAGAAAAGGAACAAACTACAAAAATCTATAGAAACAACAATTGGGAAATCTAGGGATGAACAAGGCTATTACAGCTACCACACAGTTGCATAAGGAACAATTACCTATATGATCGAATGTCACACCATACCACTGCATCTTTCTAAGAGATGCAATTAATAACACACTATAAAGCAATAACTATTGCATCTTACTATGAGGAAATGAAATTATCACAACATCACACGACAGAATAATTATAATTTCCTAGTTTAACTCAGTAATCCCTGTGGGAAGGCAGGGCCAGCCTTCACACAGAGATGCTGGAAGTAACGCACGTTAAAACACTGAGATCTGAAGTAACTCCTTGTATTAAATAGGGCAAATAAATCATGCAACCTCAGTCACAGCTAATACAAAAATTTGGTTAAGGGTTCAACCCCTGGCTCAGAATAGCTCCCCATATTTATACAATTTCAATCATAACTTCTTGTCCCTATTATTGGGCAGCCATGAATATCTATGATCTTTAGGCTGCCTCAATTACAATAACTATTACAGCCATGGCAGGATGAGAGTAGAAAATATAGGGAAGCTGTTAATTGACCAATAAATAATGATCCTGATTGATTAAGTAGGTATCCTGCAAATCACAGCTACTTTTGAGAAGCGGCACACTATCGCCTCCAAATGTGTTGCAATTTGTTGTGGCTATCCTTGTACAGCTTGCATGGAATGATACACTAGGGCTACATTCTTTGGGCAACGGTGGGATGGATGGCAATCAGCTTTAGCAACGAATGCCCATCCTTCCCTTAGCATGTTGGGCCTGCTACACTTGCATTCTCTATATCTTTAAATACCTTTATAAACCATCATATGTTAGCATATATTAAGATATAGATCCTTGATTACCAAAATCCTAAGCATTAATAAAATAAGACAATGATTAACCATACCTTTGTTAATTGAGGGGAAGAGTGAGGTAAAAACGTCTATTTAGCATGCACAATAGGGTAGGATAAGGAAAAAAGAGGTGGATAAGGATGGTAAAAAATGGGCCATTTATGTGCCCAACATCTAACCCCAACTATCCTATTGCATGTCCTCATGCAACAACCTCCATTATTCTAAATCTGAATTTGACACTATGCTTTGTTCATAGAGAGAAGAAACGTTGTATGGGAATTCAAATTTTGCTTCTTTTTCTATAAACCCCTTATGGACAACCCAATATCTCCAACATTTCTTCTCTTCTGCCCTGGTTAATGAGAAATCCTCCCTGTATGGTTTTGCTGGCCAGCAAATGAGAGGAAATTTAAATTTTAGTCCCAGCCAATTGATCCCACATTCCCTTATGCATCCAACATAACCCTCAATCCTGGAAAGTGCTTGTTCAAAATTTCTATAACATTAGGGGTCCTTATTTCTGAGGGTTGGAGAGGCAACCTCCCATCTGTTCTTACTACCTTCCAAAGTTGTTTGTTAATGTATGTAAATATTGATGGTACAAGTAGAAATAACCCCTTCCTGTAGTTCCATTATATGCCAAGTTTAGATGGGGCATGAGAGTAGACTTTGATGTTGAGCAAGTAAAAGACGAGGATTTTGAGGTTCACTTCAGATCCAAAGATTAGATTGTTGGATTCATTGTGAGAAAAAGTTTTGAAAGACCTTTCCCACTGAACATGATTTCTCACAAAAGAGGTAAAATAACTCAGCTAAACATCGCCTAAAAAAGGAACAATATTTGAATGGTGGTCCAAAGGACAAGCCATCTCATGCAAATAAATCTCACACAGCAAATTCTGGTCCTCAAAATTACTTCTTAGAAATGTTTCCAAGAATTTCGCTGAGGTTTCTATTTCATATGATCTCCCTTATTTCACAGACCTTAATTTAAACAAAATAAATTGTTCAAATAAAAAGACAGGGTAAGAGGAGGAGGCTACCCTAGTGCCCAATAATCCCTAAGAAAGAGCATACATATGTTCTTTTTCCACCTACATAAACTTGAACTTTTTCATCTCCCTCAGCTTCTTATGTAGTTCTTCCTCATGGAGTTTCTGCGTCATGAGTTATTCTGCCCATTTTTCTTTCAATCCCCTGATGGTATTTCTATGTTCAACGAGGGAAACCATCCCTTCTTGGAATCTTTCCACCTGAATCCCCCACTTCCTTACTTCCATTCTCAAGATCGAGACTTCTTCTGTATGCTTCAGGATCTCTTCTTCTTCAGGACGCTCCTCCCTATCAGAATCCAGATCAATAAAATTTTGAGGGAGTTCTTCCCACACCTTATCACCTGATGTGCCACATTGGACATTATGCACTTCTGAAGTTACTTTTGGGGGTGCTGGTTCTTGTGTAACAACATCCCTTCCTAGAATTTCTTTTGCAACAACTTCAACCACTAGTATTCCTTAAACAACTTCTGGAGATGCTGGTTCTTGTGTAACAACATCCTCTTTTTGGGGTTCTCCTATGGAAACTTCGGTAGATGATTGTGAGGATGTTGGTTCTTGTGGGACAACTTCCTCCTGAATTTTAATCTTCTTATCTACCTTATTATCAGATGCAATTTCAACAGGTGAATGCAAGGCTGCTGGTTCTTGTGTGACAGAGCCCTGTTCTTCTTTTTCCTCATGTTGCTGGGATTATATGTCTTCTTCAATATGAAGGTGTTCCTCAAGGATTTCAGTATCACCTAAGGATTGCGATTAATTTTGTTCATCCTCACCTAAATTCACATCAGGAATGATATCCAATTCGGGGTTGGATTCTTGTTGCATCCTGAGAGTCTCTACTGAAATTTCCAAGGATGTTGGTTCTTGTGTAGCAACATCCTAGTTTAGTTCTTCACCTCCCTGTTGTTTTGATTCCATTTCTAATATTTCGGTATCATGAGACAATTCAGGAGTCATAGTGCAAATTTATTCATTAAATTCCATAATGTCTTCAATCCATGGTTCTTCTTCCCTCATTTGGATGGCCACTTGAACAAGAACATTCAAGGATGTTGGTTCTTGTGTGTCAGCATCCTGTTCGACCTCATCATTGTTCTGCTGATGTGGTTCCATTTTTATTATTTCTGTGTCATGAGAGGCTTTAGGGGTCATAGTGCAATCTTCCTCAACAAAATCAAGAATTACCTCATCCTCTGGTTTATCTGTCCCAAATATGGTGGTAATTTCAACAATAATATTCAAAGATGTTGGTTCTTATGTGAAAACATCATGTTCATCTGTAACTTCCTTTTCCTGGAGTTTCTCTTGGGGAGTCTCACCATCTTTCCAATCAGGTTGTCCATGTTCTTCCACAGCTGTAGGTGCATACTGCTATGTTGCAAAGGCACGAACTATGACCTTGTAACCTGACACATCAAATATTTATCCACATGTAGGACAAACCACTCTTTATTCCTCATTACCATCCTCAGCAAGAATTGATCCTTCCAGTTGGTCTGTAGCTTCAACCAATGTGTGGAGCTTCCTTTCACTTTGTTTTCTGCATTCTTCCTTCCAATTTTCTAATTCCTTTCAGAGTGCTTGTACTTCCTCTTTTAATAACCCATTTTCAAAGATAAATCCTACAATTTGCGGTTCTTTAGTGATTGGTTCCCGTGGGGCATTAATTGCTTTGGGTCTAAGAATGGGGAACTCAATTTGTGCTTCTATGGTTTCCCATCTTTCCCTTGCTACTTCTGCTGTTATGACTGAACTGGTTCTTTTTCATCTTATTTGTGGTGATGCCTTTATTTCATCTTTTTATCTCCTCCTTTTTATCCGTGGTGCTGGAGTTTCTAAATTTGTAGCTGATGTGGAAGGGATATCCCCATTTTTGACATTTTCTTCTTCTTCAGGGTGTTCTTCCTCAATCAAGGTTCCTCCCCATTAAGATGAAGATTCAATGGTCACCACCTCATTGTTTTCTTCTGTTATCATAGCTTTAATATCTTCAGTTTCAACTGTCATAGCATCTAATGCTGCTCTTGTTTCAACCTTTGTTGTCAGAGCTGCCCTAATATTTAGTCTTTCTATAGGGTTTTCTTGTACACCCTCTCCCAATTGTTCCGCTTGTTCTCTTGATTGATCCTCTGATCCAGTCTCATCTCCCCCCATAACTAAATTGGAGGGAATCCGAAACTCCTATTTCTATACATTCCCCCCCAACTGCGTATTGAATGGTTATTCTTGATATTGAATAGGCCCCATGAGTACAAGTACTTCCATTTCCTCTTCTATTGGAACACCAGGCAGAAGAACGGGTTCCTGAACTTGAGCTGTAAATTGCTCCCAGGTTTGGTTTTGTTGAGCAAGGGTCCGTAAGATTATTAATTTAATGAGGCCATGGTGGGTAAGTGAAGAGATTAGATGCTTGGCGGTTTGGACAAACCCCGCCATATGATGTAAATCATTGAATAAATAAAATGAAATGTTTAGCAAAGCCCTGTGACAGAGATGAGATAATAAAGGAAATTCAGAGTGATACACCATTTGATACCCACCTTCACAGGTGATATACTTGTTGAGAAAAATTTCTACTGGATTCCATGTGCGTGGCAGTGACTGTAATGCTATCCCCCTCTGTGACAGTTGAATGTGCTCCCCTTCCGTGAGAAAATCTTGTACTGCTACAGGATTGGGGGTTATTCGTCCAAACCAAGCTCTTCCCACCTGGGGAAGACCAGTGACCTCAACCACTATGGCTTCAGAGACTTCAATACACAATCCCCAAACCTCTAAGTGGGTTTCTATAAGATTCAAGGAGAACTGTAAAGTTGTTTCATGGTGAAATCCATTCAACCATTGGAAGAATTCAGTCCAACCCACAGCTTGAAAGATAGGGAAAACTTCAACATTTCATCTGAGTTCTCGCATGTTTCGAGGTTCATGCCGAGTTGGAATACCCATGTTTGTCTACCTTTAGAGGTATGTTGCAGTTCAAAAAATTATAGATTCTGACAATGGAGGTTAAAGCAGAGAGTATGCATGAACAGCTAAGAGTGGAGTTGGGTAAATTCAGGAAGTTTCAGTGCATCGGATTATTTCGAATTTATCCCAATTTAGGAAAGGTGGTGGTTATCAAGTAACATAATTAGTCATTAAGTCGCACGAGTGGAGAGCCAACGATGTAATAATGGGCACAGAAAGGAAGGTATGATTAATATTGTCAGATCCATTTAATACTTAATCAAGTAGTTAATCAAAGCCATACCTTCGAAAATGCGTGATGGATGATGTTCCTTGGAGAATAGTATAACGTGTGAGGTGCATTCATTAAATGTAATCATTATTACAAGGATGCTGTAATGACCTTTTCCGCCAACGAACCAAAAACCATCATGTCAAATTGGTTGAAAACATGATGAGTGCTGAAGTATAAATCGAATTGCCGTCATCAGGAATCAGAGCCATATCTGGAGGAGTTTCTAACTGTGGTTGAAAAGAGTTATGCCAATAACAGAGGATTCATAGCCACAGGTCATAAAGAAATCAAGCAATTTAGCACAGTCATGGCCTTGGATTATAGGAAAATCAGCCAAATGTAGTGGAGTCGTAGCTTCCAGAAAAGGCGTCGCAGTTGCCGAAAAAGATGAAAAAAAGGTGTTAGGCTGACGGAAGTTGACGGTGTTGTAGCTGCCGAAAAAGATAAAAATGGACAAAAGTAAAATGGTGTTGCAGCTGCCGGAATCGAAAAAGGGCGTTGGGCCGACGAAAGTTGATGGTGTTGCAACTGCCATAGAAAAAAAATGAAAATGGACAAAAGTAAAATGGTGTCGCAGCTGCGTGGAACGAAATAAGGGTGGGAGTTTTACGGTGTTGCAGCTACGCAAAACGGGGTAAGGGTGGAAGTTTTACAGTGTTGCAGCTGCGTGAAATGGGGTAAGGGTGGAATTTTTACAGTGTTGCAGCTATGCGAATGGGGTAAAAGAACGTGTTGTGGCTGCAATAGATTTATGCAAGGAATTTTCTTCTGGTGCAGGAAGTTATAGAAGAACGACATTGGTCACCAGGCCCGATGATGATCACCACTCTTTAGGTGCTTCCCTGCACATCTCATAAAAAAAAGGGATCAAGTGCAAAAGAAAAAGATAACAATAGCAAAAACAAACAATTTATTTATGTACAAAAATTCATATGAGATTTACAGCGATTAACTAAGGATTAACAGGGGTAGAAAAAAATTCCTACCCTTGTGCTAGCTAGTAGTCTGGATCAGCTGCAATCTATGAGGTAAATGCATCCTTTGAAATGGGCTTATGGTACAGTCGCAACCTGTGACCATTAGCAAATAATGGTGTGCAATTCTCATCAATGGTTACCAGGAGGACTGTACCATTATCAAATACACTATCTACTAGGTATGGGCCCAGCCATCTTGTGCATAGTTTACCCTTGAAGTCTCTTTTGAATCTTGAATCGTATAATAGTGCTTAGTCTCCCTCACAAAATAATTTCTTTTTGATGAATCGGTCGTGCCAATTGGATCTCTATTGCTGAATTAATACAATCTAATCTATAGTGGCTAACCAGTTCTTATCAAGTTTGTTCAATTGATTCAATCTTCTCTTTTGGGCTTTGGTTACATCTAGGTTTACCTATGTGGTTGTCTTCAAAGTCTTAATTTCAAATTCAATTGGGAAGATGGCACTTTTCCCATACACCAAGTCGTAAGGAGAGAAACCTATAGTGTTGCTCCAAGTGGTACGATATTCCCACAATGCTTCTGGAAGTCTGTCAACCCAATCTCTATGATGTCTCTTGATCATCTTGGTAAGAACAACTTCAATTACTTTGTTAGTGCTTTCCACTTGGCCATTGGCTTCGGGATGGTAGGGTGAAGCTATCCGGTGCTGAATATGGTACTTCCGTAGAAGAGCTTCAAATTGATGCGACACAAACTATGGTCCTCCATCGGTAACCACTTCCTTGGGTACCCCGAAACGAGTAAATATTTCACCATACAAGAAATCAATCACATCTTGGTCATTGGCTTTCACCAGAGCCACAACTTGTACCCATTTCATCGCGTAGTTGGTACAGACCAAGATGTAGGATTTATGCTTGGAATGAGGGCTCATAGGACCAATAAAATCTAAATCCCACCTATCAAAGGGTTCAACCACTAATTATGGTTGAAGAGGAATTTGATCTAATCTATTGGGTTGTCCCATCCTATGGAAGCTATCACAATACTGGACATATATTTTTGCATCCCTGAAAAGGGTCAACCAATAGTATCCCATTCACAGTGCTTTGTGTCCTATCCTTCTATCTACAAAATCCCCCCCACAAGGCTCATCATGGAAGGCCTTCAAAATATGGAATATTTCATCTTCTCTTACACACCTTATGATCTCAATATCAGGGCCTGTGTAGAAGAGATGACCGTTTACCCAACAATACCTAGCACTTTGCTGAATAATTTTCCTTTTTTCTCTTTTGGAAAAATGTGCTGGAAGCTTTCCTGTAGCCACGTAATTAGTGACATCTGCATACCAAGGGGAGTGAACTGAAACTGCAAATAAGTGTTCATCTGGAAAAGAGTCCTCAACAGGCAAATTATCATCACTGTTAGTGAAACGAGATGAGAAATTAGTGACAACATTTTCTCTTCCAGGTCTGTCTGTAATGGTAATATCAAACTCCTATAGTAATAAAAGCCATCTAGTCACCCTGGCATTAGTAATAGGTTTATTTATTAGATATTTGATGGCCGAGTGGTCAGTGTGCACAAATGTAGGATATCTAGTAATATAATGTCGAAATTTGTTAATGGAGTAAACAATGTCTAAGAACACCTTCTCCGTGACAGTATAATAAAGTTCAGTAAGGGCTAAGTTTTTACTAATATAATAAACTGCATAAGGTACTTGACCATCATGTTTTCCTAAAACTTCTCCAATGGCGGTATCAGAGGCATCTGAAGAAATGTGAAAGGGCAGGGTTCAATTGGGTCTTCTTAAGATGGGAGCTATGGACAGCTTCTCCTTAATTTTAACAAATGTTGTATAGCATGCCTCATTCCAAACAAATTGCACGTCCTTCATTAACAGTGAAAACAAAGGAGAGGCAAGTTTGGAAAAGTTTTCTATAAATATTCGGTAATATCCAGCATGCCCTAGGAAACTTTGGACTTCTTTTTGAGTTACAGGAGTAGGTATATTTTTTATTACCTTGATTTTTGAGGGATCCACCTGAATTCCATCAGCAGAGATGAAATGCCCCAATACTAATCCTTCACTCATCATCATATGGCATTTTTCAGTGCTTAAAGAGAGCTAGGTCTATTCACAGTGAGTTAAAACCTTTTCCAAATTTTTCAATGCTTCTTCAAAATCTTTTCCATGAGTGAAATCATTCATCAAAATTTCCATGCTATCATTAACTAATTCTGAAAATATGGCAATCACAACTCCTTGAAATGTTGCTAGTGCATTGCATAAACCAAAGGGGAGCACTCCGTAAGCAAAATTTCCCCAGGGATAGGTGAAGGTAGTTTTATCCTAGTCTTTAGGAGCAATCTGGATCTGATTGTACCCGTTAAACCCATCCAGGAAGGAGAAGAACTTCTTCCCCGGTAAGGTGTCGAGTACTTGATTGATAAAAGGAAAGGGAAAATGATCTTTTTGTGTTGCCTTGTTCAGCTCTCTATAATCCACACAGACTCTCCATTTACCATTTTTCTTGGCTACTATTACGAGTGGGGACACCCACTCACTGTCTGAAATGGGATATATAAATCCTGCTTCCAAGAGTTTCTGAATTTCTTCCTTCACTATGTCCCTAGGATTGGGGTTCATTCATTGTTGAGGTTGGCACACAGGTTGGGAGTCACTTTTTATATAAAAATGGTGGGTGCACATGTTAGAGGGAATACCCCTCATGTCTGTGTACTCCTAGGAAACTACCCCCTTGTGTTCTTTTAAGATACTGATTAGGAGCTTCTGCTCATCTAGGGAGAGGCTTGAGTTAATATTCAGGGTTTTTCCAGACTCTACCTCGATAGGAATACTTTTTGAATTTTTCAATACTAGAACTATATGAGTGTCACTGACTAATGCCTCTTCTGTGAGATTTTCTTGTTCCTCCTCACATAGAGTAATATTCAGGATTTGATAAATTTCCTTATTGACAGAAGTGGGTTCACTGATGAAATTATTAATGGCATCATCTTCAATTTTATCCTTAAAGGTTAAAGCCTTCCCTATTGTTAATAATGGATGAATTCCCTCTTCTTCCTCTGGCTCCATCCATAAAGGAGTTTCAGCTTCTAAGCTCGGTCGAGTTGGAGGGTAGAGAGTGAGGTTATTTATCTCAATTCCGTCTGATATGGTCATAGACCCAGATTGACAAGTGATATAAGAATTAGCTATAGCTAACAAAGGCCTTCCCAGGATCAATGGGTGTCCTCCTAGCTACGACTTAGGTTGTAAAACCAAGAAGTCAGCACGGTACTCCCAAGAATCAACTAAGATGATGAGATCATTAAAAATTCCTTTAGGTTTAATAGTGGATCTATCTGCCAATTCTAAAACAGTGGGGGTTGGCCTGAGATTAATGAACCCAAGTTTTCTTACAGTTTCAATAGTTATAACATTAATCGTTGCTCCTAAATCTACCAGTATGTTGGGTATATGTGTATTCCCAATCTACACAGTGATAGTGGGATTCCCAGGATCGTCATATTTGGCCAAAATGGTTTTCCCATTATTAATGCAGATAATTTCCCTATGACATGAACAGTGGGAGGATCCCTGGGTTTCCTTCCTTGTCTCCTTGTGCACAGATCTCGAACAGTTCTAGCATATATAGGTACATCTTGAAGACCTTTAAGGAGGGGAATTTTAACATAAAGGTTTTTTAACTCTCCTAGGAGGTTAAACTGAGGTCGTCCCACTACCTTTGGTAGCATTAGTCTTTCAAGGTATGGTGGTTTCCTAATCAGCTGGGTAGGCTGTGTGTCGCTGGATGTATTATTCTATGTTTCAGCTGAAACATTAGTGGGATGTTTAGCATCTTCAATGATGGGGGTCACATTCAATAAAGGTTGTGGGTTCACCCCTTCTTCATGCACAAGGGATAGAGCATCCTCAATGATCAAAGGCTCCACTACCTTTCCTGATCATAAGCGAATATCGTTGTAGGGCACATGAGTAAGGGAGTAAGCAGGCATGTTGACAGTCTCAAATTGATGGACTGTTTTATTATTTAGGTTAGGATTAGGTTGAGCATATAGCTAAGGTCGTATTGGCATGCTAGGGGCAGCAATGTTCTGCAATTTCCGCTGTGACTGCTGATAAGGCTGAGGATATTGAGGAGGGTATGGCTGTTGAGAAAATGGTTGATGTGGAGGCTGTTGAGGAAACTAGTTCCTTGGATGGAAATTCCTCCATCCAAGAGACCAAGAAGTTGGTTGGTGAGGTCGATGTGGTGGTTGAACCTAGGGGTTCTAGGAGTTAAAATTTTGCATTGAAGGTTGAGAGAGGTACCATTGAGGATTAGAATAAGATGAAGGGAATTATGTATTCATGTGCTGCATATTATTCCAATTATTCATGTTATTTGAAAATGGAAAGGAGTCTGGAGTCATACCTTGATTTCAAGGCTGCCAAGGATTTGTTTGTGCAATAAATTAAGTTGGTTCTACCTCTAGACTTGATGCCTGCAGAACAGAATTCACTTGGGGTAGTGACGGGCATTATTTTGTGTCATGGTTCAGCTTGCATAGCTGACACACTTCTATCTTATCAAGCGGGAACTCCTTCAGAGGGTGGTTATTTCTACATCGAGGAAAGAATACACCTAGTGTGAGATCCTCTACTGCTTGTTTCTGCTTTTCCCTCAAGACATATATTTCCAAGGAGATAGAGCTCATCATTTCTGTTTTGAAATTTTTTAGGAGGTTTCCTATCTCTCCACGGGTGGCTCCTCCATTGGATGACTTCTAAGTTCTATCAAAGACATCACATTCTAATTTGTCCCATTTGTCCGGCCTGTTATTCCTGAAAGATCCCATGGAGTACCTTTTACATAGTTCCACAATTTTCTCGAAATATTCCTTGGAGATATCCCCCTTTCCTAATAGGTTTAACATATCTAGGAAATCATCCCTAATCCTACGAAGAAGGATTATTTTGATCACATCTAACCCCATATTAGTCTATCCAACTCTCTGCACATTATATAAAATCCTCTTGACAAAATCTTCCAGACTTTCATCATCCTTCTGTACCATTTTGAATAGTTCTTCTCTCTTGTCCTTGGTATTGCAATACTCCTGATATTTCTCCAGGAACACTTGTTTCATCCTATCCCAATCAGTGAAATTTCCACCTCTTAGGCTCACAAATCAACGTAATGCATTGTCCTTCAAAGTGGCAGGGAAGACTTTCAACTTCTGTGTGTTCGTGGTGTAATCATAGCTGCGACAGAGGATATCAAATTCGAAAAGAAATTTGTCTGGATCCTCTACCACTTTTCCATAAAAGAATGGAAACACTGATGGCGATATATTTTTCATAGCGACTATCCCTTCTAGTTCTTGAATTGGGAACTAAAGTGTAGCCACTGTCCCTTCAGGAAGGGAATTACCTTCATGATGATGATTTTCTCCCATTGCCTCTTCCTCTTCGGATTCTTGTTTGTTACTCATATCTTCTTCTATTTTCTCTTCGTCATTCTTCCACTGATCGACAAATTTATGATGAAACTATGTCCACTTCTCCTTAGTTACAACCTTCCCGTTAATGTGATAGATCAGATCTCGATCAGCAGATCATGCAATACTAACTCTATCCTCCTCTACAGGGGTATTCGAGGGTGTTGCAGCTGCCCGTGTGTTCTCCACTATAGAACCTGACATTGGCACTCTAGGATTGGCAGGGATTCTTCTGATAGGTGTTTCTTGATAGCGAGCCCTAGTAGAAGAATTGGTTCTATCAACCAGATCGTTAATGAATTTTCTTCTCCCCAATTTTGGACCTCGCCCACGACCTCAACCACCTGCAATGTTAGTTTTTTGTGGGGTTCTGGGATTTATAAGATGGTCACGCTGTACCCTTCTTGTATTCATGCAACCCAAATCATTCAAATGAAAAAAATACTGAAGAAGACTGAATAGAAACAATTACAGGATGCAACTATGATAGTGTTTAATACTTATCCTCCCCAGCAGCGGTGCCAAAATGTTGGGCACCTGATATGCAAGTTAATTACAACAAACATACTGAGTGTTCAATATTTATTGTCAACCCAGGGAAGTATTTTATTTCAAGGATAACATGCACTATATATGCTTAAACACTGAGTTACTGTAAGTAAAAAATCCTATTCTCTGCTCATCTACACTCATCCCAAAGATTCACTTAATCTAGTTTTCTCTCTAAAGAATACAGTCACAATTACCTTTTACTATTCTTGATCTAGAATTGAAAGATTCGAGAAATCACATCTAGATTTTTTTTGTAGAAAATTAAATCCTGTTTACCAAACCATCTAATGATTCACCCAACTATCTTGATCTAATTATTCTAGAAATCTAGAAAACATGAATTGAGTTCATCTATTCTAGAAATTCAAAGTACAGGAATGAAATTCTGCAACTATAAAAGCAAACGAACAAACTGCAAAAATCTATAGAAACAACAATTGGGAAATATAGGGATGAACAAGGCTGTTACAACTACCACACAATTGCATAAGGAACAATTACCTCTACAATCGACTGTCACACCATACCACTGCATCTTTCTAAGAGATGCAATTAATAACACACTATAAATCAATAACTGTTGCATCTTACTATGAGGAAATGAAATTATCACAACATCACACAATAGAATAATTATAATTTCCTAGTTTAACTCAGCAATCCCTATGGGAAGGCGAGCCCAGCCTTCACACAGAGATATGAAGTAACTCCTTGTATTAAATAGGGCAGATAAATCAGGCAACCTTAGTCACAAGTAATAAAATAATTTGGTTAACGGTTCAACCGTTGGTTTAGAATAGCTCCCCATATTTATACAATTTCAATCATAACGTCCTATTCTTATTATTGGGAAGCCATGAAGATCTCTGATCTTCAGGCTGCCTTAATTACAATAACTATTACAGCCATGGCAGGATGAGAGTAGAAAATATAGGGAAGCTGTTAATTGACCTAGAAATAATGATCCTGATTGATTGAGCAAGTATCACGCAGATCACAGCTACTTTTGAGCAGCGACACACTGTCGCCTCCAAATCTATCGCAATCTAATGCAGCTACCCTTGTACAGCTCGCATGGAATGATACACTGGGGCTACGTTCTTTGGGGAATGGTGGGATGGATGGCGATCAACTTTAGCAACAAATTTCCATCCTTCCCTTAGCATGTTCAGCCCACTATACCTGCATTCTCTATATCTTGAAATAAATTTATAAACCATCATATGTTAGCATATCTTAAGATATATAGCATTGATTACCACAATTCTAAGCATTAATAAAATAAGACAATGACTAACCATACCTTTGTGACTTGAGGGGCAGATTGAGGGAAAAACGTCTGTTTAGCATGCAAAACAGGGTAGGACGAGGCAAAAAGAGGTGGATAAGGATGGTCAAAAAGGGGCCATTTCTGGGCCCAACAAATACCTCACACATTTGAGACCATATATATCCTATGTTGTGAGTGATATTTCTAGATACATGCATGAGCCAGATGAGTTGCACTAGAAGGCAGCAAAGCGCATCTTGCACTATGTGCAGGGTAATAGAGACTATGGGATCCATTATATAGTTGATGCATAGTTAGATATCATTGGCTTCATAGATTCATACTAGGATGGAGGTGGGAATGATAGGAAATATGCTTCAGGTTTTGTGTTTATGTTGGGATAATGTATGAAATATTAAACACATGTGTTAGTACTATTAATGAATTAACAGCTTTAATTCTATCAGAGTTAGAAAAGGATTTGCATTTTGCTACTACTAGATATACTGATGATTAACTTTTGTCGAGTAGGTAAGAATTCTTGTTCGAGATAGAGGATTACTTAGAATTATACTAAGTCAATTGGACTGTTGGTTCCTTACAGGTTTAGTAGGTAAGCATAAGATCCAGTAGGTGTTATTTAAAATTACATTGAGAAACTACTTCCCTAGCATGATTAAGATGCTAGTTTTAGAAAAGGGTTAAATATGCTACTTGTATTCAAGGAGGTAATGTCAATTCTTTTTCCATTGTTATAAATCCATAGTTGTATTTATAACTAACACCAAAATGAATTTTTATCGAAAACATAAACAAGGGTTTAATTTGCAAGAACAAGTGCTTACCAAAGTTTCTTCAATCATCTGAAGATTATTCTCTAAAAATCTAAAGATCACTGTTTTATTTTCTTGTGTTTACAGTAATGGTTATTTATAAATTTCCATAGAGAGAATAGAGATCTTGGTTTTGGATTTAAGTTCACTTCAAACTATTTGGTGTTTCTCGCAGCTATTCTCACTTCAAGACTCAATAGACGTCCTTCTCTTAATGAGTGATCAAGTTACCTATGTTTTTCAATTCTAATTTTATCAATGAGTTGTTACAATTTTATCGAGATTCTCCAACATTTTTAGTCTTAAGTTTCTTGAACACTCCTTCAATAAAATAGCATAAAGGCTAAGTTTTCAGAAGTTCATGTCTTTTCTTTATACTAGGTTCATAAGTTATAATATGACCTTCTCATAACTCTTTTATTGTTTCAAATAATACACAATCTAATCGACTTGTTTGAATAACATGAAGAACTTCTAGGATAACAAGAGTATCCAAGTTGTAACCTAAGGTATAATACCTAAGTATTAACCACCATGATGAAATAAAATGATGGGAAATCATATGTTGTATAGTTTTGAAATGATCATTGGTTTTTTATAATGCAAAATGTTTGATGCAGCACTAACTATAGATTTCAGCACATGCTTGAAGAAATATTTGGAAGGACACATGGATAGGTTACATCCACTCGAGGGTTGACTTAAAACCTTGAAACCCTACTCATTTGATTTGCATAATGAGAGTTCCTCCTTTGTGTTGGCCAAGATGTCAAGAGCTCGCGGCCATGGGAAACCTGTAACCTCCTTCAAAATTTGGCATTGCACCTCCAAATTCTACACTGTGACTATTGGGAGAAGTCGTTAATGGTTTTGCTCTTTCTAAGTGTTGAATAGTTACAGAGAGAGTGTGAACTAGCTTTTCTTTGTGGCTCGAAGAATTTTCTTGTCTTTAAACTGCAACTGAACACTCATAGCTTTTGCCTTCATTTGGTTGAGTCGATTTTCTTTCTTTTTCCTTCACAGCGGTGACTTCAAGGCTTCTTGCCTTCCGGCATGCTGCCAATATGACCTGGTGTGGCCATCTCTCCCTAGCTTCAACTCGAAATTACAACACGTAAATACTTATCCTTAACTTGGTCTTAAATTAGTTTTCTTATAAGGGTTTTTACAAATTTTAAGAAAACAAAGGATTTATAACGATTCGGTTTGGAACTTACAGGTTGTTTCTCCCGGTTCCAGCTCTATAGGTGAAAACAATCTCACCGTTTAGTTTTACATGAGCATACAAATTGGTAAGCCCTAGTTTCAATGAGGGTTTCTTCCTACATACAGTTGTGGTTGTTGGAGGTTGGTTCTTGTGGTTGAAAATGGCATGGCCTCGGTTATCTGTTAGCATAAGGTTCCAAGCTTGTTTGTAAAATTTTAGAAACCCTTAGAGGGTATTTTGTGCGGGGATAAAGAAATAGGCCCTGGTTGCCATGATGGAAACTGTTCTTTTACATTACTACCTTACGGATTGAACAATGTAATTTCTCTTATTTAAAACAATAGAGCTCACATTAGAGGAAATTTGGGGTCTAAAATGGGCCTTATAAGAAAACGTGCCAAAATAAGTTTTTGTGAGTTGGAATTCAAGAACCAATAGAATTTCA
>LPNX010633039.1:397129-423766 GCA_001517045.1 Pseudotsuga menziesii
TTTAGTTCTAAAGGCTGTAAGCCATTCCTTCTTATTTAATTCTGTTTTTAACAAGTTGTTTAAGTAATATTTTATTGAATATCCTGTATTTATAAGTATTTCCAGTGCAAAGTTTATGCGACATTTTACTGTGTTTAATAGTAATATTTTACTCTGTTTTTGTCTCAAAAAGGGTTAATTAATAAATATACCCTACAATTCGATAATGGCATTATTTATACTTGGTAATTTCTTAGATTTGTTTATTTAATTTTTCCTTAATGATTTTTACATCTTGTTTTTAATTCTCATAAAAGAAGGATTAGGGTTTATTGCTGCATACTTAAGAATATGATAAGTTTATCTTTCAAAACCTAGGTAGTTGTATTTAAGTTACTGTAAAGACTTATGTATTATATCAGAGACACATAGTGTCTAAAAATCAAACGTTATAAAAATGTTTTGAAAATTATCTTTACCTAGTTCCGAGATGATAGCCTGTTTAATATACCTATGTTTATTTATTAAACTGTAAATTCTGTGTTTTATAAAGAATACTAGTATTAGAATAGTTCTATAAGTAATATGATTACTAAATGTTTTTACATACCTATCTTTTAGTTCTTATCTGAAGTAAATACATTTAATGGAGACATTATTTACTACTTCTTTAAGGAAGAAATCATAAGCAACTAGAGAAGAATGTAGATAAATTTTTCATTTAAAATAAAAAGAATCATCATATTTACCTAAACACCCAGCTGTACTAGAGTACTGCCTGAGCTAGGCGTGGAAAAATACAGTATGGAATTATAATTCTATCTGTTTCTAATTTTGCATCTTTATTTCTATTTCTAACATAATCTACAAATTACCAAGTCTATCATTACATAGTTACTCCTTTCTTCCTATACCCTAATTAAATACTAACATGCCTGTATTTAAAAGCTAGTAACATTTTACGGAAGATGATAAGTAAATATAATAACATGAAAACAAATAGAACATGTCAATGATAAGGTGACAAAAGCTTAAGGAGGTTGTTCCTCCCAACCAACTACTGGATAACGCTCAGAAAGCACTTTCTCATTACCCTCGAGCCTATTCCTGGTCCTCCTGGTAGAGTACTAGGTGGAGAATATAACCTCAAGACCTTATGTCGCCTGACTAGTCCAATTAGCTTAGCAATTCAAATCTTCTCATAGCAGTTAGAAATTCAGCCTAATAGCTCCAATAAGTTCAGTCTCAGCAGTTAACCCGTCAAACTCACTTCAGTAATCCCCTCCATCAAATTTCTCTTGAGTAAAATTCATTCACCCTGAATGATCACCTCTTAGAATGAGCAGCCTCAGATGTCTTCAATGGGAAATTTTATAGAGATGCCTAGGTCTTCTGGGTCATTTTTCACTTAATGAGCCAACTAATCCAATTCCACTTTCTTGGGGAATCATGACCAAAAATATAGGGAAGTTGCTACCTACAACAGTTGGAAGTAGTTTGAGGATGCTGCCACTTGTTAGTGCACTCTCCACCCAGTCTCCTCCACCAATTGACCAGTAAACACTCTTTTAGAAACTTCCCTAAGTTGTTGTCTCATCATTTATTTATTTATAAATAAAATATTCTAAATTACATTAATTATTCTTGACCCCACTTGGTCATCAGTTACAAACTTAGCAGAAAATATAACACAATGTTCCTCAAATAACGTTAAATTGTTTTTGGAAATTGGGGCATGTGACATATACACCCCCTTAAATTATAACATTGTCCTCGATGTTATTTATTCCTCATCCTCGGAGTTCCCCTAAAATAGAATTGGATATGCATCCCGCATATGACTGTCCAATTCCTAGGTGGCTTCCTCTAGACTAAGGTGCTTCCATTGCACCTTCACCTGATGAATGGTGCGGTTCTGAAGTGAGATCTCCTTCCGCTCGAGGATACAATCTAGTTCCACCAGAAAATCTCCTTTAGATTCCACCTGCACATAATTCCAATCAATAACATGAGTAGTATCATGTAGATATTTTTTTAATACATAAATGTGAAAAACATTGTGAACTCTTAAATTCGATGGTGGAGCTAACTGATATGCTACATGTCCAATCCTGGACAGTATTTCGAAAGGACCACAATATCGAGGTGCTAGATTGGCACAGCTACCCAGCCTCAGAGAACTATTTTTGAGTCTCACCTTAATCAAAACATGTTCGCCTACCTGGAACTCGTTTGGAGTTTGTTTAAGGTATGCCCGACTTTTCTGTCAATCTTGCACAATTTTCAAATTACCTTGTTCCTGTTTTACAATTAATTCCATTTCTTTCAATAATTTTGATCCTAATACTAACATGTCCACTAGATTACTCCAAGATATGGGAGTATTGCATTTCCTTCCATACAGAATTTTGAAAGGACTATACCTAGCTGAAGCTTGATAATGATTATTCTAATCAAATTCTACCAGGTGTAAATAATCTTCCCATATACCTAGCTGCCCCTTTACGTACATTCTAAGTAGATCCTTCAATACTTGATTTTCTCTTTCAGTTTGTCCATCAGTTTGAGGATGGAAAGAGGTACTAAAGTTTAGCATAGTATTTAATCCTTTAAAGAAAGATCTCCAAAAATTACCTGTAAATTTAGGATCTCAGTCTGAAACTACCACCTTTGGTATTCCATGCAACCAAAAAATTTGTTTTAAGAAAATATCAGCAATATTTGCAACTTTATAAGTAGTTTTTACAAGTATCAAATGGGATTCTTTACTCAATTTGTCAACCACTACCATTATTGAGTCATTTAAGTTCTAATTTTTAGGTAATCTAGTCACAAAATCAAGGCTAATTAGCTCCCATTTCTAGCTAGGGATAGGCAATGGATGAATTAGCCTAGCTGGATGCTGATGTTTAGTTTTTACTTCCTGACATTCAAAGCATCTAGCAATATATTTTTCCAGTTCATTTTTCATGTTTGGATAGAAATAATCTTTTCTTAGCATGGTTATAGTTTTCTGATAACCTGGATGCCCTGAATAAGGAGTTTTATCAATTTCATTTAAAATTAATAGCTTAATCTTAGGTACATTAGGTACGTGTAATCTGTCTTTATACAGTAATAATCCTTTTGCATTCAAGATGTACCATGTACTTAGACTTTCTATTAAATTCTCTTTTACTTTTGCTTGTAATTTTCAATGATTTTCATCTTGTTCTATTCCAGCTTCAAATTGTTCTTCCAGGTTTGTTGTATAAGTGATGATAGTTGCTATAAAATTCAGCTTTTCATTTCTACTTAATGCATCAGCAGCCATTAGAGGAAATTTGGGGTCTAAAATGGGCCTTATAAGAAAACGTGCCAAAATAAGTTTTTGTGAGTTGGAATTCAAGAACCAATAGAATTTCAATAAAATAAGTCAACCATATTGGTTGAATTGACATATTTGTCATTAAAAAAAACTACTTTTTTTGTTTGTATTTTCGACATATCTCATTGTGTTTTTACTCAAATTTCGATCGGGAGAGCTCGTTGGATGCAGAATTTGATTCCGCATCCAAAGAGTACCCACACTACATACTTAAAAACAAGAAATACCTGAAAAAATGTGATGATGATCATCACATTTTTCAAGTATTTCTTGTTTTTGGGGTAGCGGGGTCCATCAAAAGTATGTAGTGTGGGTACTCGTTGGATGCGGAATCAAATTCCGCATCCAACGAGATCTCCCGATCGAAATTTGAGTAAAAACACAGGGAGATATGTCGAAAATACGAACACAAAAAGTAGTTTTCTTCTTTCTTCCTCCAAAATTAATCAATATTATTTTATTATTTTAACTATTATTTTACTATTTTAACTATTATTTTATTATTTTTCTTAGGAGGCCCATTTTAGACCCCAAAAGTCCTCTAATGCTTATTCTCCTTTCCTTTGATGTGTTGAATTTCAAAATCATATTCACTTAAAAAATCTAGCCACCTATCTTGCCTAGCATTCAAGTTAGGTTGATCTAACAGGTATTTCAATCCTTTATTATCCGTCATTAACATAAAATTCCTTCCAATTAAATGATGATGGCACATATTTAAGGCATGTATGACAGCCGCTGATTCTAAGTCATAGGTCGCATAATTTTTTTCATGAATCTTCAGTTTCCTAGACTCATAAGCAATGGCATGTCCTTCCTGACTCAATACTCCACCTAAACCGTCATTGCATGCGTTAGTACATTCTATAAAATCTTTATTAGGGTCAACAATTATTAAAATTGTTGCAGTGGTTAATAATGTTTTTAACTTTTTAAAACTGTCTTCGCACTTATGATTCCAATCGAATTTCTTCCCCCTTTTTTGCAAAGAGGTTATCGGATTTGTAATTCTTGAAAACCCTTCGATGAACCTCTAGTAATAACCGATAATCCCCATGAATGATCAGATGTCAGTTAGGTCTTTTGGGACTGATCAATCTTCGATTGCCTTTATCTTTTCGAGGTCTACCAAAATTCCTTCCTTAGTCAACACATGACCTAAATATTGGATTTTATCTTTGAAGAACTCACATTTACTAAATTTGGCAAAAAGTTTATGCTCTCGTAACTCTTGCAAGATGATTTTTAAGTATTATTTATGTTCTTCTTCATATTTTGAGTAAATTAATATGTCGTCAATAAATACGACCACAAATTTATTCAGATATTTATGCATTACATTACTCATTAGACACATAAAAACAACTAGAGCGTTAGTAAGCCCGAAAGCCATAACGACAAACTCGTAATGTCCATATCAAGTTCTAAAGGCTGTTTTAAAGATGTCTTCATCTTTAATTCAAACCTAGTGATATCCAGACCATAAATCAATCTTTGAAAACACCGTGGATCCATGTAGTTGATCAAATAGATCATCTATGCAAGGTAACGGGTATATGTTCCTGATAGTCATTTTATTTAATTGACGATAATCTATGCATAGTCGTAGAGTTATGTCCTTCTTCTTAACAAAGATGACAGGTTCCCCCCAGGGAGACACACTGGATCTAATGAAATTCTTATCAATAAGTTTTTTAACTGTGACTTAAGTTCATTTAGTTCAAGTATATTCATCCGATAAGGGGATTTTGAGTTGGGAACTGCACTAGGTACCGGCTCAATAGTAAAATATAATTCCCGTTTCGGAGGCAGTCCTGTAATTTCTTCAAGAAATACATATGAATATTCCTTTAGAATCAATATATCTTCCAATTTTAATTTATCTATGTTGTTCATGTTTTCTTCATCGATTATTGTTACTGCATAAGCCTTACAACATTTCCTAACAACTCTCTTAAGTTGCAGAGCAGAGATCTGCCTTATGGCTATTTTCCTAGGAATTTCCTTTACACTTATTAACTTTCCATTGTTTTTTATGCAAGTAAAGGTTTTATCAAAGAAATTCAAGACCACCCTATGCTGCTCTAACCAATCCATACCAATTAATATATCATATGAACATAAAGGTAATACATTGAGCTTAACAAAAGTTTCAAACTGGTCCATAGTTACTGCACAATTCTTTACAAAGCTAATTACCTTTCTCTTTGCACCAGTAGCTAACTGAAATAACCAAGAACTTACAAAATTTTCAACTGGAAGCTTACACTTTTCTACCAAATTAGGAGAAATATAGATTAAACTATCTCCTGGATCAATTAAAATAGATATAGGTATTTGATTTATCTTAACTTCCACTTCCACCATGGAAGTTTGATATTCTGCTTACCGGTTCTCTAATGTTGCATTGATCCTGGGTATTTTCCTCGCTAGATCACCAACAGTCATCTCCTCCTGTATTGTGTGGATGTTGCTAACAGTCTTCTTCCGATTGGGGTAGACTGATGCATAATGCAGACCATTGCATTCCTAACACTTTATGGGTTCCTTTCATTCAAATTTCTTTGTATAGTTACTGTGGTTGTTAGCAGATTCTTTATTCCTTTGATTATTCTGATTGGGTTGTGAATTACTTTTATTCCCTTGGAAATCCTTATTAGGAAAATTTCTGGTGTTATTATTTTTAGAATTTCGATTAGGTAAAAAAAATTTCTTCTTTTGTTCAAAGTTATTATTCCTTTTGGCCTTCCAGTTGGCCATACTCTCCTTTTTACGATTTTGTTCGTAATAGAAATTCACTTTTCTCATTGCTTCTTCTAGATTTTTTGGATTGTCATACTCAATCCTATCCTTTATATGATAAGGTAAACAACTGAGAAACTAGTGTACCTTAGGTTTCTCATCCACAATGTATGGAACATACCTGAGTAGACTTAGAAATTTACTATTCAGTTCTTTCATATTCATTGTACCTAGTTTTAACTCATAGAATTCCTTATCCCTTTCCTCATAGTACTGTTCAGATGAAAAAAAAATTTGAAATATTTCTTGAATGTGCTCCAATTTATGTTTTTCTCTCTTATAACTTTTACTCTTTTTAAGTCTTGCCACTATATATCATCTTTTCCTGTAAGATTATAAATAGCCATCCTGGCCTTTATTTGATTAGAATAGTTATAAATTTGGAAGTATTTATTCATCCCGAATAGCCAGGATTCTTCTTCTCCCCCCTTCTAGGTTTCTCCATTAAATGTTGGCAGATTAATCTTCTTGAACTCCCTAGAGATTTCTTCATAAGGTTTATATTTTATTTTCCTAGTATGGTGGTTATCTTCACTACTGTCACTAGTATAATGAGAGTTTTGTTTATATAAATCACCATATACTTCGAAACATGAGCTACTTTCTTTTTTAACTTGTTTAGTCTTTTTATACTTATGCTGATAACCTATATCTTCAGACTCAATTCGTTTACCATTTCCCTCAGTATGAAATATTTCTATTAAGATCTAATTTAGCTCCTCTTGGGCTCGCAAAATCCTCTCATTTTTTTTCTTAACTGATTCCATCTCTGATCTTAATTATTTAACTATTTGTAGCAGTTCAGAAGAATTTTTGGTTATATATTCTTGTATAGTTTCTTTCTGAATATTATCTCATTCAATGTAAGGAGATTCGTCATCCACATCTTCTTCCAATCTATCCATACCTATCATTAACTCAGAAACAAAATTCGTTGTGTGTATCATTCAAAGAAAATAACATCAACATATTTATTTAAATTTACTATTCCACATAAGCAAGTTGAGCTTCATTAAGGCCTAGTGTTTGAACCTTGTTCTCTGATACCACATCTAATAACCCAAAAATTCATAAAAATTTAAAAGAAATTAAGTGAAATAAAATGTCTAAAGTCGTAGCTAAGTAACTACTAAAGGTTAGCACAAAAATGAAACAGTTTAAAAAAAAGACATGGGATTTATTCTTTAAAAGAATTTGTAAACTAATGGATGAAATCTTAAACACCTGAGTTAGTACTATTAATGAATTAATAGCTTTAATTCTATCAGAGTTAAAAAATGATTTGCATTTTGCTGCTTCTAGATATACTGATGATTAAGTTTTGTTGAGTAGGTAATAATTCTTGTATGAGATCGGGGCTTACTTAGTGTTCTGCTAACTCAATTGGACTGCTGGTTCCTTATAGGTTCAGCAAGTAAGTGTAAAATCCAGTAGGTATCGTTTAAAATTACGTCGAGAAAATACTTCCCTAGCATGATTAAGATGCTAGTTTTAGAAAAGGCTTAAATATGTTGCTTGTCTTCAAGGAGGTAATGTCAATTCTTTTTTCGTTGTTATAAATCCATATTTGTATTTATAACTAACACCAAAATTACTTTTTATCAAAAACATAAACAAGGGTTTAATTTGCAAGAACAAGTACTTACCAAAGTTCCTTCAATAGTCTGAAGATTATTCTCTAAAAATATAAAGATCATTGTTTTATTTTCTTGTGTTCACAGTAATGGTTATTTATAAATTTCCATAGAGAGAATAGAGCTCTTGGTTGTGGATTTAAGTTCACTTCAAACTATTTGGTGTTTCTCGCAGCTATTCTCACTTCAAGACTCAATAGACATCCTTCTCTTAATTAATGATCAAGTTACCTATGTTTTTCAATTATAATTTTATCAATGAGTTGTTAGAATTTTATCGGGATTCTCCAACATTTTTAGTCTTCAATTTCTCGAACACTCCTTCAATAAAACAACATAAAGGCTAAGTTTCCAGAAGTTCATAGATTTTCTTTTTACTAGGTTCATAAGTTATAATATGACCTTCTCGTAACTCTTTTACTATTTCAAATAATACACAATCTAATCAACTTGTTTGAATAACATGAAGAACATCTAGGATAACAAGAGTATCCAAGTTATAACCTAAGGTATAATACCTAAGTATTAACCACCATGATGAAATCAAATGATGGGAAATCATATGTTGTATAGTTTTGAAATGATCATTGGTTTTTGATAATGCAAAATTTTTGATGCAGCGCTGAATAAAGATTTCAACCAATGCTTGAAGAAATATTTGGAAGGACACGTGGATAGGTTACATCCACTCAAGGGTTAACTTAAAACCTTGAAACCCTACTCATTTTCTTTGCATAGCAAGAGTTCCTCCTTCATGTTGGCCGAGCTGAGAGCTCGCGGCCATGGGAGATCTGTAACCTCCTTCAAAATTTGCCATTGCACCTCCAACTTCTACGTTGTGACTGTTGGGAGAAGTCGTTAATGGTTTTGGTCTTTATAAGGGTTGAATAGTTACAACGAGAGTGGGTATTGGATTTTCTTTGTGGCTCGAAGACTGTGCTTGTCTTTAACCTGCAACTGAACACTCATAGCTTCTACTTTCATCTGGTTGAGTTGATTTTCTTGATTTTTCCTTCGCAGAGGTGACTTAAAGTCTTCTTGCCTTTCGGCATGGTGCCAATATGACCTGGTGTGGCCATCTCTCGTTAGCTTCAACTCTAAATTAGAACAGGTAAAGACTTACCCTTAACTCGGTCTTAAATTAGTTTTCTTGTAAGGGTTTTTACAAATTTTAAGAAAACAAATGATTTATAGTGATTTAGTTTGGAACTTCCAGGTCCTTGCTCCTGGTTCCAGTTCTATACATGAAAATGAGCTCACCCTTCAGTTTTACATGAGCATACAAATTGGTAAGCCCCGAATTCAATTAGGGTTTCTTCTTGCATACAGTTGTGGTTGTTGGAAGTTGGTTCTTGTGGTTGAAAATGGCATGGCCTCAGTTATCTGTTAGCTTAAGGTTCCAAGCTTGTTTGTAATAGTTTAGAAACCCTTAGAGGGTATTTTGTGCAGGAATAAAGAAATAGGCCCTGGTCACTGTGATGGAAACTGTTCTTTTACGTTACTGCCTTATGACCTCGACAACGTAATTTCTCTTATTTAAAACAATAGAGCTCAGCTCTAAACTCTTTGAGGATGTAGACCTCTATCTAGTTAAGTTTTAGTTTTTATAATATATTTTAGTAGGTGAGGAAAGACTGTGAATCATTCAGGATTGTAAAGGATAATAGGATTTTTCTACTGTCAGTAAATTATGGTTACTGTTTGATATATATATAGAATCAGTCAGGATTGTAAAGGATAATAGGATTTTTCTCATGTCAGTAAATTATGGTTACTGTTTGATATATATATATATTGCATAGTTCAGTTTTGTTAACAGGCCTGAGCCTCGAACTTTTGTTCTAAAGGCTGTAAGCCATTCCTTCTTATTTAATTATGTTTTTAACAAGTTGTTTATGTAATATTTTATTCAATATCCTGTATTTATAAGGATTTCTAGTGCAAAGTTTATGGGACATTTTACTGTGTTTAAGAGTAATATTTTACTCTATTTTTGGCTCAAAAGGATTAATTAATAAGTATACCCTACATTTAGATAATAGCATTATTTATACTTGGTAATTTCTTAGCTTTGTTTATTTAATTTTCCCTTACTGATTTTTACAGCTTGTTTTTAATTCTCATAAAAGAAGGATTAGGGTTTATTGTTGCATACTTAAGAATAGGATAAGTTTATCTTTCAAAACCTAGGTAGTTGTATTTAAGTTACTGTAACGACTTCTATATTAGATCAGAGACATATAGTGTCTGAAAAACAAACGTTATAAAAATGTTTTGAAAATTATCTTTACCTAGTTCCTAGATGATAGCCTGTTTAATATACCTATGTTTATTTATTAAACTGTAACTTCTATGTTTTATAAAGAATACTAGTATTAGAATAGTTCTATAAGTAATATGATTAATAAATGTTTTTACATACCTATATTTTAGTTCTTGTTTGAAGTAAATACATTTAATGCAGAAATTATTTACTACTTCTTTACAAAAGAAATTATAAGCAACTAGAGCGGAATGTAGAAACATTTTTCATTTAAAATAAAAAAAATCATCATATTTACCTAAACACCCAGTTGTACTAGAGTACTGGCTGAGCCAGGCGTTGAAAAATATAGTATGGAATTCTAATTCTATATGTTTCTCATTTTGCATCTTTATTTATATTTCTAACATAATCTGCAAATTACCAAGTTTATCATTACACAGTTACTCATTTCTTCCTAAACCCTAATTAAATACTAGCATGCCTACATTTAAAAACTAGTAACATTTTACTGAAGACAATAAGTAAATATAATAACATGAAAATAAATAGAACCTGTCAATTGTAACACGACAAGAGCGTAAGGAGGTTGTTCCTCCCAACCAACTCCTAGAAAACGCTTAGACAATGCTTCCTCAGGGCCCCTGAGCCTGTTCCTAATCCTCCTAATAGAGTACTGGGTGGAGAATATAACCGTAAGGCCTTCTATCACCTGACTAGTCCAGTTACCTCAGTAATTCAAATATGCACACAATAGTCAAAATTTCATCCTAATAGCTACAATAAGTTCAATCTCCATAGTTAACCCCTCAAACTCACTTCAGTAATCCCC
This sequence comes from Pseudotsuga menziesii, assembly GCA_001517045.1. NCBI lineage: Eukaryota > Viridiplantae > Streptophyta > Pinopsida > Pinales > Pinaceae > Pseudotsuga > Pseudotsuga menziesii. The sequence continues at coordinate 408,007 of LPNX010633039.1, forward strand.
TCCATCAAATTTCTCTTGAGTAAAATTCATTCACCCTGAATCATCACCTCTTAGAATGAGCATCCTCAACTGTCTTCAATGGGAAATTTGATAAAGATGCCTAGGTCTTCTGGGTCAGTTTTCATTTAATGAGCCACGTGCTCCAATTCCAGTTTCTTGGGGAATCATGACCACAAATATAGGGAAGTTTCCACCTGCAACAGTTGGAAGTAGTTTGAGGATGCTGCCACTTGTGAGTGTACTCTCCACCCAATCTCCTCCACCATTGACCAGTAAACACTCTTTTAACAACTTCCCTAAGCTGTTGTCTCATCATTTATTTATTTATAAATAAAATATTCTGAATTACATTAATTATTCTTGACCCCACTTGATCATCAATTACAAACTTAGCATAAAATATAATACAATGTTCCTCAAATAACATTAAATTGTTTTTGCAAATTGGGGCATGTGACAGTATGTTATTTCATTGAGATTGTATGGGTGACTTTTGGCCAAGTTTCTAGGCCCCATGTTGTCCAAAGTTAGGATTAAGTGGGGGTGTTAGGATTAATTAATCCCCCCTTTACCCACATAGTCTATTTCTCAGTTGTTCCTACCTTAGGTGGTATTTTTAACTTTACTAGAGTAAGGGGGGACATGCCCAAGAGTCATCTACACTTTTGAGGTTTGGTGCCAACATTGTTTTTTGGTTCCAATAGTGCCATGGTGTCAATTCCTATTTTATAGGAACCCTCTCTAAGTGCCACTAGCAGTCACCTTTAGTTGTTTGTGGTAGGTAGTGATTCATGCTTAGTTATGCTTCAGTCACTATCAGTTATATCACATTTGATTAGATTACCACCCATTTTCATGATTCATGGGAGTGTAGGAACCTTTATGCACCTACCCTCACCTACCACCATCAATTAACTTATTGTAAACCGATTTGGTTATCCGTAGTTAGCTAGTGAGCTCTAGCTGTGATTATTTCCACACTAAATTAGCTACCCAGTCATATTCAAATTTGAATTCTAGCCACAGTATTCGAATTCTACTTATTGTACAACCGTTGTATTACTTATTAATTAATGAAGATTAATGTTATGATAATATGAGAAATACTTGTATGATTTGTGTGAAATTTATGTCATGAATCTATTGTTCAGTTTACATTGATTCGATAATTGCACTGCATACTTTTTTTCATATAGCTCTCATTTTGGATTTTAGATCTATGGTTCATGAAATTTAACACATAGTCATGACTTGGTCAATAATGGGTAATTTACGGGCCCGTGGTTTTGGGTAACACGTGGTATTTTTCCATGGTAATCCCTCTATGAAAGGAAGGCAAGGTAATATGAATATGTATTCTAGTATCGTGAAAAATGATCTTTGTGATTGTGTGATAGAGACTATGAGACAATCAAGAGTAAGTTGCAATGGATGTGTTTCAGGTAATATCCCTTCATATTGTTGGACGAAAGAATAAAAGGACTGGATGTTTCTATGTACGCATATACCATCTTGTGTGAACCATGTTCTATTGGTTTTTGTCTTTCATTGATTTTATGTATTTTATATATGTATCTTGTTTTATTGTTATTGTTCTACAATCTTGTTTTCTAATAGGAAGTAGTGTGGCAGAAGTAGAAGTCGTTGAAGGGGATTTTTAATAATTAAAGGAGAAAATTTAACAAGCTATATAAGGGGTTTTGAAATACCACATATCATGGCCTCGTCCCTTTTCAAATATTTTTATGTCCACTAAAAATAATTCACAACGCTAAGTCATTGGTTGATATTGAGTGGTGAAAACACAATGAAGCAAAGTGAAACCAATCCATTTTAAAATTACAATGCAAAATAGTAGTGTGAGAAGGACCAAACTAAACAGATCCTACACACACTGAGCTACTAGCTAATAATTATAATGATTTCAAAACATTTCAAAAAAAATGTATGGATTAAGTATTTTGATCAACTATTTGGTTTTAATGACAAAGTTGAAATATAATTTTCCCAAAAATTTAGATCAAACATCATAGTGGAATAGTACCAAATATGTATTTCCATAATCAAGAGTTTAGAAATCCATGTAAATGAAGAATCTATATCAATTTTTTTATGATTACCAATTGGCCATAAATGGAACCATATGGTAATATTGCAATCACAAGATGAAATACACAAATTTCTTCTTTGTTATGAAACAATGAAGGATACTAACTAAGAAGTTAAAAGTGTCAGTTTTCCATCACCATCGGACAAGTTAGGTCTATGCATAATAAGGTACATGACTTATGAGAGTAGACATGTCTTAGTTCTTTCTTACCATTTCAAATTATCGGTCCAACATTGATATTTTTCATGTCTCAAGCCCAAGGATTCTCTTAGTATTCCATACTTTATATTAAAAAAAACTCCAAACAAGTGTAGGGAAAAACCTATGAATTGTCATATTATTTGAAAGTTTCTTAAAATATTTTCAAAAAGAGGTGATAATAATAAGTTTGAATAATATTGAGAGAAAAATGAATTCTGAAACTTTTCATTTTAAATTGCTCACCAAACTTATAAATTCCATTGTATAAATTATTTATTTCATCATATCCTTGTTAGGATTCAAAATGGAATTGAAAAAACACTTCATAATTAATTTAGATAATACTTTTAAAACATCACAAACCCAGAGATTTGAAATGGAATTGAAAAGATATTCCATATTTAATTAACTATATGACAATGTCTATTACTAAGTTCAACAATTTGAATAATTATTTCTACATAATCTATACTTGAAACCTAGCTCCTAATCCCTATTTTTATTGTGACTACTCTATATAAGAGTTACTTAGTTTTCTACAACTATCACATTCTAAATCACAAGTATTACCATATTCGATATCATAATTTTCATATATTTTAAGTGGTAAATGTGATTCCCTTTGAATGGTGAAAGAGTGGTGCAGCTATATCAAACCTGCTACCCCTCAACACAACATATTTTCTCATATTTTTTATTCCAACTATACATGTGACCTCTTGAATAAAGTTCTAGAATTACAAATGTATTAACTACAAATCTAATAATAGGTTTTAGAAATACAATAACTAGAACGGGGATCTCAAAATAGTATACTTATATTATTTTGCAAGTCATAAAATAAAGAGTACATGGTTGAGACTAAAATTAATAACAATTATTTCCCATTTCTTGAAAGGGAACAATGGGTTTTGCATCATGTATGGAGGAAGAAAATGATAATTTATAGAAATCCAAACTAGGACAATAAATATATTATATTTTGGTACTTGTCTAAAGAAAGATAATTCCTAGGAAAAAAATTCTCGAAGAAGGTTTTTCAACTATGAAGCTAATCAATCTAAGTATCTGCAAGTTTTCATGTTGTTGAAGATCCATGGAAGGCATGAGAATGTAACCTTCCATCAAATTTCATCTAAAATTCTCATTAAATTCTCTCCATTACACACTATTAGTCCAACTAATAAACAAATACTAGATTATCTCCATCTTTAAAAAATGGCTTATATTCCAAAACTAAAATAAAAGATAAAACATTATTTCAGAAAGATGTAATCTAGGAAACCAAAAAGGAAAAAAAGTTTACATATTACACTAAATATCATGGCTTGCAATCTAATCACACATCCAACCATAACATATGAGTACACATTACTACATGTAAAAAATGTTTATAATTCCTCTAAATTTCATTTCAATGAAAAACTAAACCCAAGACTTTGCTGAGATATTCTTAACCCTTTGTTAACACACATATGTAGGTACAAAAGATGTGGGTGTCATTCATTATACCCATATTATAATACCAATATGAATAATATGTATGAATGTGAAGAATTGGTCGATGATGTTTATAATCAACAATAATTGAGAACAAGAGACTTGGATTCCCTGTTGTTGAATATTCTCCATGATCACAAACAAGATGTAGTTGATGGAAAGGAAAGTCAACTATCCCCAAGATATCCATGGGAATCAAAGAATTGTTATCTAGGAGAAGGAAGCTTTCCATGTTGGAGTAATGGAACCCCAATGTGGGAATATTCACCCATTGTTGACCATAGATATTGTAACATGTCTAAAAAATCTATGCCCAATCAAATATAGGAATCTCATATTCGACCACTCAAAAAGAAAAATCATCCCTTTTCCAACCCTAACCCACTAAAATCACAAATGCTACCACTATTTCACAACTAAAACCAATATGCTCTCATTTCACTATTATTTGTAGATTTAATCAAAAGGAAAACCAATGTGCTTAGATTTAGAGACATAAAAATGACTATACAGATGTCAATCATGTTGAATTATTGTAACTTTGAAGTGTATTTACTTATTGCCCCAATGTTCCTATTGGAAGAATCATTTGTATTTTATTGTATGTCGATGTTCCTATCGGGAGAACCACTGAGAGTCATGAGGAAAACCCCTTAATTGTAAGTCGGGTCATTAGTACCCTAATTAATATATTATTAAGTTGTTTTGGTCCTCCTAGAGAAGTCATCCCAGTTAGTTTTAGTGGGGCCGACTTGCTGGAGTGAATTGTCAAGTGAACGTAATAATATAATTAGAAGTGAGACTCCTATCGTTTATACACACTCACACTCACTTGTGTAGTGCATAAGAGAGGGAGAGAAGCAGTCGTCGCAAGAAGGAGAAGGATTAGTTTGGGGTTTTACCTTTTATCTTTTGATCATCTATATTGAGGAATATTTTGCTGGGTTTTTCCCTTTAAGGTTTTCCCAGGATAAATCTGTGTTGATCTTGCGATACTGTTTCTTTCAATGATCTTGTTTATATGCTTTTGATATGAAATTGAAATTGAATACTGATGATCTATATTAGCACATATGGAATCTTAACATGGTATCAGAGTTAACCTGAATAGGACAACTTTCACAAGAGAAAAATCCCTCTCTCTCTCCCCGACAAGAAATTAGGGTTTCCAGAAAAAATTTGAGTTTTGGAAAACTGGTTGCATGGAAAGTTGTGCCCTCCTAGAGCGCATCTTCTGAGCCTAGGATAGAATTTTTTGGAGGAGCCTATCTTTCAAAAATTCAAAACCTAGTTTAAAAACTGCAGAAATTCAGTGAACCAGAAAACTGCTAGAAGCTACAGTGTTGAATATTGCAAGTCAATTTTGAAGGGTAAATACTTGAGATCTCGAGAAACCAAGCTAACCAACCAACTCACCTTAGTCAAGTGCATCTCCTGGTAAGTTCAGTTTCTCATTCCTTAGAATTTCATTTTTCAGTGATCTCTTATCAAGATGGCGCCAAGCACCAAGCTTGAGGACAAGCTAAAAGGCATAGAGAATTCACGAGCATGGAAGTACAGGATTGGTCTCATTCTCAAGGAGAATGACCTTGAAAAATATATCAAGGATGAAATTCCTGAACCCGAAGAGGCTTAAGCTAAGGAGAAGCACAAGAACGATCTCATTAGGGCACAAAGAATTATTGTTGATTCTATCAAGGATCACTTGATCCCTCAAGTGTCATCCAAGAAGAATCTGAAATAAATGTATGATGCCCTATACAAAATGTATGAAGGAAGAAAAATCAACAGAAAGATGAATCTAAGAGCTCAACTGAAGAGCACCAAGATGAGTCATGGAGAATCCGTCCAGGATTATTTCATAAGGGTCTCCCAGTTCAAGGAATAACTAGAAGATATTGGAGACAACATTGATGAAGATGAGTTAGTTATGACTGCTCTCAATGGTCTCACCAGACCCTCGTAGTCATTCATTCAGATGATGTGTGCCAGGAGGGAAAGCATGAAGTTTAATGTTGTATGGGAAGACTGTATTCAAGAAAAAACTAGAGTGGAAAACAGAGAATCCCTACTGAAGGAGGATTATCAAGCCCTAGCCACTCATACCAAAAGAAGAAGAATTCAACCTAACTTCAATAAGGGAAACCATAGGGAGTATCAACCTCCCAGAATGTTTCAGAAGACAAGAGAAAGTCTCCCCGATGGGGTCTACTCTGGCTTTCAATGTTTTCACTGTGATAAGATAGGACACATTACCAAGAATACAAGAAGAGGAACAAAAAAAAGAAAAGTCCTGATGCAAATTTAGCTGAAGATGAAGCTGAAGAAAAAGAAGAGGAGGGAACTCAAAGGAAGCAAGCAAGAGAAGAAGATGCGGAAGAATATGTAGTACTCTCTGCACTCTTTGGGTCTGTAACACCTGGAGAAGATGCATGGATTATTGATAGTGGTGCTTCAAAGAACATGACAGGACAAAAGAAAACTCTGTCCAAACTTGAAGAAAAGAACCCTCTTCATAAAGTATCTCTACAAGATTACTATCAATATCCAATCAAAGGAATTGGTGAAGCAAGCTACAAGCTTGATTCAAGAAATCCCCTGAAGATGAAGGAAGTTCTATATGTACTTGGTCTAAAGAAGAATTTACTTTCTATATAAGCTTTAGATAAAAAAGGATTTAGAGTTTCATTTATAGATTGCCAAGTACTCATCTGGACCAAAGGAAAATCAATTGAAGATGCAGTTGTAATCAGTGAAGAAGAAGGAGTCCTGGACTAAACTCAAGGGACATTCAGAAACAACCCTTATTCATCAGTCCACTAACCCTAGTGAACTATGACATAGAAGGCTTTCCCACATCAATTACAAAGCACTACCTCATGTGAACAAGGTAGTGATGGGATTACTGGACTTGAAGATCAACCATGAAGGAATCTGCAAAGGATGTGCGAAAGGAAAGAATATCAAGAATCCATTTCTAAAGAATGAAACAAAAACTAAAGGTACATTGGAACTAACTCATTCAGATGTATGTGGTCCAATGTCCTCCACATATTTGAGTGGTTTATAATATTATATTACCTTTATCGATGAATATTCGAGAAAGACATGGATCTACTTCTTGAAAGAAAAGAGTGAGGTGTTTGAAAAATTCAAGGAATTCAAAGCCTCGATATAGAATCTTTCAGACAAGAAGATAAGGACACTTCGATCAGAAAATGGTGGAGAGTATACTTCGAATGAGTTTGAATCCTTTTGTAAATATGTTGAAATCAAGAGGAAACTAACTAATCCCTACAATCCTCAATAAAATGGTGTTGCAGAAATAAAGAACAAAACCATCATGGAAGCAGTGAAGACAATGATATATGATCAAGATCTTCCAATGCATCTATCAACATAAGCAACAAGAAATTTTGTCTGTGTACAGAATAGAATATCTCATAGTTCTCTTGGATTCAAGACTCCAAAAGAGATGTTCATGAGAAAGAATCTCAGATAAGTCACCTCAAAATATTTGGTTGTCCAGTATATGTTCATATACCGAAAGAGAAAAGAACCAAATTGGACCCCTACGGAAAGAAGGGGATGTTTGTTGGATACTGTGAAGTGTCCAAGGCATTCATAATTTACATTCCTAGATTTCATCACATGGAAATCAATAGAGTTGTAACATTCGATGAAGAAGCAGCTCTCGAGAGATCTAGAAAATGCCAACATGAATAAGTGTATGAGGAAGATACACCTCCAAGAAATGTAGAGGCTACATTCCTCCTTGAAGATGAAGCACCTTAAAATAATGATATGATGGAACCACAAGAACCCTACAATGGAGATATCACGTAAAAGAAATATTTATTGGGAAAGAGAAATTATACAAGAAGCATAAATATATGGAGCTCTTGAAGGCTCCACAAAGATAAGCAAGAAGCCCAAGACATTCTCTAACTATGTAGCTTTGATGTGTGATCTTGTAGATCAAAAACCTACAAACTATGAATAAGTTGTATAGAAGAACGAATGGGTAGAAGCAATGATAGAAGAGTATCAGTCCATAATGAAGAATGATGTTTGGGATATAGTTCCCAAACCAGAAGGAAAGAGTGTAGCATCCTCCAAATGGATCTACAAAATAAAACATGCAGCTAACAAAAGTATAGAAAAATACAAGGCAAGATTTGTGGCTAGAGGTTTCTCTCAGAAAGAGGGAATTGATTATGAAGAAACATTTGCACCAGTAGCACGGTATACTTCGATTAGAGNGTATGACTTACACCAGACGGATGTGAAGACAACCTTCATGAATGGTGTGATTGAAGAAGAAGTATACATAGAACAACCACTAGGATTTGAAGTTGAATACAGATGGACTCATGTATGCAAATTGAAGAAGGCCCTGAATTACTTGAAGAAATCTCCTAGAGCTTGTTATGGAAGGATAGATAGTGTCCTGACAACCTTGGAATTTAACAAGAGTAAAGTCGATCCTAATCTTTACTACAAGGTTATAGAAGATGAACCTGTCATACTATTACTATATGTGGATATTTATTTTTGATAGGTAATAATAATCAGATTATAGAATGCAAGAAGAAGCTTGCTAAAGAATTTGAGATGAAAGACCTTGGTTTAATGCATTATTTCCTAGGTCTGGAAGTATGGAAAAGTTCAGAAGGAATCTTTATCAACCAGGCAAAGTATGTAGTAGAGATATTTAAAATATTTGATATGTTGGAATGCAAATCCATGGCCACCCGTGGATACCAACTTGAAGTTGTTAGCCAATGACTCCTCAGAATTAGTGGATGTGACTCAATAGAGATAGATTATTGGGTCGTTGATGTATCTAACAAATACCAGACCAGACATTTTTTTTGTTGTGAACACCTTGAGTGAGTATCTAGTTCAACCTAGATGTGTTCACCTGATAGCTGCAGAACATGTGATGAGATATCTAAAAGGGACTACAGACTTTGGTCTCTACTATGATGGAAACCATAATTACCGATTGTATGGATATACAAATGCATATTGGGCTGGAAGTGTCTCAAATAGAAGAAGCACATCAGGTGGATGTTATAGTATGGGGTCTGCTATGATTTCATGGTTTATCAAGAAACAATCTAGTGTTGCTCTTAGCACGGCTAAAGAAGAATATATAATAGCTTTCTCTGCTAGTTGTGAAGCCATATGGATTCGAAATCTGATGTCAAGTTTATTCAACCTGGAGTTGGATACTACTGTGATTCTATGTGATAACCAAAGTTGTATAAAGATGATGAAGAACCCAGTGTTCCACGATAGGTTGAAGCACATAGAAATCAAATATTTCTACATTCAAGATATGATGCAGAAGGGATCCATAAAGATCCAGTATGTGAGTGATGATGAACAAATTGTTGATGTGTTGAAGAAGCCTCTATCTCAGGTAAAGTTCGAATACTTTTGAGACAAGCTTGGTGTTGTTCGACAAGACCTTCCTCGAAATGGGGAGCAGTGATGTTGAAGTGGGATTGTAGCATCCCTGGACACTTGTGCTCAAGTGATCTAGTGACTTTAGTCTTTGAGAATGAAGCGGGATTGTATCATCCTTGAACTTTTGTTCAGAATAGATCCGATGAATTTGGTCCTCGAGAATGTGGTAGGATTGTATCATCCTTGAACTTCTGTTCAGAATGGATCCAGTGACCTCGGTCCTCGAGAATGTGGTAGGATTGTATCATCCTTGAACTTCTATTTAGAATGGATCCGATGATTTTTCTACACCTGAAGAAACTAAAGGAGATCATCCCATTCCTGTCAGTGACGACTCACTTTCTCCACGGAGAAAGAAGCAGAAAAGTGATGACAGTATTTAGGGGGAGTTTCAACAAATAAGAGCCCCGAGCTATGAAGGTGAAGTAAATACAGGAGAAAAGGCTGAAGAATGGTTGCATGGAATGAGTAAGTATTTCCAGGTTCATAATTATTCAAGCGTGATGCAGGCTAGGCTTGCCATCTACAACCTGAATGGTAAAGCAGCAATATGGTGGCGATATTTAAAGCACACCAAGAAAGATGAGCTACGAGAAATAAGATGGAAAAACTTATGAAAGATTTTCCAAGAAAAATACATGTCAGAAAGGTTCTTGACCACAAGGAAAAAGAGTTCCATGAACTACACATGGGGTCCATGACTATGTACACATTTATAAATAGATTTCTAGATCTGCTACATTATGTACCATATATCAAAGAAGAAAAGGTGAAGATCTAGTAGTTCCTAGGATGTATTCCTCCCAGTTTACAGGACAGGATAGAATTTGACATGCCAAAGACACCTGATACTGCACTACACAAGGCCTGACTCTGCTATGAGCATGGGAAGTTATGGAAAGAAAACCAGAACCGAAAGAGAGAAAAGTATAGAAACGTTTCTGATAACCATAATCCTGGGTCAAACTCCTAGCCTTATAGAAAGCAAAATAATAGCTTTCCAACGAACAAGAAATTCAACAAAACTGGTACGAAGCCTTATGTACCAACTCCTAATGGTAATAAGCAAGTAGTGAGTGGATCCAATGCTACCCCTTTAGCAATCAAGTGTTGGAAGTGCAACGGGATGCATTATGCCCAATATTGTAAGAACAAGAGCAATGGAGTCTTGCATAACCTACAAGAAGAACCTACCATTGAGGATATAGCAGGAACCCCATGAATCTATGCAACATTTTATGGCTAAGAGGTGGACCATCAAGCTACAATGGTTGAGATCAAAGGTAAGATATTGAACACCTTTGTTTCAATACTTATTGATCCCGGTGATTGACGGAGCTATGTTGCACCTAAAATTGTTGATTTATGCAAGTTAGGAAAAGTAAAGCATGATAAACCTTGGTTGGTATAGTTAGCCATCAGTACGAAACGAAAGGTTTTGAAAATTTTTAAAGAACGTGAAGTAAACCTGAATGGGTTCCTTACTAAGGTAAACCTGAACATCCTACCTTTAGGATCATATGATATTCTTATTGGCATGGACTGGTTGGAACAACACCATGTCATGCTTGATTATTTACACAAGTCTATCTTATGTACTTATGGCCAAGGGAACCAAGTGAAGGTTCAAGGCATCCCAAACAAAGCTTCTGTAAGACAAATCTCTGCCTTACAAGCAAAGAAGTGTGTTAGGAAGGGCTGCAAGTTATTTGCGGTGAAAATCCGATATGTAGAGTTTGATAGAGAACAACGCATAGAATATTTCCCCATACTTGAATATTTAAAAGACATGTTTTTCAAGGAAATCCATGGATTACCTCCAAAACGAGACCTAGACTTTTCTATCGAACTGAACCCGGGATCAGTTCTGGCTTCCAGAGCCCCTTACTGCATGAGTGCACCAGAATTGGTGGAACTCAAACTGTAGTTGTAGGAATTAATAGAGAAGGGGTATATCTGACCCAGTGTGTCCCCTTGGGGAGCACCAAAATTGTTCGTAAAGAAGAAGGACGGTACAATGCGGATGTGCATTAATTACCGATAGTTGAACAAAATGACTATAAAGAACCGTTACCCGCTCCCTAGGATTGATGATTTGTTCGACCAGGTGGGAAGAGCCAAAATATTTTTGAAGATTGACCTACGATTTGAGTACCATCAAGTACGGATCTGAGATGAAGATATTCCCAAGACCACCTTTTGTACGAGGTATGGGCACTACGAGTTCGTAGTGATGTTGTCCGGGCTGACCAATGCACCCACAAACTTTATGTGTATGATGAACAACATATTTGGTAAATATTTGGATAAGTTTATACTAGTCTTTATTGATGACATTCTGGTTTATTCCAAGAATAAAGAGGAACACGAAGAACACGTTCGCATAGTAATTTGGGTGTTGAGAGAACAACAGCTCTACGCTAAGTTTAGTAAATGTGATTTTTACCAACAACAAATACAGTACCTAGGTCACATCATATCCGAGGCAGGAATAGCTGTGGACCTGGAAAAGATTCAAGCTATAAAGGATTGGCCTACCTCGACTAGTGTCACTAACATTAGGTCCTTCTTGGGTTTACCCAGGTATTATCAAAATTTCATTGAGAACTTCTCAAGAATCTCTTTCCCCATGACGGATTTGCAGAAGAAAGCAAACAAGTTCTTATGGATTGACAAGTGTGAAGAAAGTTTTCAAAATATTAAGCAGCTTTTGATGATTGCACCAGTGTTGTGGATTGTGGATCCCGATTGGGATTTCGTTATATGCACAGATGCAAGCAAGGAAGGACTTGGAGGAGTCCTCTTGCAAAATGATCATGCGATCTGTTATGAATCATGGAAATTAAAAGAGCATGAACAGAATTATCCCACACACGATCTTGAGCTAGCTTCCATTATCCATGCTCTAAAGATGTGGAGGCACTACCTCATGGGAAGGAAGTTCCTTCTAAAGACTAACAATATCAGTCTAAAATATGTATTCGATCAACCTGATCTGAATGTGAGGAAAGCCAGATGGTTGGCTTTTTTGAGTGAGTATCACTTTCAGCTAAAGCACATTAAGGGCAAAGAGAACAAAGTTGTTGATGCCTTGAGTCGACGAACTCATATGATATATGAGCTGACCCTGATTCAAACTGATGTAGATTTGAATGAAAAGATTAGAACGACCAATAAGGTTGACCCGTTCTTTGCGGAAATCCTCAAGAAGGTCCAGGAGGACCGGTTGTTTCAACAATAGAAGGAATACAAGGTGGATGAATCCAGACTACTATGGTACAAGGATAGATTGTATGTTCCAGTTGGAGGGGACATTCGGTCCAGCATCCTCAGAGAATTTCATAGGGAACCCTACTCGGGGCACTCGGGAAAGATTATATATGCCGTCAAGAGACACATTTTCTAGCCCAAGTTAAAGGCCGACATTGCAATGTTTATTGTGAAATGTCAAGAATTCCATCTAGTTAAATATGAGCACCAACATCCTTCAGGATTGCTACATCCATTTCCCATTCCAGAATGGAAGTGGGAGGTTATTAGTATGGATTTTATTACTGTATTACCAAAAATCAAGAAGCAAAATGATTCCATCATCATAGTCATTGACAAGCTTTCAAAGGAATCACACTTCATCCCCATGAAATTGACCTACAAGGCCATGAACATTGTCGATATCTTCCTAAAAGAGATATTTAGATTGCATAGGATACCTAAAGTGATGATCTCAGATCAAGATGTTAAGTTTACATGAAACTTTTGGAAATCTTTATTCTCTGGATTAGAGACACAACTGAACTTTAGCACTGCTTATCACCCGCAGACAGATGGGAAGACTTAAAGAGTAAACCAAATTGTTGAAGACATGCTTTGAATGTATTTCATGAATAACCCCACCAAGTGGGAGGATTATCTGCACTTTGCAGAGTTTTCATATAACAATGGGTATCATGCCTTCACCAAGATGAGTCCTTTTGAGGTACTCTATGGAGGGAAGTGTAGGACCCTAGTTACTTGGGACATTCCAGTGGATTGGATCATGTTAGGGTCTAACCTGTTATTGGAGTTGGAACAGTTAGTTACCAAGGTCTAGGGAAATCTTAAAGAGGCACAAGACTGTCAGAAAAGTTATGCGGATAAGAAAGGAAAATATAAATACTATCAAGTAGGTGAGCATGTCTACTTGAAAGTGAAAGCAAAATGGAGCTCTTTGAGCTTGGGTAGGTGTGGTAAGTTAGCACCTAGGTTTTGTGGACCTTTTGAAATTCTAGCCAAGAAAGGACTAGTGGCTTATGAACTAGCATTACCTGCGCACGTAAGAGTTCATAATGTTTTCCATGCATCTTTATTAAAGAAATATGTTTATGACACTAAGCATGTCATTAATTGGTCATTATTACAGGTGGAACCTAAGGGGGAATTTTCCCCTAAGCCTTTACATATATTGGACAAGAGAGAAGTACAGCTTCAGAAGCACACTGTAGTCCAATTGAAAGTGCAGTGGAACCACTTTGAGGTAGATGAGGCTACCTGGGATAATGATGCCACCATGAGAAAGGATTACCCTTCCTTGTTTCATGATATCATTTAGATTCCCTAGAACACCAGGGACGGTATTGTACTAAGCAGGGAGGGATGTAATATCTTGAATCTTGGACCTACCATTTATAGGCATGAGCCTATTGACCATGACAATTATATTGAGGTTTTATTTTATATTAGGTCAAAGACCCCAATGCATATGAACATGATGATTTGTTTTGTATATTGGGTGTAAGACAATTGTTGATGATATATAGGTATATATATGTTTTGTGTTGGGCGTGGACCCTAAAGCACATGATTGATGAAATGTTTGTGTTGGGCATGGACCCTGAAGCACATGATCAATGAGATGTTTTGTGTTGAGCGAAATGATCTGGAGCACATGAGTAATTACATTTGTGTTGAGCATAAAGCTCTGGAACACATGAAAATATAATTTGGAAATGTTGGGTATAAGCTCTGGATCATTCCATGTTGATGTTGAGCATAAGCTCTGGAGAATCGGATCTTTGGCCATTGTATCCCTAGGTGTATTGTACAAATACATCCTAGCATTTAGTGCTGAGCGAGAGCTTTGGAGTTGCACTATGTTTCTAACTCCCTATTATAAGCATTGAGTATGGGCTCTAGTAAGCGCTAGGGGTTACCAAAAAGATTAAAATCACCTCCAAGTGAAAACGACTCGAGGAATAATAATGATCTCATCATACTTATTTTTAAGTGATTAAATGCAATTATGAATTTTTGTATTTTCATCAAGTACTGAAGAACTACCATGTTATACGAGGAAAATCCAACATGCAAGGATGTTTAGAGTTTCCTAGCCTAGTAAACCTCAGTCATCTATATACTTGACCTTCATAAAAGAAGTGTCGTTAAGTCTAGGGATCAAGACACATGATTCCCGAAGACAAGTGTTAACAAGTATTTTAATACTATGTATTTTATACATAGTATGTATAAAGAATTAATTACGATTAATTATATAATTGAATAAAGAAAGAAAAGAAGTTCTACCAATTATTATTTATTATTAAAAGATTAATAAAGTGAAATAACTATGAAAGACTAACAAGGAACTAGTTAAAAGTTCCTAGGTTAAGAATTGAAAATTACCTGAGTGAATTAAAAAGGGTTAAATCAAGAAATAAAGGATTTCTTGATTTAACTGCCCCTTTGACTGAAAAGTCTGCCTATAAAGACTCAAGCCAAGAAAAGGCTTGGGGGTTCTGCTCTTTCATCTAGGAGAATTATTATTTTGCTTGTTCTTCTCCCAAGTGTTTTCTTGGAGAACTTTTCTTGCAAGGAAAAGAGGATTGATCTAGAACTGATTACCAGTTAGGAAACCCTACCTTAGGAGCTCTAAGCTACTTGCATGTTAGAGTCCAGCTCGAGGGGATCTGGATTAGAACCAAGAACGGTTCCGGGTCATGGTTGGGAGGAACATTGTAGTTCCCAAGTGATTTGGTCATTAAACAAAGGTCGGATCTGCATTGAATTGTTAATGCTGGTTATTTAAGTGTGCAGGTGGAGCCATTGACAAAGATTCAATTTCAGGTATGAAACCCTTGAAGGCCTATTCAATTTCTTCCCAAAGTTTCATTACTTTTTATGTTAAGTAATGGATACAATGAAATTTCTAACCCTAATGATTATGTTTTATGGTTATCAATCTGCTAGGGTTCTATATGCACTTTAATAATCATAAGCTAGCGAAATCTTATTATATGTTGTACATTACTAGGGTTTGTACTTTGAGTGGAATGCTGTAAGTATCTGCATGTTTAGTTATGTGCACCATGCCTAATTTTTGTTACTAGTTAGCCTATTCTAGGTGGCATTACTCTGCTGACATAATTCATTTGTCGGCAGAGGGTTGTTTTTAATTCAAGATTAGTTCAAAAGTATATGTTCTATATATATATATATATA
>LPNX010633039.1:423995-521495 GCA_001517045.1 Pseudotsuga menziesii
TAAAACTACTAGGAATGGAATTCATATAATAAAAAAGCTGACAAATTATTAAAGACCTTCTAAGGTCTTCTCTACATAACCATGTAAAAAAAAAATTAAATATCATAACATTCCATTTTAATAAACATAATCAAAATTAACCAAACAAAGAAGGCATCATGACCATCCATGTGGTCCATTATCAAAAATCTGTATTGTTATATAAAATTTACACATAACCAAACCTATCATGTTAAACATTTAAACAATTAAAACTCATTTTGTCATCAAGAGGTTGCGGCATCGAATCCTGTAGATGTCCAAACTCAAGACAGTAACATTAATAAAACCGTAAGCATTTCATATCCAAGCAGTAAGAAATCGCATAACCATTCGACACAGTGCATGCTATATATCTAGTATGTATAGGCTACACTTTTAAGCTATGCCGCAATACTTTAATCCAAACAACGCATACACTAACAGCGAGGTCGTAAAGACTTTAGTTATGCCCTCAACCAATTTCCAATCTAAACACACAGTCATGCTATTTTAAACCAAATCGATATCGTGGGTTGTCATAACCCCGTCTTTTACAGCCCGATTCTTTTCAAGTAAACAATTTACTAATAAAATTCCAACTAAAATCTATCGCAGTAGTTGGGAGAGGCACATGCCATTCGTGGCATGACCTACACCCACGCTAAGCCAATACGAAACTAAGGATGCAATACTCTATTAAAAACAAAGACCCATGTATACGGTAACGCAGAGCACATGGTGGCAATCCAATGGGCTGCGACACCATTGTTACAATGGTGCAGCCCATGGCATAACACCTAAGCTCTAGAAGCTCCCTACTTATAATACAAACCAAACAAATAGAGTGTTGTGCATACGGCCATAACCCAAAAAAATAATTTATACACAGAGTAAATTTCCACAGGCTGTAAGGCCATGATTGATCCCATTAAATCCCACTTAAAATGCAGCATTTAAATAACCATATAAAACTCAAGCTCACACAGTTTTAAACATTGAAAAAAATTGCAGGCTTCTCATACCCAAAAGTACATTCCAGTCTTCATATTAAAAACCAATGTGCAGTGTAATTATACAGTGAGGTTTGAACCTTCTTTAGAAACAGTCAAAGTATTAAAACATTAATGGCAAGTTGTGAGCTATGGCACCATTACAATTAATGGTGCAGCCATGACCCAAACAAATGCCAAACCTCTCAATAAGAGACCATTTAAAAACTAGAGAAAGCTACATCATAAACCCCGAAGGCAAAGTAAACAAGTTCCACATGAAACCCCAACCCAGTAAATATTTCCAACTCAGGAATGCCCAGAATGAGAGGAGGCAAGTGATTCTTGCTAGCAGGCTTACCATGGTCATAAAGGAGAAATCCCAACTCGATAGCGTAACCCTATGCAAACCCCGGAGCGCCTTCGCATTCACCTACAGACAAACCCACATTGGCATGAGGAGCATACCTATGCAATGAAGGAACCAATGAAGCAATGCATTTTACACAGAACCAGTTGAGCTTACCTATGAATCAATGGGGTTGTCTCCATTCTCCAAACGCCAGAGGCCACACTACACCATAATGCCAAAACCATATTGCACAAACAATTAATGCCAAGTCCTTTTCCAAGGGTTTTCACCAACCCCAATAGCATTAATGGCACCAGCTGGTGGCCATTAACGCCACCATAAATCCCAACCATAAGTTTATGGATCAACATCATATCAACCAAGCCATATGTTAAACCCTCTATACTATGGTTTCACCACCCTTTAAATGTCAGCGTAGGCTCAAGGCTAATGACATGGTATGTATACCATAGTCCCAACCTTATGGTATGCACAACCCCTAATACTAACATATAGTGTTATAATGATTTCCCTTAACACTATCATATAGTGTTGTAACAACTTCCCCTTAGCAACAAGCTTATAGTGTTATCATATGCCCTTTAGGATAGTTCATATAGATAGTGTATGTGTTTAAGTCGTAAGTCTAGGTTGTAGCATTTAGGAATCATGGAAAATGTAGTATGCCATGATGCCCTCGCTAGGAAGAACAAGCGTAAGTTTCCAAGCACGTAACCAAGGTAAACTTGCAAAATAGAAACAATAGATGAGTAAGTAATTAAACAAGAGATAGACAATAGTAATGGAAGGACAGTAATTTAATTCATAGCATCCAGTAATTTAACAAATAAAGATAATTAGCAAACATAGAGCGTACATGAGTAATAAAATGGAACAATAACAAAAGAACAAGTCGGAATGGGAAGTTTAACTAAGAACTAAATGGTGTCAACTAACCAATAATCCTGATGCCATAAGATTAACCTATGAATTAATGAATAAGGTGCCTTAGTTCAGATGAACTACGTAAGCCTGCATAACGAAGAATAACCCTACCTCTCAGATCGTCATGGGAGAGCAAGTCCCACCACTCCACCACTTTATTCCCATCAACAAAGTTAAGTTGGTTTTTATTTAAGAAACAAAGTACACATGTGCAAGAGTAAAAACAATTATCTATATAACTCATGAATTCACTGACAATAATAACTAAGATATATCGATAGTTTAGTTAACAGAATTAAGACATAAGAAGTAAAATGAACTAATAGTCACAGAATGGATAAGAGATTAACAAGACAATGGACATAATCCGAAGAGGTTGAAAGTTTAAGGAGCATCTATGTTTCTGCACGAGTACTAATGATCCCTTTTGGGTAGTTTTAACTAGCCTATAAATATTTTTTTTTCAATTTTTGGGGACATGAAACTGCTGCTGAAATTGATGATAAAGACTATATGTCAAACACGTTGAAAAAGATTCCAATGATCAATATATGTATCACCCTGATGATGTTGAAGATGCTCTCTCTCCTTCTCCTACTATTGTTGTTGTTGTTGTTGTAGAATACCCTTCTCGTTAAGGGGGAGTGTTGAATTACTGTAACTTTGAAGTGTATTTACTTATTAACCCTGATGTTCCTATCGGGAGAATCGTTTGTATTTTATTATACCCTGATGTTCCTATCACGAGAACCACTGAGAGTCATGAGGAAAACCCCTCCGTTGTAAGTCGGGTCATTAGCACCCTAATTAATATTTTATTAAGTTGTTTATGTCCTCCTAGAGAAGTCGACCAATTCAATTTTAGTGGGCCCGAGTTGGTGGAGTGAATTTTCAAGTGAATGAAAGAATATAAATAGAAGTGAGGCTCCTCTCACTTCTACACACTCACCTTCACTTCTGTAGAGCATAAGAGAGAGAGAGAAGCAGTAGCTGCAATAAGGAGAAGGATTAGTCTTGGGTTTTACCTTTTATCTTTTGATCATGTATATTGAGGAAGCTTTTGCTGCGTTTTTCCCTTTAGGGTTTTCCAAGGATAAATCAGTGTTGATCTTGTGACACTGTTTCTTTCAGTGATCCCATGTATATGCTTTTGTTATGAAATTGAAATTGAATATTGATGATATAGATTAGCATATATGGAATCTTAACAAATCCCTCGCAACATCCTCTAACGTCTTCCATTGTAAGGTTAATTTTGTTATTTTCACCTTATTCCACCATAGTTCATGATCAAATAAAAGCATCCCTTACCACATGTACTTCACGCACCTCACCAAGTATTTTTACGGTAGTGTAGTCTATAGGCACACAACTCTATAGGAGCAAGAAACAAAATGACAAGCGGATTAAGAACTGTGACATTTGGATGGTTATGATTAACTTAGTCAAAAGTAAACAAAGGGATTATATTTAATTTAATGATGCCTATTCACTACTTTACAATAAAAAACTCCTACAACGTAAACATTATTTCTAGTAGTTTTCATATTGTTTTGAAATAATAATAACAAATAACTGTAGGGAAAACATTGGTGTTATAATTTCAATCAAGGCCTATGGAATTATTTGGAACAAGAAATTTAATAGCGGTATACTTATAAATTTTGACTAGAAATTAAACAGCAATATATCATTCCAAGGGCATACCATTTTCAGTAATTATAGGATGAAATCTAGTTCCAATGAGATAGTGCACAAGTGAAAGGGGTTGTTGTTTATCCTCAACCAACCAGTAATGTAAAACATAGACAAAATAATTAACTATTTATTTTGCACTTCAATACAAAAATGTGTGCTAATTCAAGTAATAGTTAAAGTGATTGTAGTCATATACATATTGACAGACACATAACAACTAACATTTGATGGAAAAAGAGTATGAATATGTCATAAATTGTGCACGAGGATACAATGATTACAAGGATCCTTGATTGTGAGTTCGAAATAAATTTTGAATATACATGTCAAAGGAAAATAACCCTACCCAATGGTTGATTGAACATGGTATGATCTATGTGGTTGAGTGACCTATACGATCGGGTCACCTTCCTGTATATTCTGTCATTTTCGTCGTAGGTATACTTTCACAAGGTCTTAATGAATGAATATTTGTGGGGCTTGAAGGTGAAGTTTCTTTGATTTATAGAAAAGAAAAACTCTTTGGAGAGAGTTTACACAAAGAATCTTTA
Organism: Pseudotsuga menziesii; assembly: GCA_001517045.1. Lineage (NCBI taxonomy): Eukaryota > Viridiplantae > Streptophyta > Pinopsida > Pinales > Pinaceae > Pseudotsuga > Pseudotsuga menziesii. The sequence continues at coordinate 428,552 of LPNX010633039.1, forward strand.
CTCTCGAACAAGAGTTTTCAAACTCTTAGAGAAAAGTTTTTCCCGAGAGTTTGATAATAAAAATATCCCAACCTCTCAGCCAAGAACAGTTTAAAATATCAGCTAAGAAATTTTCTATCCTCTAGTAAACTCAAGCAACATCTCTCCTAAGAATATTTTAATTTCTCATCCGAGAAAAGTAAAATATCTCGGTCAAAAAACAATTGTTGACTAATCTTCTTTGTAGAAAAATTGAAAGTAACATTCCATGCACACTTCTTTCTTAAAAAAGTGTTTTTTGACTTCGCGTTTTCACCCCACCATAAAATAAGATTATTGGTCTAGGCATCCAAATATTTCCCATCAATCTTTGTTACATGAAACAATAGTTGTTGTCTTGTGGGGGACTTTAAAATCTATTATAACAAGTGTGGAAAAACTTGAATAATAATCCATGGTTCCCAAGGAAACCAAAGTTGACATCAAGTTTTTTCTATCATCTACATTAATCCACCATCTCTTTCTGGATATGAACCTTGAACGTTTGAGGTTGAACCACCTATCCACACATGAGGTAGATATCTTAGTGGCCAAATCTTGGCATTTGTGGGATTCTTTTGCACTTGAATTGGATTTTTTTTGTTGTTGGAAGTATTGTTATCCCTTTTGGAAGATAGCCTCAAACAAGGATGATTTTAAGAACCACCCCAAGATTTATATGTATAAAAAATGTGTGAATCTCTCCGATATATAGGAAAATTTGAAGGCAATTTAATCAATAATATGATATGTATATATAAAAAATTTGGTGAATATTTATTTTTATTATATAATGTTGTAAAATCCTGGTGAATCTTTCATTTTATTATATAATGTTGTAAAATATTGGCGATTCTTTCACTAAGATATAAGATATTGTAAAATCTTGGCGAATATTCCACTTCATTATAAAAAAATTGTAAAACGTAGCGAATATTTCACTGATTTATAAAATATTGTAAAAATAGAGGAACAACAACATTAGTCAAATAACATGAATCACATCATCAACAACAGAACATGTTGACTTGTGATTCACAACTAGAAGGTGTGAGTAAAACACAACTGCACTTACTAGATTCAAGGAAAGTGGACTCCACTTGTTATCTCGACCCTTACTGGTCAAGTAGACATGTGGGGACCTGAATCTTGAAAATACGATAAACTAATAGAATCAGACATTGTGCTCGATCTTGGCCTGCTCTTGTCAATTGAGTTCATTAATGTGTTCAGATCACACAAATCACTTCAATGTGAGACACATTTCATATCATGAAAAGTTTTATATTGAAAGAAAAATTCTAACTTTATGTAGACCTCAAGTATTTCTATTATCACTTTTCTATGCAACGTACATGACATTTACATCAAAGTGAAATTGGCATTGGTAAATGAAGCTAATCTTGAAACCCAAAGATAATAGGTATTGCAACATCTTGGATAAACAAATCAAGATCAAAATAATTTACAAGCAAAGAAAGCCAAAACAAGATCAATATATTAAGCCAAATCAAGATCAATATATTTTACAAGCAAGCAAAGCCTTGGTTATGACATGCCTGTGGTGCTAAGAAGATCACAAGTAAAGAAAGTCAATGAAAGGGAATATTTTATAAGCAATGAAATACATTATCAGTTTAAGTACAAATCAACAAGCTCAAAATACAACATTTTTGTTTGAAAAAAAGATGAAGGTCTATACATATGAGAAGAAGATTTATATACCATATATGATCCTCATTATTCTTTTACCAAACAATCCACAGAATTCAAAAAAGCATGACATACATCATGTCAAAAAATCCCAACATTCATGACATACACATATGTAGACTTTCTTCTATGTAACATAAAGGATCATTGCCTTAGATGATGACAAATGTATCCTATGGTGTGTAGTGAATAGTTATATGATGCCCCACTTTTAACATAATTTATATTTCTTATTCACCAACTTGAAATAACAAGCATTGACATCACACCAAAGAAGAAATGAATAATATATCAATGAATTCTAAGCCCAAGTTGTAGAACTTGCAAATGATCCTTTGTATATTTAGCCAAAATGCCTATCTTTTGAAAGCTCCACTAAATAATCTATGTATTTAGCATAACCTATCCTTTTCAATAAGGAAACTGAGATGCTCTATCTTCATCAAAACACATTAGATAGAGTGACTTATTCCTCATATTTTATTTGTTATACAAAGCTAACAGTGTATAGAAATTAGAGTAACAATGTCAAGCATAATATCAAAGGCTAACACCCCCGATATCTAACTTCAAGTTTCCAAGATACAATGATTATAGATGAAAGCATAAGAAATGTAATCGAGGAAAAAATATTTAAAATGGTTTGTTCACATGTCAATAAACTTTACATGCGCAATCTAACAAAATTTGAAGTAATGGTGAAAGTGGGAAGATATCTAAAATTTTGATTTTTCACAAAGAAAAATGAATCCACGTCTTTCTATATGTTCCACCCATTCACATACCAAGAACGAATAATGAAGAAAATAGCATGTCATATTGATTGCAATTATAAGGTGTTAAGGGCCTATATTTTTCCTCTCAATAATTCAATGAAATAATTGTTTACATTTAATGACCTGCATTGACAACATATCTTCCTCACACAATTAGACCTTTATGCAGTTCATTGATAAATATCATTTAATGGGACTAATAATTTTCCCCAATGCTAGCTCATAAATATCACTTATTTCATGGTAGCCTTTGGGCTTAACTGTGCCAAAATTTCCCTTAACCATATGGCCCTTTTTTGGTTCAAGATCATTCTCTTGAGAATGCTTTTTTTAATCATTCTCTGTTTTTTCTAATGAGTAGGAGATTTCTCCAACATTAAGAAAACTCCAATCAGTTCAAGTAATACTTGTAATTTGTGTCTCTAAACTTCTGTGATGGATTAGTGCACTGTTATGATTCCTTTCATTAATGATTTTCCTCAGAAAAAAATAGATGCATTTCTGCAACAAATATCCAACTTCCAAATGTCTATGCCTGTTTAGATAGATACGTGATGGATTTGACTGAACTGATAAAAAAAATATTATCTGAGTAATGGGCGATATTTAGACTGATTACTGACCCATCAGTGGAGAGGAACTAACTGTAATAAAAGATTGAAAAAATAAAGCCAACTTTCTTAACTTATTGATGGTGTATAGTATATACAAATCTATTAAAATCCAACCTCCCTATACTTTCGATTTATTTCTAGATAACAGTTGTACTGGGTATTCTAACATAATAAATATTAAAAATAATAAAGTAAAAAGTACCATGTTGTGATCAAATATAGTTAGTTCCTTCTATTCCAATTTCAATTTATCATCTAGCTGTTTTTTTGGCATTGGTTCGAGTTGAGTTAGATTTGAGGTGCCTTTCGCCATTTGTTGCTTGATGCACAAACCAACTTGTATGCAGTAATTTTCCTTCATCAATGGCCTCAATTCATTACCGCAATATCTATTGTGGTTGCTGCTACTTATCACTGTTAATGTAACCCATCTCAAGAATTGTAAAATCTATACACTAGCAACATCATAAGCCAAAGGATGAATCTTGTGTCTGGTGTTGAGGAACATATATGCATTATCTAGGTCTGTGTAAGAGTATGAAACATATATATTTGCACTTATATTGTTTTGTTCGATAGAACACCATAGCATTAACGTTTTGGGAATTCTATGGAGAATTTGGCCATTGCACTATCAATGTTCCATATGCAGTTTTGAAGTTGTGTTCAGTGAATATATAGAAACTTTGATATATGTCAATAAATTTTTAATTCAACTGGAAAAGCAACATTTAAGTTATAACCTAGAAGCACCACATGAACTAAAAAAATGGTAGCAGTATCAGGTCGAAATGGGTTAGCCATACACATGGTGTAGTGGGGTTTCTATTGACTACTAAATGGGCACACAATTGTGATTTGTTAATGGCCTACTGTAATATCCATGTAGAAATAAAGGTATTTTTTAATTAACTAAACACAAAATTTATTAACATCAACCATGCTTATTTTACTGAAGGATTCTCTGTCCAGCCACAAACCATAGGGAATGAGGAGGACCAGTTTTATGAATAGTGACCTCAACTGTCTACTAGTAGTTTGGGACTTTAGAAAGGTGTGTGGTTTGGGATTCATTTGAGATGATTTAATAGGTTCAATGATTAAAATATCCGCATAAAAATAAAGGTATTCTTTAACTAACCAAACACAAACTTTATTAACATCAACCATGTTTATTTTACTGAAGGATTCTTTTCCCAGCCACAAATGGTAGGGCCTGAGGAGGACCAATTTTAAGAATAGTGACCTCAACTGTCTACAAGTGGTTTGGGACTTTCGAAAGGTGCGTGGTTTGGGATTCATTTGAGATGAAGAGGTTACATGATTATAAAAAGAGAATTTTGGACTTAAAACTACTGCCAAATATTTGTGATGCTTTTTTTCTTCAAGTAGTTCCTCATAGTATGATTTGTCATTTTTATAGTTCCTCATTGTATGATTTGTCATCTTGGTTAAAGAGAGTCTCATAAATATCTCACATTTGAAATATTGAAGCAAAACATTGAATCCTTTTCAAATCTGATATTACAAATTTTTAATTATGTAAGAATGCTTATTGATCAAATAACCTATTCCCGGGCTTAGAATCCAGGGCTCGACTCACACTTAGGAAAGGATCATCTGCCTTTGACTGTCTTGGAAATACCATTTGAACATTAGAAATCCACGTTTTTTGTGATTAATGTCAGCTTGAATTCTTGAGCGAGTTAAGAGAATCTACTAAGTAATTTAAAAAAAAAAAAATCCAAAACTACAACTGTAATATGTTTTTCTTTAAAGTCAAGTAACGTTTACTATGAAGAGTGTAATTCAAGAAATCACACTTGATATACTGGTTTTAAATGTTGAGCTAAAACAAATGATTCGATCTCTGTTTTTCTGATGTTTCATTTACCATTGCTTAAGATAGTTTAACGGTTGACCTATCTATGCACTCTTGGGTTGATAATTTGATAAACATTTTATTATTACTTGCTTCAGATATGGTATTTTCTGTATCTCTATGTTTGCAGGGCTTAATTATTTGATACTTAATTTTACTTTGTAGTTACAACATGTCGTGCAACCGTTGCGTTGTTAATTCTTCGAGAGAAGAAAGGTGCATTTGATCTAGTCATAAGCGATGTTTACATGACAGATATGGATGGCTTCAAGCTCCTTGATAATGTTGGATTGGAAATGGACTTTCCTGTCATCAGTAAGTATAGTTCTAAATATTTTATGAAAATAGGTATCAATCTGTTCTCTGTTCTTTATTTGAGAGGATCTTCAATTATTAACTTGGTATGTGAGGTGCAGTGATGTCGGCAGTTGGAGGAACAAGTGCAGTGATGAAAGGAATCAGGCATGGGGTTTGTGATTACTTGATCAAACCTATACGCCTAGAGGAGATCAATAATATATGGTAGCATGTGATTAGAAAGAAAAGGAACGAGCCAAAGGATTTTGAGCAGTCTGGTAGTTTTGAAGACAAGGATAGGCATAGAAAAGGATATGAGGATGTTGATTATGCTTCCTCAATGAATGAAGGAACATATGGTAATTGGAAAATTATAAAGAAGAGGAAGGAAGCTAAGCAGGAGGAATATGATGGGGAAGAGGACAATGATGATCCATCTGCATCAAAGAAAACACGGGTAGTCTGGTCTGTAGAGATCCATCAATAATTTTTCGATGCTGTGAATCATCTAGGAATTTATAGTAAGAGTATTTGGATTTTCTACTGGATCGATGTTGTGAATCATCTGTGAATAATTTTTCGATGTCTGAACAGTTGATCTTCTGTGGGGTGGATCTCGACCTTTGATAATTTTTCCTTTGCGGATCTAATCTCTGACTATTAGATCTTTGCGGATCCAATCTCCATCGTCGATCTCACTTCCTTTGTGAAATGTTCTTCCTTCCACTATTCTTCTGTGGAACTTCCTTCTCCCAACTTCCGGATCTTCTTACGCTTGATCTCATCTGTCCAAACCTACATAGGTTTAGATATCAGTTCTCATCGATCCTTGCAATGATCGATCTCTGCAGACCCTAAATCTACATAGCAACTCTACACACGCATTAATCATTCATGAAATCCGAAGCAGATTATTCATTTAAATCTTCCCTTCGATTGATCAGAAGCTCGATAAATCAATCTCTTTTTCCTCCCTTTGAGAAGCCATCTTTCGCATACGGGATTATCAACTATTAACATGGAATAAGTCAAACATTCATTTCATGAAATCACCTATTCAAATAGAGATTAATTTACACACAAAATTATACCAAAATAGGATTTTAAATTCATCTAATGAAACTGTACATACAAACTAATATCAGAACGTCTTTTTTTATCTTCTTAGGCCTGATACATATCTAAGTGGCCTTACTTGATTCCTAGAGGCGCTACTAACATTCCTCTCTGTCTATCTCTATCTTCTATCCCATGTCTCCCCTCTCTATGCCTCGTAGGCTTACATATATATATATATATACAAACATAACTCTGAACCCAATTCTGGTTCAAATCCAATAAACACTCAACAGTCTCCTACAATTCATCAACAGTTTTTCATTTTAAGTAACTTTCAATCCTATCTCAATGACTCGCTCCATTTAACATGGATTACTTACATGACACATCACTCACCTAGTGACTCATCTAAATGACTCACCATCATCTAGAATCACATATTTTACATTCATTTACAAAATGATAGTTCGAAGGCCATCAACTCAGAATTTAAGACCCCTTCTAGGCCTAATCAGACTTTGAACTTGAATTTGGATGGAGAGAAGGATTCTCCTATATCAAACTCTCTGGGAAGAAAAAAATGTGACCTCCTCGTCATAACCTTCTATCTTTAGTATGCATGGATCCCAAAATTTATTCTGTAACTAATCATCCATCTCATCATGTTGTTCTGTCTTTGTCATCTTCAGTTCTCCTGGTTTCCAAATTTTATGTTGCAATGCAATCTTCTTTTGTCATTGTTTTGTCTATTTGCTCTGCTGATGTAAATATTCATTCTTTCTTCATTCCTTCTCTGATACATCTTCACCATCAACAACCTTAATTCCTCAATCTCCTTATCCAATATATCCTCTATCTCGTAAACCTGCATCTTCTTTTCCCGAAACTGTTGTTGTCCTATTTACTCTATGTTGCTATCCACTAAATTATAAAATCATTCATTGCTTTTACTTGTTGTTTGCTTTTTTCCAATGTTGTCATCAAGCATTAAGCAATCATGTTTATCAACCCTTGGATTGATCAACTAGTCTTCTAACATTTCTAACTCTTCATCATAATTTTTGAAGTTAGAAAACTTTCCTTTATCTTCAGTAGCCAACTTTATGACAATATAGTCTCTTATTTTGTCGTTACAAATTTCTTCCACATTCTGTCAGTAACACCACTATCCAAATATGCAAGTGTTCTCTCTAGTTTATCTCTACGAGACCATGTCATCTCATTCTTTAATTGCAAAACAAACTTCTGGCTTTGGTCAATGTCAAGAGGACATGGATACTCCCCTTCTTCTTATTTTACCTCTAGGACAACCTCACAAGGTTCATTACATGTTATTCTTGCAGATACATACAATTCATTAATTTCAAAAACATTGAAATTTTTATCTTCCATTTACTTTCTTATTAGCATATTCTCTTGCTGAGTTGAACTCTCCCAAACTTTCATGATACTTTCAGCTAGTCTCTCTTCTGCGCCATCTTTTTCTAAGATGAATTTATGTTTTGCTTCACAACAGTGAACATATTCTTCAGTCAATGGTCCAATTTTTCTTTTGTCTTTTTTCCCCAAAGCATTCATCCTATGCTTCACAACCTGCATAGACACATCTTTTAAGTATTCTTCAATACCTATAGTCATACACCAACAATACGTTTCAAAAATATGAGACTCTGAAGTCCCTATTGATATTTCCTCTCGCATCCCCCTATTGTGTTTGTTTGAACACAACATCAATATGTCACCGTCACCTATTTCTCCAATGGTTTGATACACAGGCTATATACACTCCTCATATGGTTTTCTTTTCATCTTCTATTACAACATAATCATGTCCTGCTGTCAAGATTTTTGAAAGCACGTCTTATTCTTCTTCAAATTTCATGACAGTCCAAGGTGACTGTTCAATTTTTTTCTCCCATCAGAATGCAATTCTGATTCTTTCCTATAGAAATGTCTTTGCACATTTCTTTTTCTGCCTTCATCTCCAGATCATCTTCAATTGATTGTGTTCCTCCATCAAGCAACTCATCAATGAGTTTCTTTTTCTACAATACTTCAGACTTTTCTTCATTTGAGAGACTTTATTCATCAAATTTTAAGACAGTTTCAAAAGCATGTCCATCATTTGCAACAAAACCTGCAATCACAAACAAATCATCATTCTCAAAAACATAAGACCTTTTGGTCTTATTTGACCTCACAGTCATCTCCTCCATAAGTTTATCTGTACTCTTTACATAATTTATGAGACTCTCAATTGGTCTCTCTTTTTCTACTTCATCATCCTCTCCAAGAAAAGGACCCTATTCAGGTTCACAATATGAAACCTCCATCTCAGATTCAAATTCCCCAAGTTCTTTCTTCAATCCAGCAACCATATTTTTTTGTAGCTTCACTTGTAGTGAGTGCCATCTTACCTCCCTTTTCATGACCCAACCATACCTATGGTTCTTTTCTTCAACATCTTGCATATGCTTCTCAAAGCACAAAATGTATTTTTATAACCCTAGAAACTCTCTGCCATCTTCTTGACTTCTTTTCTTCTCTCTTCTACTATGGATTTTCTTTGAAACCATGCAATGACTTTCAGTAGTCATTGTTTCTATATCCCTCTCCTCTTTTGTGAACTTCATCCTATTCACCTGTGGACTGCTCTCCTAATCCTCCCTCAACAAGTCTCCATACTTGTCTATTATACCTCGACAAGCTATCTCTCCTTGAGCTTGTCTTTTTGGTATCTCTGGTTCTTCTCCTCTAGAACCTTTTGAGCATCTCCTTTTCTCTTCTTGGCTTATGCAATTCCACTCCACTTTTTATAACATACACTAGTCCTCTCTTATCTAATTTCTATTGGATTTTTGGGTTCTTCCACTACTTCATCTTCTTAAGAACTTCTCTGTTCTTTGCTGCTATAGATTTACATAAACATAGTTAAATATAAACATCAATCCATCCATACCTTTAGACTTTTCCACTTGTACAATTGGATGCAATATATCCACTTCTATCTTCAAAAGATATTCCTCTTCATCAAGAACAGAATTATCCTTGAGCACAAATCTCCCAGTTGTTATTACTGTAATGTGCAATATTTCATCAATCCACAAGACTATCAAATCCTTTCAAGGATTCTTTTTCATTCTTATGTGGCTAATCATCAACTTTAACCAAGCATTTTATGTCTGCAATCAATCCTGAATACCCTCTTACCTGACTAACCTTCTCACACAATTGTTAGTCTTCAATTTCAAAACAAATATTGAAAATCATAGATTGATTTACCTTTCATGCAAAATACTTATTCTTCCCTCCTCATGCATCACTGAGCCTCTCCTCATGCTCAGTCACTGAGTTGCATCCCATCTTTCATAGCAAGTATCCTTCTTGCCGTTAATACCACATCAAGCATTTTCCAGAGTTTGATCCCATGGTATTATAAGTTATCTCCTATAGAAATTTCTTCACGGGATCAACTGATCAACTAAGCTATTACACATAATCTTTGTCCTGCTCTAATACCAAATGATGCCAGACCCGAATCAGAGTACTGTATTCAAATTCCCAAATTGAACCAATAAACCAATTCGAATCAGCTTCCCTAGGAATAGTTAGGTTCTAAATTATCAGATTCTCTAAACTTAGTTGTCTGGCTAAGTCCTTCCGCAATACCTTTCCGCAAATTGCGAGATGTGGGATACGAGATGCGAGCGTACATTTTTCCAATTAAAATGGACCTCCCACAAATATGTGTCCACAATGATATTTCTGCATGTGGGATGCGGGATGCGAGATGCACGTTTTCATTTTCTGAATTACAACTCCCACAAATCTTCTCCCGCAACTCACGTATGAACCATTGACCTTCTACGGGGAAGATATGGAGATTTAATCTGTTTCCCTTTACGGATATAATATTTGATCATTAGATATTTGTGGATCCAATCTCCATCATCGACCTAACTTACTTTGCGAAATGTTCTTCCTTCCACTCTTCTTCTGTGAAACTTCTCCCAGCTACCGAATATTCTTATGCTTAATCTCATATGTCCAAACCTATACAAGTTTAGATCTCAGTTCTCATCAATCCTTCCAGTGATCGATCTTTGTAGACCCTGAATCTACACATCAACTCTGAACACGCATTAATCATTCATGAAATCTGAAGTATTTTATTCATTTAACTCTCCCCTTTGATTGATCAGAAGCTCGATCAATCGATCTATGTTTCCTCCCTCTCAGAAGCCATCTTTCACATATGGTATTATCAACTATTAACAGGGAATAAATCAAACACTCATTTCATGAAATCACATCTTCAAACAGAGATAAATTTACACACATAATTATGCCAAAATAGGATTTTTCATTCATCTAATGAAACTATACATACAATCTAATATTAGAACCTATGTTTTGATCTTCTTAGGCCTGATACATCTTTAAGTGGCCTTACTTGATTCCTAGAGGCCCTACTAAACTTCCTATCTGTCTATCTCTATCTTTTATCCCGTGTCTCCCCTCTATATGCCTCGTAGGCTTACTTATATATATACAAACAGAACTCTGAACCCAATTCTTGTTCAGATCCAATAAACACTCAACAATCTCCTATAATTCATCAATTGTTATACATTTTAAGTAACTTTCAATCCTATGTCAATGACTCACTCCATTTGACATGGATGACTTACATGACTCAACATCACTCACCTAGTGGCTCATCTAAATGACTCACCATCATCTAGAATCACATATTTTACATTTATTTACAAAGTGATTGTTCAAATACCATCAATTAAGAATTTAATACCCCGTCTAGGCCTAATCAGACTTTGAACTTGAATTTGGATGGAGAACAGGATGCTCTTGCATCACTTTGTATGAATTCAGAGGGTTCTCCTAAGAGGACACTTGATTTGATGCATGTGGAAGCGCTTAGAAGGGATAATGTTGCAAGCCATTTGTAGGTACATTCATCATGTCCTCATGTTGGTCCCTATATGGTATTGCAGGAAATCATCATATATCGTTATTCATTGGATATATTGCACTTGTTGTGATTGGAGTTGTAATTAATTATATACTATGGTATTTTGTTTGAAATACACTTCCCCCCTTAAAAAAAATATTTCTTGTGTTAAGATCACATTTTGGGTGGAACTAAAAATATCAATTACTGGAAGAAGTAGAAGCTATTGTCCTGCTTGCCATCATTCCCACTCTTTATAGCAGTAAAATGAAAATAATGAATATAAGTAGGTGTGAGATAAAGTAAGATATATTTGTCAATGGCCAAGAAATGACAACAAAAGTAGGTGAATGGGACTAAAAGATATATCTAGTGTGAATACAATGTGAGTGCAAAAGAAACTTCTAGGTAATGCAGAGAGAAAGATAAAGAAAGAAAAAGAAAAGAAAAAATGCAGCATAGATCAGTATCTAAGTAAGCTAGTTACTAGGTTTAACCAACAACAAAAGATATATATAACATGTCATAGGTGTGGTGATACAAAGTAATAATCCAAGACTGGAAGATTGGATATCTCAATGATGATCAAGAGAGTGAGAGATCTGAGTATGATGTCAATGATGTCAAGATATCCTGGGCTTTATGAATGACTATGATGGGGGAAACTGAAGATCCCACTTGCTATCAGAGTGTATGATGATGGGATATTAAAAGACTATAGTGGGATCTGATTGTACAATCCTATGGGCCATAAGAGAGAGGGAGCCCTTCTCTCTTACCATACAAGGTTGAGGGAAGGAAACTCTTAATGGATCTCTGGGAGCTCAACTAAAGTTGAGGATCGGTGGGAGGTACTTTGGTCTGCATCTCTCTAGAGCTATTCCATCTATCACTATGAGGATGTGTGGTCTGATGCCTGTTTATCAATGATGTTTAGCATTGGGGATTACTATTGAATATCATTTATTGATACTGATATGAGTGGTACATTGTGTACTCAAGCATGACATAATTTGGTTACTCATAAGAAGTAAATAGTTCCAAACAGATGGAGTTTTATGCCTTTATGATTATGAACAGTTTAGAATTCATGGTCTACCTTTATGCTGTAAATGAATTCAAGGAGAATGATCTAGAAATATGCATACCTAGCATAATGCAAAGTTTGTATGCAATGATAATATTGAAAAGTTAATGTCTCGAATAAATATTCAAAAATATTATCATGATCGTTGCTTAGGCACAAGTGAGATAAATTTAGAAAAATAGTGATTACTGACTGCATACTTCAAGTTTCCTTTCTAGATTGCAAACTTCAAAGTAATCATATTATACAAAGTGTAGCAGATAGAAATCCAAACAAAACTAGAAGCAACATAAGTAGTTAAAGTTTGAAAGAATAGGTGTCTGACATACTAACAAACTACTTAATTCCTCTTATTTCCATAAGAAATGGCTATCTACCAGTAACCATTATGTTAATGGTCAGATAGATAGGGGACACTTGATTTGACATTCATCTCTCGTTATGGGATTTCACATTACATTCTCACCCTTTAGGGTTTATGTAATGACCTTTGAAGCTTAAGGGTTGAAATTTTCATTTATTGCACTTCTCTTTTTTCTCAAGAAGTCATCTTTCCTCAAGATCTAAAACAGGGGTACTTTGCTCCAAGAATGAATTTTAGTAACAAAATTTCAATTTCTCAGACTGGAGAAAGATAACATTGTGCTTCTAGTTTTGGGGAAACTATATTCAAAACACACATTAATATTGTCTCGTGTTTTCTTTAAAGATTGATATTGTAAATGTAGAGATTTACTAAAAGGATCAAATAAAGGGAAATATTCTCAAGACTACTTATAACTTAATTAAAAATTTAGCACTATTTTAAAACCTGGCTATATCTGAGTAGCATTGTGCACATATGCATGCATGCAAATCCACAAGTCCAAAAACTCATGAGAAAAATATGACTAGTAGAATGAAGAAATAAAAAATTTAATGAATTTTGATGTTTTACTTCTGATTTTCATGACAAGAGAATCTAACCTAATATCCTCCATTATGACTAAAGAAGAAAGAAAGACAATATCCAATAGTGAATTATCTTCATTTTCATTCTACTTTCTTAAACATGTTAACAATGGGGCAAGAGAATCCATGTTTCAGACATTCAAATGCACCAAAAGGTAATTTAAAGCAAAATAAAAATCTTACCAGAAGCAAACATGAGAAATGATGATTCGCAATAATGAATGCTTATTTGGGACCAAAAAGTCTATAATTTACAGTGCATATCCATACCAAAGAAATCCATTTCCTTTCTTAAAAGAATCCTAATAAATCCAAAAATATATAACATATATAAATAAAAAACAGAGGAAACCCTTGATAGGTATCTTAGAAAGATGCTAGATAATTTATCTGCACTAAAAAAGCACGTTGTGTATCAGTGAGACCCATACGACTCATACCAACCTGACTAATGATGACTTTAAATGGACAGCTAGAGTCTAGACCCACACTATTTGTAGGCTGGGCTAGAATCCCTAAGAGTTCACGGAGGATAGTTGGTACCTTATCTTTGGAAAAAAAATCAAATATAGATTAGCAATCCTAGTTAGTCCAAGGGTGTATCTAAGGGTGCCCCAGTACATACCGACAAATAATTTAAAGAAAAATATAACATGTCAAAAGTCTACATATAGAAAGAAACTTGAACAAATGCAGAGATCTTCCACTCAGGAGTCAGCCACTCTGAAATTTATTTCCATGAATCCACTAATCCACTCTAAAGACATAATTTGCATGAAATCAAGCTTGATGTTGATCCCTGACTCTTACAACATTGTATAGGTAAAACAACTTCCCCAATTGACTAAATATATCCACGGTTTTCTCAAATCGCATAAAAAAACAACTAAATCTCCACATTTTTCTCAAATGTGGACCAAATCGATAGATGCAAGATGATTTGGTAAAAGATGGGAAGGTAATATAGAAAAATAATTGCTCCACAAACCCAATTCGAGGACGAACTAATTCAATTTTACCCATTTTACCCAAATAGAGGATGAACTAAGATACTTTTACCCAAAGATCCATAAATCAGGGATGAAATAGAAAATTTTTAACCTATCATCCATAAATTTGGGGTACCATCTCCGTTTCACCTCCAAAACTGGAAAATTCCGGCGATTTGACCTCCATTACAGAAGAAATCTGGGTGAATGTCAAGATTTCCCCCATAATCGAATGGGATAAATTCCATTTTATGAATTTTGACTGTTTGATGGTGCAGAATATTTAAATTGGGGAAAATATATGTAAAATAAAAAATGGGCTAGTTTATTAAATAAAAAAAACCATTTTAATATTAAAAATTCGCCCACCTTTTTTTGGTCACTCCTTAAAATTCGCCCATGGGCTATAATTCACCCTTAAAATCATATATGGCGCTAAAGTAGTAGCAAAACATGGTGCTAGTGTGGGCGTAAATATAGATGTGAAACTAGGCATTAAAAAGGATGCAACAATTGGCGCTAATGATGAAGCCAAACATGGAGTTGATATGGTAGCAAAATAAGACGTTTCTTTCGATGCAAAGCATGTCATTACATAGGAAGCAAATTATGGTGCAACAATAGAAGAAATATTTGACGTCATTTTGGTAGAAAAACTGGATGCAAAAAGGAAGCAGAAATTGGTGCAAATTTGGAAGCGAAAATTGGCACATATTTGGAAGTAAAACGTGGTGCAAAATGGGATGCTAAAGTGGTAGAAAAAATGGATGCTAATTTGGATGCAAATATGGCATGAACATAGATGCTAACATGGTGCTATTAAGGATGCAAATATTGCACTAAAAAGGATTCCATTTAAGAAGAAAAAAAAGACACTCTCTAGGAAGCAAAATAGGACATTATTTAGGAGGAAAACCTTGACATTGTTTAGGAAGCAAACTTGGGCGTTATTCTGGAAGAAAAAAAAAAGATGTTGTTTTGGATCTCATAAAGGACGATATCTAGGAAACAAAAAAATCATTTTTTGAGACGCTTTAAATTTTGTCCATGACGTGTCCAATTTAGAATCTAGTTTGGCCACTCAATCTAAAAAAANGATGACAATGCAAAAAAATTTCGATATTTTGAAAAAGGAAGGATTACGCATGACACTATATGGAAATTAAGAAATAAAAACAATGATGTAGTTTCCTCTTTCAAAGATATTGCAAACTTGAGAAAATCACATTTTGAATCTCTCTTCAAAGAAGACAATCGAGAAACAAAAGTGGAGGTCATTCAACTATCCCAACTCTTCTCCGGGCTAATAACTGATGAAGATAATAATTCGCTTATGGAAGAAATTTCAGAAGATAAATTAAAGGAAAATATCCATAGTTGTGAAAAAGATGAAAGTACAGGAGTAGATGGATGGACATTTGAATCTTTTCGAGTCCCTTTTTACACTATTGGAATGGATCTACTCCAACTGGTTGAAAAATATCGTCTCAAAGGCCACATTCATCCCCCTCTAAACTCCACTTCCATTGCTATCTTTCCAAAATCGGACCATACAGCCACCCTTGAAGACTACAAACCAATATCCCTATAAAACATCACTTACAAAGTGGTTTCCAAAGTCATTGAAAGAAATTTAAAGAAGGTTCTTTCAAATATTATCTCCCATGAACAGTTTGGTTTTTTGGAAAATAGACAAATACATGCAGCTATTGGGGTTTCTTGAGAAGGTTTGCACATTTCAAAATCCATAAAGTTAAAGAGAGTAGTAATTAAAATTGACCTCTCAAAAGATTTTGAAAAAGTAATTTGGATGTACTTAAGGCTTCTCATGACTCATCTTGGTTTCAATTATTCTTTCATAAAATGTGTCTTCTGTTGTATAACTTTGACATCATTTGCAGTACTGATAAACAAATTTGCCTCCCCATTTTTCATATACGAAACAAGACTTTGTCAAGATTTCCCCCTCTCTCCATTTCTCTTTCTCCTTGTAGCAGAAGGACTTAATAGAGCAATTATATATGTAAAGAGGAGGATCCTTTTTAGGGATCAAGATTGCAAATAATCTCAACATCACTCATCTTCTATTTATGGACAACATTCTCATTTTCTATGATGGGTCAATTAAAGATGATGAAAAAACTCTAAGATATTCTGAATATTATTGGTTGAGCTATAGGTATGATTCTAAATGAGCAAAAAATCACTCTTACATCTATTAATATGGAGGCTTTGGATTTACAAAGATACAATGCATTGTTCCTTTTCATCTTATACTTTTTTGATGATGGTATAAAGTATCCAATATTTATACTAAAACCAAATAATTACAGAAAGGAAGTCTGGAATTGGTTATTTGTAAAGCTAGATAAGCAAAAAAATATCTAGAGTCACCATTGGATTTCTAGAGTTGGTAGATTGGTATTAGTCAAACCAGTTTTTGAAGCCATATAATTTTACTAGATTTCCCTGGCATGCATCCTGAAATACGCTTTGGAAAAATCTCGCAAGATTTTGTAACCAACCTAGAACTAAAAACATTTTTATTTTTATTTTGTGAAAAAAATATTACTTTAAAAGTTATTGTAAACTTTTATGTTGTTGACCAAGGATGGTCAAAGATGTCTGCAATTGAATATTATATTATTAAATAATTAAATAAAGAGACACCTAACCAAAGAGGAATGTTGAAGAGTGTTCATTGACCTAGTAGGAGGAATGATCTACTGTAGAAGGAAAAAAATGACAAGTGGCAGCATTAACATTCACTTTCTAGTTGTTGCAAGAGGCAATTTCCGTATAATTGTGGCCATGTTCCCAAGAAAGGAGGAACTGAGCAAGTGGCTCATTTAATCGCAAAACTGACCCAAAGACCTAGGAAATCTTATATATACCATCAAATTAGTAGGAGGCTCATACATTCTAAGAGATTAGAACCTTGTGGTTTTGCCAGAAACTGAAAAGTTAGCCACACAAGAGGAATTCAATGAGGGGAAAGCTAAAGTGAGTTGTCAAATTGATGACTGCAAATGTGACTACTAAGTTACAGAGAGGATTGATTAGGCTTCCACATAGTATCTTCATCCTGGTGGTTCAGGGAATAGGATCGGGGTTCCTAAAGCAAGTGATATTGGCTGCTTTCAGGAGACGGTTGGGAGGAACAGTCTTCTTTGCATGTTTGTCAACTTTGAAGTTAAGCGGTTCTATATTGTTACTATTTTATTATCTTTAATCCCTTTATTTTTATTTTCTGAAGTTGAAGGTTTCCAAAATTATTTATTGTTTCAAATGAGGTATGAAGTTTAATTTCTATAAGTTAATAGTTAATGAATGATACTTCTTACAAAAAAATTTCCTCGTAGATATGTTTGGCTATCTTATAATATTATTAAGAACCAGTATCATAATTGATTTACCCAATGGTTAAATGTACTACATATTTTAGTAAATGTTTAGTATTATTTTATTTTCTTGTATATTCATACAAAATTATCATAGAGGTTAAACAGAACTTCATGTCTTTTCCTTTTAGGGTTTACCCTAGTTAAGATAGTAAATATTTTAATTCCAAATTTTAAAACCTACTAAACTCAACATATTTAATTTAGGACAAACGGCTTCCAACCGAGGGTTCAAAACCCATAAAGATTCTACATTATAAATATTAATAGATATCCTGTATAAATATATTATAGCTAGAACGCTTATTATATTTATAATTTCTTCAAGTATTATCTCATACAACCAAAAGGCTTATATGTTTAAATAAACATTCAATATATCTATAGCGAAAAGGATTATCATTACAAGAAAAATGAATTAGAGTTGAATACTAATGACTATCATAGTTTCGAACCAACCATAAATTTAAACAAAAAACTTTAAATCAAATTACTATCTAAGATTTTTAAACAGGTCGAGGGTTCAAAACCTGCAAACCACAGTTCCTTTTCTTCCAAGTAATTTCTTAAAATAAATAAAACCTATAGAGAAATCCCTAAACTCTTATATACAAGAATGGGTTGTAACCTTTTGAAAAACCAGTTTGGAAACCTTTTAATGAATTATCTATTATACAGAACAGTTCTAAGAGTTAAAAAATAGTCTTAATAATCATATTAAGCCATAGGAGATCCAAGACCAAATCAACATTTCAATGTCTTTGTCGCCTTATAAACCTTGTTAAGAGGAAAATGTAGTAAATCTTTTCCTTTCTCTGAATAATAAACAAAATATCAGTCTTATAAAAAAATAAAGTATCGTTACATAGAGTATCCCTAGAAGCAAGAAACGGTTTAATTAAAATACAATGTAATATTAATTTCAGATTAGTAACAAATGAACAAATTAGAAATTAAAATAGTATATGAGTCACAAAGTAAAACTGGGAACAAAAATAAATGAAGGTTTAAACCCAAGCAAATATCACAGTTTGTATTATAAACAATGACAAAATTTATAACATGAGTTTCCAAGGACTGCAATACATCTCTCCACAGAACTCCACAGTTTGTAAAAAAAATATTTTTAGTTTACTTAAATTTGTATGAACCCCAATGAAGTCGTAGACTACAAAACAATTTAACTATCCCTGACTTGAAATGTCGTAAAGGAAAAACACATAAGTGTTTACCATCAACTAAAGTGGCATATAAAACCCTGGTATCTCCATAATGAAAGAAAAACCAAAGGGAACGTTGTTCCATCTTTCGTTATCACTTTACACCATAAGGACCGTAGGGTTCAAGGGATTTTGGGTATTACCAACAACCTCAATGTTTGTACCCTCGAGTACCCCATCACTCTTCTTCAACCCAATGTCATCGAGAAGGAACCTTTCGAAACCTCCTGCAATAAAACAATGCACCAGGGTTAACTTAAAAAAAACTAACCGTTGACATTATAATTGTTTGTAGCAATCTAAAGGAAAAATGATTGACTTACCTCAATAGCACTGTGAATTAAACTGAAGGTATGTCAAGACCATGACCCTGCAAGTCATGGCTAGGAGAAACAAAATCAAGGATGAAAACGTTCACAGTGTAGTCACAAGGACAAGTGCAAATCCTCACTAGAAGGGTCGAGAGCCCTCGCCTGCTCTCCATCGTTCAACAGTGCAGACTTAACAAAAAATCATAAAGAAAATCCCATTTTCCTCCTTCGCTTAGGGTTTTAGACTCTTTATAGCTGGAAAGCACTAAACCATTAACTTGGCATGTTTTACACACCTCCAAGTGGGTTAAATATTTTTCTCCAGATCTCTATAGTTGCGAAGCGAACCGTTTGTTTTCTTAAGTAATTCTTTGTCACCTTGGTGTTTATTCCTTAGGTTATTTTAGGGTGCTTAGGTTGTAAGGGATAGGGCTATTTTCCCTTTGGAGAAACCTGCAATTAAAAAAAAAGGTAACATTGCTTTAGCTATCATAAGCTAAGTAAGACTCACAAAACCCTGTAAACCCTAGCATCCAAATATGGTTGTAAACAAAACATTAACACATGATGAATCCACACATAATTGTAACCTATGACAAGTACTTATGCACACCACATTAACATGATAACAAGTAATCATAAGTTGTAATAACCTGTATACTAGTATAGTATCATAATATTATTTTATGGAGTGATCTTCTCAAATCGTTAAGTTCTAGTTTTACAAAATTTACATTTTAGTCTAAGTCATAGGATGATTTTGAACTAGATTAGGTTGTTTATTGATCTAAACCCTATGTATTAAATTTTTTTTTTAGTTATGATTTTTGGAGCTATTACATGTGGTATCAGAGCAAGGTTTCAAACACTAGTCCTGAATTTGGCTCAACTCGCATGCTCAATACAAAAAACTGGAAAACAAAATATTGTCTGTTGGTTTTAAAAAGAAAATATGTACATAAATATAAATTTTTATTTTGCATGAAATGGAAGGAGTAGAGGCAACTAGCGAAGATGGATCACATCATAATAATCCATAGAATATATAGGTAGAATTAAATAATCAACCATCTGAATTACTTGAAACTATAAAATACCTAAAGGTTGAATTACAAAATGTTAAGGAAGATAATGAAAAAATCCTTAATGCATAGGAAGAATTAAATGAAATATTGTTGGATAAATTACATAATGAAGGAAATGATAAAAGAAAAGAACATGAGTCTAAATCTGGAACTATATCCTACAAGCGTAAAGGCAAAAAATTAAAATTCTCTGATAATGAAAGTAATTCCTCCTCAGGAATTAAAGTTAGGTCACACAGAGATAAACATAAATATTCGAGTGAAAGTAGTGATAGTGACAAAGGTCCTAAAAAGAGAAAATATAAACCTTATGAATAAATTTACAGATATTTTAAGAAGATAAAAACCCCTATGTTTAATGGTGAGGTCGAAAATGAAAAGAAGCCGAGGCATGATTGTCAAGTATGAATTTTTTTTTTCAAATCTATAATTACTTAGATAGGTTGAAAGCTAGAATGACTATGTATAACTTAATTGAAAAAGGTGATATATGGTGGGAGGATATAAAAAGAGTGAAAAAAATTAAACAAAAGTATTTGACTTGGAGAAATTTTAAGAAATACTTCAAATTTTTTTTTTCTAAGCAGTATTATG
Source organism: Pseudotsuga menziesii (assembly GCA_001517045.1). Classification (NCBI taxonomy): domain Eukaryota; kingdom Viridiplantae; phylum Streptophyta; class Pinopsida; order Pinales; family Pinaceae; genus Pseudotsuga; species Pseudotsuga menziesii. The sequence goes on from LPNX010633039.1 coordinate 449,518, forward strand.
AAGAAAGGGCTAAGGAATTTTATGATCTTAAGCGAATTTTATGATCTTAATCTAGGTTCAATGTCGATGAAGGAACTAAGTAGTACATTTTTAAGTTTATTACGATACATAACTTATATTATAGATGAAAATCCTAAGATACATAGGTTTCTAAGTTGTTAACGTCTTAGCTTCAAGGACAGAATTGAATACGACAATCCAAAAACCCTTGAGGAGGCAATGGGGAAAGATAATTTCTGTTATGAACAAAGAAAAAATAAAAAAGAAGGTGTACCTAACTAGAAGAGTAAAAGAACAAATAATTTTCAATAAAGAAGGAAAAGCTTTAAGTCCAACTAAAATTTCGGAAATAATTCCTGAAATAATTCTAAGAATACTTACCAAGGAACATATTTTAAAAGTAATACACAACATAATTTTATAGAAAGTAAGAACAAGGACATACCTAACAATTATGTCAGAAATAATGAACAAAAAAAACCTCTAAAATGTTGGGAAAGTCGGGGAACTCAATATGCGAAGGACTGTCTACACAAAAAAAAATGAATTTCAGCAATGTGCATACAATACAAGAAGAAGCAACGGTTGGTGACATAGCAAACAACGTGCCCATGATTAATGCAGCTTTGGAGAATCGACAGGTTGATCACCAAACATCCATGGTTGAAATATAACGTATGATACATCACAAACCCAATTCTATTATGATAGATCGAGGTGATATTTTAAGCCATGTATCACCTAGTATAGCAGAAAGTTGTAAATTGCATTTGAGAAAGTTTGAAAAATCTTGGATGGTTTAGTTACCTACAAGAACAAAGAGAAAGGTAGTTAGCTATGTTGAAGATTGTGAAATGTTTATGAGTTAATTCAAAACTCAAGTGAAATTAAATGTACTACCCTTAGGGTCATAGGATGTTTTAATAGGTATGGACTGGATGGAAAAACACATAGTAGTTTTAAATTGTTTTGAGAAGAAATTTATATCCTTAAATGATAAAGGAGAAACAATTATATTTAAAGGAATACCTAGAAAATTTTCTGTTAAACAGATTTCATCTTTGCAAATGAAAAGTTCTGTACTTAAGGGCTGCAAAGTTTTTTATTGTGCATGTAAAGAATGATGAACACATGAATAAAGAAGGTAAATTGAAATTGGATGATATACCAATTTTAAAATAATTTTCATATGTATTCCCGAAAGAGATTCTAGGATTACCTCCGAAAAGAGAATTGGATTTTACTATTGAATGAGTATCATGAGTTCTACCCAATTCAAAGGCTCCTTACCAGATGAACATCCTAGAACTTAATGACTTAAAACTACAACTACAAGAGTTAATAGAAAGGAATTAAATAAGACCAAGTGTACCTCCTTGGAGATTACCTATATTATTTGTTATAAATAAAGACGGTACCTCATGGTTATGTATAGATTACCATCAGTTAAACAAGATTAAAATTAAAAACGTTAACCATTTCCCTGCATAGATGATCTGTTCGATCAGATACGTGGAGCAACGGTATTCTCAAAAATAGATTTGAGATTTGGATATCATTAAGTAAGAATTAAAGATGAAGATGTTTTTAAAACTGCATTCAGAACCCATTACATGCATTATGAGTTTGTAGTTATTCCATTTGGGCTAACAAACACTCCAGTATCTTTTATGTGTTTAATGAGCAATGTCTTAAGTAAGTACTTGGATAAATTCATATTTGTCTTCCTAGATGACATATTAATTTATTCAAAAACAAAAGAAGAACATGATGAACATCTACAAATAATATGACAAGTTCTAAGAGAACACATATTGTATGCTTAATTCTATAAATGTGAATTCTTTAAGGATAAAATGCACTATCTAGGCCATGTGATATCTAAGGAAGGGATATCATTGGATCATTATAAGATAAGAGAAATAATGGAATGTCTTGTTCCTAAGGACATATCATATGTATGATCGTTCATGGGAATTACAAGTTATTATCGGAAATTCATAGAAGGATTCTCGAAGATCGTGAATCCCATAACATACTTATAGAAAAAAGGGAAAAGATTTGTATGGGATTTAAAATGTGAAGAAATATTTAATAAGTTAAAATAATTATCAACCACTACACCTATCTTAAAATAGGAGATCCAAATAAGGACTTTGTTGTATGCACTGATGCATGCAATGAGGTCATAGGTGGAGTATTAATGCAAGAAGGTCATGTAATAGCATAGGAGTCAAGAAAGTTTAAAATACATGAAAAGAATTATGCTACCTACGATTTAGAGTTGGCTTCTATAATACATGTTTTAAAAATGTGGCATCATCATCTAATCTGTAGAAGGATTTTATTAATGTCAGACAACATAAGTTTAAAATACTTGTTTGGTCAACAAAATATGAATGCAAGGCAAGCAAGATGGTTAGATTTCCATAGCGAATATGATTTTGTGATTAAACATATAAAAGGAAATGAGAATAAGGTGGTTGATGCCTTAAGTAGAAATGCAAATCTGAATTACATAGCCGTTGTTAGCAGCTATAAAATACAATCGGACAATAAGTTTAAAGATGAAGTAAAAATGAAGAAAGATTATCAAAATTTAAGAGAAAAAGTTACATAAAATGAATCTAAAAATATAAAAACAGATTTCAGTTTGAATGAAAAAAGGTTTAATGTTGTATAAAAATAGATTATACATACCTAATGTATAAGAAATTAAATTGTTGATCTTAAATGAAGTACATAAGATCCCTTACTCAAGACATCTTGGTTACCAAAAACTGATAACAATGCTAGGAAAATATTATTTTTGGCCTAATATGTAAAATGAAGTGGCTGAATACATAACTAGGTGTATAGAATGCCAGCAAGTTAAAGTTGAGTATTAACACCCAGCAGGTATTTTGCAACCATTACCAATCCCATATTGGAAAGGGGAAATTATCAGCCTTTATTTCATAACAGGACTGCCTAAAAATCAAAAGGAAAATGATTTTGTGATGGTAGTGGTAGACAAAATTAGCAAGGCAACTCATTTTATACCTTCTAAAACTACTTATAATGTTGTTAATATTGTTGATGTTTTTATGAAGGAAATTTTTCTTTTGCATGGAATTCTTAAGATGATAATTTCTGATAGGGATCCTAAGTTTATTGGTAATTTATGAAAATCATTGTTTAAAGGTTTGAATACTACGTTAAATTTTAGTACCGATTATCATCTACAAATGGATGGACAAACATAAAGAGTAAATAAATTTTTAGAAGATATGTTAGGGATGTATTTTAGGGATCATCCAAAGAAATGATAATAATATCTACACTTAGTTGAGTTTTCTTAGAACAATCATTACCAAGATTCATCTAAACTTAGTCATTTTGAAATACCGTATGGTAGGAAATGTAATACTCCCATTTCATGTAGTAATCCGGTTGAAAGATTGATGTTGGGACCTCACTTGTTAAAAGAAATGGAACTAACTGTGAAACCGATACAAAGCAATCTAAAAATTGCACACAACGGACAAAAGACTCATGCAGACCTTAAAAGAACTCAAAAGGAATTTCAAGTAGGTGATCATGTTTTTGTCAAGGTAAAACCTAGAAAAATATCCTTTAAGTTGGGGAGTTGTGCTAAATTAGCACCCAGTTATTGTGGACCATTTGAGATATTGTCAAGATTTGGACCAATGGCTTATTAGTTAGCTTTTCCAACTAATCTTAAAGTACATAACGTATTTAAAATTTCTATATTCAAAAAGTATGCGCATGATTCTACTCATGTAATCGATTGGAATGTTATTAAGGTAGAACCCGAATGATATTTTCAGGTGGAACCATATTGTATCCTCGACAAGAGAGAAATTTTTCTTCAGAATCGTACCATTGGAAAAGTAAAGGTGAAGTGGAAGCACCTTAGTCCAGATAAAGTAAGTTGGGAATTGGAGAGTCATATGCAAGAGGCATATCCAATTTTGTTCTAGGAAGACTCAGATGATACTTAAGAAAAATTGAGGACGATGTTGAACTAAAGAGCGGGTGTTTGTAACCAACCTAGAACAAAAAATATTTTTATTTTTATTTTTCGAAATGAAATTACATTAAATGTTATTGTAAAGTTTTATGGTGTTGACCAAGGATGGTCAAAGATGACTTTAATTGAATATTTTATTATTAAATCACTAAAATAAGAGACACCTACCCAAAGAGGATCATTGAAGAGTGTTCGTTGACCCACTAGGAGGAATGATCTGTTGTAGAAGGAGAAAATGACAAGTGGCAGCAACAACATTCACTTTCTAGTTGTTGAAGGAGGAAGCTTCTCTATAATTGTGGTCATGTTCCCAAGAAAGGAGGAATTGAGCAAGTGGATCATTTAATTGTAAAACTAACCCAAATACCTAGATATACCATCAAATGAACAGGAGGCTCACACATTCTAAGAGATTAGAACCTTGTGATTTTGCTGGAAACTAAAAAGTTAGGCACACAAGAGGAATTCGATGAGGGGAAAGCTAAAGTGACGTGCCAGAGTGTTGAATGCAAATGTGACTACTAAGTTACAAAGATGAATGATTAGGCTTCTACACAGTGTCTTCATCCTCATGGTTTAGTGAATAGGCTTGGGGGTCCTAAAGCAAGTGATATTGGCTGCTTTCATGAGACGGTTGGGAGGAACGTTCTTCTTTGGGTGTTTGTCCACTTCGAAGTTAAGAGGTTCTATATTGTTACTAGTTTACTATCTTTAATCCCTTTATGTTTATTTTCTGTAGATGAAGGTTTCCATAATTATTTATTGTTTCAAATGAGATATGAAGTTTAATTTATGTAAATTAATATCTAATGAATGTTGTTGCTTACACATACTTTTCCTAGTAGAAATGTTTAGCTATCTTATAATATTATTAAGAACCAGTATCATAATGGCTTTACCAATGGTTAAATGTACTACATACTTTAGTAAATGTTTATTATTCTTTTATTTTCTTGTATATTCATATAGAATTATCATAGAGGTTAAACAGGGCTTCATGTCTTTTTCTTTTAGGGTTTACCCTAGTTAACACAATAAATTTTTTAATCCCAAATTTTAAAACCTACTAAACTCAACATAACTATTTTAAGACAAATGGCTTCGAGCCGAGGGTTCAAAACCGATAAATATTCTACATTATGAATATTAATTTAGATATCCTATATAAATATCTTACAGTCGGTAGGATTATTATATTTATAATGTCTTCAAGTATTATCATGTATAACTGAAAGGCTTATATGTTTAAATAAGAATTTAGTATCTCTATAGCCGAAAGGCTTATCATTACAAGAAAAATGAATTAGATTTGAGTACTAACGACTATCACAGGTTTGAGCTAACCATAAATTTAAACAAAAACTTTAAATAAAATTACTATCTAATATTTTTAAACAGGTCAAGGGTTCAAATCCTGCAAACTACACTTCTTTTTCTTCCAAGTAATTTCTTAAAATAAATAAAACCTACAGTGAAAGCCCCAAACTCTTATAGCCAAGAATGGGCTATAATTGAAAAACCATTTTGGAAACCTTTTAATGAATTATTGATTATACAGAATAGTTATAAGAGTTAGAAAACAGTGTTAGTAATCATATTAAGCCATAGCATAACCAATATCAAATCAACATTGCAATGGATTTATCGCCTTATAAACCTTGTTCGGAGGAAAACATAGTAAATCTTTTCCTTTCTATGAATAATAAACAAATATCAATCTTCAAAAAAAATAAACTATTGTTTAAACATAGTATCTTTGGAAGTAAGAAATAGTTTAATTAAAATACAACGTCATATTAATTTCATAGTAGTTACAAATGCACAAAGTAGAAATTAAAACAGTGTATCACTCACAAAGTAAAACTGAGAACAAAAAGAAATGAAGGTTTAAACCCAAGCGAATATCGCATTCTGTATTATAAATAATGACAAAATTTACAATAAGAGTTTCCAAGGATGAAAATACATCTCTCCACAAAAATCCATAGTCTGCAACAAAAATAGTTTTAATTTAATTAACTTTGTATTACCCCAACGAATCCACATACTATAAAATAGCTTGATTATCCCTATCTTTAAGCATCATAAAGGAAAAACACAGAAGAGTTTATCGTCAATTGAAGAGGCATATAAAACCCGATCTCCATAATGAAACCAGAACCAAAGGGAACATTGTCCCATATTGGCTTATCACTTCACACCATAAGGACCATAGGGTTCAAGGATTTTGGATCTTACTAGAACCTTCAATTTCGATACCCTTGACCCCAACACTCTGCTTCAACACAATGTCGTCGAGAAGGTACCTTTCAAAACCTCCTACAATAATACAATGCACAAGGGTTAAGTTTAAAAAAAAACTGACTATTGACATTATAATTTTTTGCAGCAATCTAAAGAAAAAACAATTGACTTACCTCGATATCCCTATGAAGTAAACCAAAGGAAGGTCGAGAACATGACCCTATAATTTGTGTCTAGGAGAAACAAAATCAAGGATGAAAACGTTCACAGTGTGGTCGCAAGGACAAGTGTAGACCCTCATTGGAAGGGCTGATAGCCCTCGGCTCCTCTCCACCATTCAACACTACAGAGTTAACACAAAATCATAAATAAAATCCCATTTGGCTCCTTCTCTTAGGGTTTTAGACTCTTTACAATTGGAAATCACTAAACCCTTAACTTGGCGTGTTTTACCCACCTCCATGTTGGTTAAATATTTTGCACCCACTCTCTATAGTTTCAAAGAAAACCATTTGTTTCCTTAAGTAATTATTTGACACCTTGGTGTTTATTCCTTAGGTTCTTTTAGGGTGTTTAGGTTGTAAGGGATAGGGTAATTTTCCCTTTGGAGAAACCTGCAATTAAAAAACAAAGGTAACATTGATTTAGTTATCATAAGCTAAGTAAGACTCACAAAACCCTATAAACCCTAGCATCAAAATAAAGTTGTAAACAAAACATTAACACGTGATGAATCCACACAAAATTGTAACCTATGACAAGGAATGCACAACACATTAACATGAGAACAAGTAATCATAAGTCGTAAAAACTTGTATACTAGTATAGTATCATAAGGTTCTTTTATGGAGTGATCTTCTCAAATCGTTAAGTTCTAGTTTTATAGAATTTACATTTTATTCTAAGTCATAGGTTGATTATGAACTAGATTAGGTCGTTTATTGATCTAAACCCTCCTATTGATTTTTTTTTAGTAATGATTTTTGGAGTTGTTACAGATTTTCTTTAGGTTTCTCTTATCCAGAAAGAGTGAAAATTATGTTCTTCCCAGCGTCAAATGGGAACAAGGTTCCAGAACAAAACTCCTTGGAGGTTGGTGCCTTAAAAACATTTACATATTCACCAAAGATTTGGCTACAATAGCTGGTTGGAGTCTTGTCACCACTCAAGTTCTTTAGAACAAAGTGATTTGTAGAAAATATATTTCTCCATACTCAGTCGTTGAATGGATCAGAAATTTTCCAAACGTTAATCCACATCCTTGATAAATTATCTAGAAAGTTGTTCTAAAAATCCACAAGAGAAGGATTAGCTTGGAAAATTGGTAATGGTTCTCAATTTCACATTGGAACCGACCCTTGGATTGGTTCTCAAAATCATCACATTCTTCCCCCACTGCTGATTCAACATCTGCAACAACAAGGAATTTTTCACCTCAGCCATATTGCAAACCCGTTGACTTCCAACTTATGGAAACAAGGGTGGAGAGATATGGAAAGACTAGAAATTCTAGGAAATCTAGCGACATCCTGGAATGTTTTCAACCACTTATACTATGAAACGAGAACTCGACAGAGTTCTCTTTTTTCTCTCTCCTAATTTTAGTAGCCATTATTACCTCCGTTTCAAAAAGGGTTGATACCAGTATCACATATTTTCATTTTCATGCATTTTTTTGGGCCTTTGAATCATATTTGTCGTAAAGTATTTTTAATTTATATTTTCAAGTGTATTTTTTAGAAAAGTAACAAAATAACATACATTTGGAAGCAAGTTATAATGAAAAACATAGACATTTTGCAATTTTTTTTAAAATAAGGCATTTTTATCGACAAAATAAAACATTTTTATTGACAAATTTGTAAAAAAATCTAGAAAATAAAAACATTGAAAACCATTTTCAATGGATTTTCAAAGATATTTTGTATAAAAATGATATTATTTTATATTTTTTTCCAAAAAGTAACCATTCACATAAATTCAAGAAAAACGATACCACATATTTGTAAATAACATACTAAAAACATTATATATAGAAATTTTATTTCTAAAATAAAGTTTGAAAGTCAAAAAATTACTAATATATCTTATCAAAAAGTTGTCAAATTTAACAGTTTCTTCAAGACATGAAACTAATCAACAATATCAACCTGACCAAATTATTCATCAAAATTGGAATTTTCTAAGCTTGGCTTCCTTGAGGAACATTAATGTCCTCTTCCATTGGTTCTTCTATGTATGGAAGATTCCCAAATTGTTCCAAGTTCCAAACATCCCTGCTAATGGGGGTTGAGGCTCTTTTGACATCTTCGCCACAAGCGTTTCAATAAAATTTTAAAAAGTACATTTAAAAAATTACATCGATATTACATTAAAAAATAAAATTAAAAAAATCCCCCAACCCCCTAAAACCCCCACATTAAATTTAAAAAATATAACAAAATTTTAAAACCCCCGTAACAATAACATCAATATTACTTAAAAAAATAAAAAATTTAACACCCCCACATTACATTTAATGAAATAAAAACAAAAAATAAAACCCCCCAACTCCCCACAACATTGTATTAAAAAACATTACATTAAATCCCTCCCCCACCCCCCTAAACAACCCTCACAACATTACACTTAAAAAACATTGAAAACAAAATTATACCCCCTAAACCCTAAACTCCACCCCGCCCACACAACATTATATTAAAAAAATATAAATAATTTTTTTAGAAACCCTCCCCCTAACCCCCGAAATGCCCCCCTAAAAATTATATTCAAAAAAAATTAAAAAAAAATATCTTGCCCCTCCCTCATCTCTTCCCGATGAACTTTAGAGTTTTTCACATTAAGGCTTTTGCTTCCTTTATGTTTTTGACATTATTATAAAATGAAATATAATTATCTTCTCAAGAGCTTTTTGTGAATAAACATAGTTGTCACATATTTTGTTAAAGATGGACTACCATCATTCTAAGTGTTATATGTAATTATGTATATTACAATGTATCCCACTATTTATTTTATTACACCATTTATTCATTAATAAAATATGAGTTTTTTATAATGCTTTATTTTTAATTACATAATATTTTAAAATAAAATTGAATATAAATTTTAAATACCTCAAAACATCATTACTAATTATTTAAAAACATTTTTAATAACATGTAAAACATATATACTCCAGTTTAATAAAAAAAACCCATTGATTCTGTATAAATAGTTAAAAAGTACTATGTTAATCCAATCAAATACAAAACAATAGGCTATTTTCTAAATACAATATATCTTGTTCAAAGTTTTGATTCAAAACCAATAAATCCAATAGCATTAATAATTTCAAGAAAGACTTAATATACTTCAATGTAATATCGTTAATATTAAACCGTTATAAATTATTCGATAATTGTTGGTATATTTCTTAATATACTTCAATGTGATATGGTTAATATTAAACCGTTATAAATTATTGAATAATTGCTGGTATATTTCTTTGGAAAATATATTTCTTAATATACTTCAATGTGATTAAGATTAAATTGTTATAAATTATTGGATAATTGCTGGTATATTTCTTTGGGAACGATGGAGAAGAGAAAAGGGAGGAGGGAGCGGAGCTCCGCTCCCTCCTCCCTTTTCTCTTCTCCGCCTCCCTAGGTGCCATACTCCACAAAGAGCAGAAGCTGGTATATTTATTTGGGAACGCTACTCATTCTATTGAATGCAGTTCAACATATGTCTCCACCACTAAATAGCATTCAAACCGGGCCAAGAGCCTGGACTAAGCCCTGACAAATAATTATACAGTTATTCGCCATCATAGTAAACCCTAATGGAGTCCGTTTTACTCCTATATGATATATAATGTCTCTTACTACTAGTAAATATAGAGATAGGTCCGCCTATTAGACCTCAGTGTTCACTATTAAGTTCCGTCTTGGGTAATATGAGACATCCAATGCCATACCATAATACAAACATAAATGTTGCTTATAACAAAAAGTGGAATGTGTGCAAAAAAAAGGAGGGAAAAAAATGTTGTAATAGAAGCTCCATGAGGTAGGGCTCGGAACATACTGATAACTACTTAATTCTGGTGAAGCCCTAACAATGGTGCTAAGGACAGAACTAAAAATGTTCTTTAGTCTTCAACTAGATCTGGAATGCATCATCACAATGTATGAATTCCCCACAATACGATAATGAAATGACGTTGAACGTGGGAGAAGCCATCTGGTCAAGGATCAATAATGACAATATTTTGTCATATATTAGGTTTCCCGCCGATTATGATGATGGTACCTATGATGATGGTACCAAGGTACTGATTACGAATGTGTCCAATGCGAATCAATTTAGAACACCAGATTCATGGAGCGAGGAACCCATCGAATCTAAAGAATGTGGCTTATACAATGTCCCACACAATTGATTGAAGGAACCATAAATGAAATCGAAGCACACCTCAATAACACAGCAATTACAATGAGCCCAATGGTATACCATCTTCTGCTCTTTGTGGAGTATGGCACCTAGGGATGCGGAGAAGAGAAAAGGGAGGAGGGAGCGGAGCTCCGCTTCCTCATCCCTTTTCTCTTCTCCGCCTCCCTAGGTGCCATACTCCACAAAGAGCAGAAGCAATATAAACTTAATGTTTGTTGTGAAATTCTCGTTGCTATACAACTTATATTACAACTTACGGATAAAAGGTTCCATAAAATTTTGACCAGTAAGGCAGTATTCCATGAAACTGGCTGTAAACATACAGGTGAAAATTGCGAATGCAAGAGGTTTGTCATAAAATATACAAATGAATGTATCAGATCTATGGTGTTGGAAGGAATGTTGAGCGTAATTGGAGTTCTTGTCTGGAAAGTTCCAATATCTTCTTCTCTGCTAATCAACGCTCTTTTGAGGGCCAGTTCTTCTTTCCTTTTGAATTTGGTTGAATTTGGTGATCTTCTGTCAACTGAAAACAGTACCATATATGTGTAGTCAGCATGTAAGCTTAATATAATGAACATTGAGAAGAAAAAGAATATAAATATATATATATGAAAACCACTTTACCTGAAATTCTGTGATGTGCCTGCAATATAGATTCAAATTTTCTGATTCCCAGGTGGACTTTTATGGTAGTGATCCTTGTGCAGTGGTCAATGAACTTGTAGTGAGTTCAAAGTTGATGGACTATTATGGCAGAAGCCAAGTCTTGCCTTTGCAGATTGACAAGCTCTAAAACCAAAGAGGGAAAACGCGACAGTCTGTTGCATGGCTGGTGTTATTTTTGGAATGCTTTTGACGTTTGTGCTGTTTTGGAAAATTTGTTTTACTTTTTTAATTTTTCAATTGGAATTGGAAAGGTTATTAATGGTTTAGACTTTAGGTATTGCTATAATAAATTAGTACATTTATTTAAACTTAGTACATTTATTTAAACTTATGGTGGGTGAATATTGAAATACTTATAAACCATAATTATAAGCTAATTATAAGCTAAGTGTTAGACTAGATATGTTACTTGTTTTTTTATGAATAGTTATAATCATTTGTTGTCTATGTCTTAGTTACATGTTATTTATAGTCTTTTTTTAGTTAAATGGGTTGCATGTCACTAAGCTCATTGTCCATGCATAATCTGAGTGTTATCCACTTGTCATTCAAAATCCATTATCCATGCATCATCTAGAAGAGTTATCCATGTTTCAACTATTAGTTATCCTTGGGGCACCCATATTATACAATTCCAATCACTAAAAACTACCCTTTGAACAATTTTCGCCTGATTTTGGCGAGAAAACTCGCCGGATTTTAGGTGCAAATGGTCCAAAGTTTAGCTTACTGGTTTTAAAATACACAGTAAGAATTCATTGTAAAAATATAAAATCTAGGACTAAAAATGTCCAAGAATTTCATATTTTTGGAGATGAATGTCCATCCCAAATAAAAAAAGGTTTCTTTAAATGTGCAACGATTTTGCTTGAATTTTTAGCTTGATTTGGGGTGTTTATGGTAAAAAAATTCAAGGAATTTTCAAATAGCGAGATTGAAGGTGCTTGGGGTTTTTTGAGCTGGATGATTTCATTTATGTTCTTAAAATTGCCCAACAAACAACAAAAAATTCAGATTTAGTTAAAAAAAATCTTTAAATAAATTCACCATAATCCAAAAAAAATTGGAAAAAACATAGTTCCATTTAATAACATGGATAGATGTTATTCTCACATATATTAACATTCCATTTAATAACATGAATAGATGTTATTCTCATATATTAACACCACCGAGGAAACAAAGGAAAGTAACAAATCAACCTATAAGAAATTAGTGGTGGATCGATTATTCCCACAAGAGCTTAGTTGAGTTGTGCATTTAACATTTAGAGGATGGAGGGGGCTGTGTTTTAAATTTTGTAAGTCTAATGTTGTTGGGGTTTAGGGGGTTAGGAGGGGTGTTTAATTTTTCTTTAATGTAATGTAATGGGGGGTAAGGGGGTTAGGGGTTTAAGTTTTTATTATTATTATATCCAGTCGTTCATTTGACAAAAATATAGATTCTGATGGGGTGTTAGAATCCATGGATGAGTTTGAATAATTTCACATGAAACATTTTAGATGTTTTTTAGTATGATGTTTGTAATTGAAACTCTAAATGAATTTTTTATCATTTATATGAATAGTGTGCTCTTGTAGGGTATAATATATGATTTCATTATGACTCACACCATAATTTGTTTGATTTTAAATGGTTAGAATGGTGAAATTGTTTATGAAATATTTTTTTTTGTTTAACATGTAAGTTTCAAAAAAGTTGTAATTTGTCTCTTGAAGAAAAATATTGTTTTCCAATTTGGGGGTTGATTTCAATGTTTTTGTAAACCATAGTATTGCGTGTTTACGCCATGACACTATTTTTCACCCTGAAAAAAAATACGTGTATACTGGTATCAACACTTTTCTATTTGGGGGGTGTTTTTGGTGCTTTTTATGCAAAAATCATCGTTTTTATCGCTAGATTTCTCGTTCTTAGTATAAAGTTCTCGTTTCATAGTATAAGTGGTTTTTCCTTAATAGCATTAGAGCTACTCATAATTGTTTAACAGATTCTCTAGATGAGATCATCTGGGAAATTGCAGCTCATGGTTAGTATACTCCTAAGCTCAGTTATCAAAATATCAGCTCCATTGCTCAATAAGGATCCCCTATTTGGTAGTAGAAAAAGATATAGAAGAAAAAATTTCCAGAGAAATACAAAATATTTATGTGGTGTGTTCTTGCAAACAAGTTTTTGACTTGGGATAAAATGAAGAATAGAGCCATTGGGAGTCTAATATGGTGTAGCCTCTATAAAAATGTTGAAGAAAGTATCCTACATCTTTTCCTAGATTTTCCTTTTACCTCTCACCCCTCGAAAGATTCCAAAATTATTCTTAAGTCCAATTTCAAATGAAACAAAAAAAATATTGAGGATGCATGGCAGATTTGGAATAGCTAAAATAATACTCCAAATATAATCCCCCCCCACTATTCACATATGAGTTATTTGGATTGCAAGAAACTTAGCCATCTTTTAGGACAATCCTTACATTGTGGAACTTACTACAAAACATGATCTGGACACTCTTTCTTTCTTTCCACAACTTAGTTATACCCCACCAGCTAGAATCATAACAAAGGAACAAATATATTTTTCCCTTCCATGGGATTTCTTTGACAAGGATTCTCAAGATCAAGTTTGTGGAGGTGCAAAAATTATTTATCTTTCAAACCAACAGTAATTTCATATGAAAATGGTCCTTGGAAGGGGAAAAAACAATCTTGCAGAACTTCTAGCATTAAATCTTCTCCTCTATTTTGCACTTGAGAAGAATTGCAGAAAAAAAATCATATTTTTGGGGATTCAATGCTTGTGATAAATTGGGTCAATAAAATTCAAATTTGCAGAAATATCAATCTTTTCCCTTTATATGATGAGGTATGCTGACTTATGGAAACTTTTGACTCCATAATTTATCGTCATGTCTATAGGGAACAAAATGTTGAGGTGGATAGGCTTTCAAAAGAAGGACTAACGATGAATCAAAGAACATAGAAAACCGTGGAATCACAACATGCGGAAAATTTTGAATACTTCGATAGTCCCTTCATAGAAAATATGAGAATATAGTTGATTAATTTTTTTGAGGCATTTCTTAGAAACTGACTCAAATATACATCATTGAATATGGGACATTTCTACCATCAGTCTTTTGTGGTTTACATAGCAGCATCTGGAGATATGTTTTTTACACGGGGAATTCACTTAATGAACTTGTCACATAGCATGTGCGATTATGGAATATTAAAGAATATACCCTTAATTTCCAGAGATATTGACCCAAACTCTTTGTTGAAACCCCCTCCCAATACTTAAAAACCTCCTTCCCACCCATTTTTATACCTCAATTCTTATAAACCACCCTACCCACCCCCACCTTAAACCCCTCATCCCCCCCAATACCTGCAATATATTGATTCAATTTTTGATAAATTTAAAACCCACAATACGAACTAACGTGATAGGATATTGGTCAACAAGTGAAACCCCCGTGGTTTTTTACTTGATTAGTGAAATAGTATGTCACTATTTTGATAGCACAGGTTGTAAGACCATTTGAAGTTTTGAAGCTGAAAAGCTCATTTTTGAAAATTTATGGAAACATACATTCTATGTATGTAATTTCATTAATTCTAGTCAAATTATGTTTTTTTCCTCTGGAGAAAAAGCTATCTTGAATCCTAGATTATAATTAGTTTCTCATGGAAAACCTCAGAGTTCCTAAACATGGAAATTACATTCTTCTACAACCTTATTGGAGAAACTCTCAACTTCAAAGTAACTTTTAACTCTTCTAATATGTTCCAAAGGTTAATTCTCAACATTGTGTCAAACACTTTTTGAAAATGAACAAACCAATACAAAGTATTGGTTATATTATTGTGACAATCCTCATAAAATTATCTTATAACCCATCCCATATCAACTTTTAACCTTCTATGTATGTTACTAATTATATATGTAGGAATAAAAAAATGAGGCTTGAACATAAGTAAGACATTAATGATTACTCTTAGGAATTTAAGAACAGCTAGAGAATTTCCATATGCTCAATAATTTCAAAATATAATATTATTCCTCAAATGCAATATCTTTTACAGAATTAAAGAATGTCTACAAGTTCAAACTATTAAATTATCTTCACCATAGTATACATCCTTATAGGCTCTGAAATCATATATAACAATAATAATATAACAACTAAAAAATACTTAAGTAAAATGAGTTGACATGATTGACCAACTGTATGGCTCTATGTCTAGCATATGTTTTCCCGCCAAGAGGCCACCCCTAAGGTGGCCATGAATCCATTAGGTAAAATATTCACTTAACCAAGATCCCTTCTGCTCCCTTAGAGTATAAGATACTAAATCTAATTCCCTTTTTATACCAAACATGTCTATCTCACCCACATATGTGTAAAAGATGTAGGGGCTAAACAATAGATTCGCACATGGGTTTCACTATTAACAAAGAATGCATTTAGCACACAAGTCACTCCCCCTATGATATCAAGGTTTAAGATCAGCAATGGATGCACATTACATAAGGGAAAACATTCTCAAGCGTTCAATTAACACAATGAAATATTCAACCAATTACAAGGCCATGCCCCTAGAGGAAAATGCCCTTGTACAACTACAAATACTGACCTATAATGAATAAAATTAAAGATAAAGAAGCCACACCTTCTATGAATGGTGTCCTTCCCCCAAAATTATGTAATGTATACATAATGTTACATGTATAGGAACACAAACACAGTAATGGTAGGGGCATGCCTTAACAATCTACAAACTTGCTCCATAATAACTAAAACTTTACACTCTTTAACCAAGGTGGAAATAGAGCTCAATTCTTGTGTGGTAAGCTCATCCTTGAAAATTAATTACCTAATTGATTTTCAATAAAGTGTTAAGATCTTAAAGAAAATACCATAAACAATGTTCACCTAAACATTTAGTTTGAGAGTGACTCTCGAGGATATATTGTTTTATGCAACATTCCTAGCATAATTTAGTTTAAATGTCATCTCTCAATGATGGAATTCTCCTTTCTTAAAAAAAAATCTGAGGCATTCTTCAATTCAAAGGTATTAGGAAAAGGTAAGAAAACAATTGTGCTAGGTGAATTTCTAGATATGGTATCTCTACATGGAGACCATTCTTCCTTTATGTTAATGTCAAACATAACAAGTAATTCTATTAAGCCTCGACATTTGTAATTTCCCCTGGGAATATAAATCAGACTGAGGGACATATCATTATCTCTCTAACACCAATTAGATAATTTTATCACAATGGATTAGCTAAACAAATAGTAAAATTTATTTTCAATATTTGTTTCATGACAAAGTCATTTTAATTACAAATAAATTAAAATAAATTAAATAATTATTCAAATGTCTCATCCAAATACTCGAAAGAAAATACTAACACCTTCTAGCAACATCATATATCAATTCCAATCCAATTCAGATATAAATTCCACATCTAAATGCCATTTACTCCTAATCATGATTAATTAGTAATTAGTGTTTCAATTACGATACTTGACGACAATTAGCACATAAATGACGGTACTTATTATAATTTAATTTGTTTATCAATTAACCACTATTTATAAAATTCAATGGATAACTAAAACCTAATAACATGTAAACCAAGGCTAATTACCATTTTCCAATTAATTAAACATAGTAATTATGAAATCGATTCCACAAGAACTAGTTAACTAGTTGTTCAATACTAACAACTAGTCTTACATGAATTCGACACACAACCATGCCAATGAACCAAAAAGTCAACCTACATACATTATACACATATTTAAGCATGCATGTACAGCAAAATAAAGTACTTTTACAGATCATATCCGATAACATAAACGAAGGATATTTCAAGTTCAATCAATACAACTAGTTAATAAATACTGCCCGAAATTCAATCAAACCAATCATGTCGCGTTTTGAGGCACAAATAGGTGAAGGTACAGATCTGGAAAATAGAATTCTATAGCAAAATTAAATAACAAATAGTAGAGCATATTTCTATAAATTCATCTTTTGCCAAAAACAGAAACTCGAATCCAAACACTATTTGCCAATTTCACTGCAATGTACATAGTTTTCAATTGAACTTTCCAAATGCCAAATAAAGAGATATATATGAATATTTTAGCTCATGAAAATAATATAAGGGATCACTTAAATTCATATGGCTGTACCTTTCCACCCATATACATTCCATTAAACAATCCACAAAATAAGTTAATTCTACTCATCTTAATTGACTAGTAATTCTAGAAATCACTAAAATGTTTAAATCCACAGATCGTAGAATAATTCAAATGCAATTCCAACTCTTAAAAAATGTTTTATCAGTCATAACAGAGGAATATCTAATTCTAACATTTTCTGAAACACTTCATATGCAAAATCACAAATCTACTCAAAACAATTCCATTGAAGGAGCTAGAAATTGGAAATTGATCTGGAATTTAGGAAAACATTTCCCGAACAATACAAAGAATATTTATCCTCACATTCTCACACACATTTTAATATTATTTATCAGATATAAACATAAAAGTAACACTTAGGCATTTTTACAAACACTTCATGTGATAATTCTCCAAACTATGCCAAACAGTCCGATCGAAGAACTAGTTTTTGAATAAAAGCTAGAAGCATGAAAGAGAAGTGTCTTAAACCATTTCGAGGATACGACACCATAAAAATACACAATATATCATGAAAATGGGAATAAATATCAGTTATGTAGCATAGGTACCAAATAATTATTTTCTCAAACAATTTGTGCACAAAATCCCAAAAACTAGTTTCCAATTCCTTCATAAAATTTACTTGCATAAATANTATTTCATCAAAAATTTCATGTGCATCCATAAATAAATCAGATGATATCCAATTAAATTAAATAAGCATGAGATAAATCACTTATATTATCAATGCACAACTGTCATCATCTAGACCACATTCCGCCCATCCTTTGGCACTACCAAGCCAAATCTCACTTTGACAGGCCACCCTCACGTTGAGTCCATAGATCCACAATATATGCGCACTGAAGAATAACTCAATTATTGTCTTGAGAATCCAAATCTCTAATCCTCATAACATACTTCATCTTCCACCCCACTACCAGGTGCAATGGTAATCCAGACCCCATAGGTCATCAAGATGTCACCATTCACCATTAGGATTTATGTGCAGGTTAAGGAAAATGCCAAGTAGTGGAAACCAAGGAAAATCAAAAGTATGAAAAACCATAATCAACAACAATCGAAAAGAACCATGAGAAACAACCCCCAAACAAAGGATATCAAACATGTATTTATAGAACAAATAAGGTAATTCTAACTCAATGGGTCAAAATAAAACCATGGTAAGCCAACTTGAGTCAACCCAATGGGGGGGTAAATCAACCACAAGAGGTTAACTCTAATCCAACACAAGAAATTCAATTTTAAAAAAGAATTTCTCCAAGCCACTACACTCAACTTCAAATTAGTGAGGTGAGGTGTCACACAAGCCAAGGCATCTTCCCAAAATAGAAAAGGGGGAATACAAAAGGATTTACACAAGAGTTGCACAAATATTTACACAAGTATTTACACAAGGAGTTAAAAAACCACCAAAGGGGCTCAATCAACAATTGGGACCCACCCAAACACTAAGGATGCCCACTACATCATGAATTAGGATCAATAATACCATCATAGGATAAATTAATCAAAGGTTGTGACATTTGTGCAATGTTTGGGAGATCATTAATTAATAAAGCCACTAAGGTATAATTATGGACCAAGATCAACCAAACAAGTTCTAAAGTGCTAGGAATGACCCCATTCCCCCTCACATTGTGGATCTAGACCTCCCATACTATTTTAGTGGCCCTTGATGTGCGAGTTGTTTTCATTAATTAATTATTTAGAAAATAATAATAATGTCTCTAGGTCCTTAAAGACCCTTTTTCTGACACCCTATGCCACAACAACAAACAATTACAAATTACATATTTTCGAGGCTTTAACAATTGGGGTATTACATCCCCTCCCCCTTAAACCATGCATCGTCCTCAATGCATAATACATACATGCTTTTACAACTTTCAAAGGGATCACTACCTTCAGTTTTCAAGTAGTATTTCTCGGAACTCGTCTTCCGAGAAACCACAATATTTCCCATTACAATTTTCTTTTCTCTCTCCACTTCCTATGGGGTGTGACTCCCTTCACTTAACTTGTTCCTCAAGACATGACCATCCCATTTTGTGGCTTCCCGTGCAAGAACGAATACTAGTAGCATGGGTCAATATTCAATCCCCATTATAGGGTCTTCAAATTTCATCAAAGATACATTCACCTGAAAATCATATTTCAATCAAGCAAATGATTAACATCACGTATACAAATGTACGATACATGATATAAGAGTAATCACGTATACAAATGTATGATACATGATATAAGAGTAATCACGTATACAAATGTACGATACATTATATAAGAGTAATCTTTAACTACTAAACCATGAACATAAAGATAGCATAAATCAATCACCACGGAACCTATCCAAAATACAACAACATGAATAGCACATGAGAGAATACTTATCTCAAATTTTGGCAACTAGATTCAATGGGACAATGTTCCTCCCATAAAAAGAGTGCAATCAGTTTAGTAATTCTCAAAACTACCTCTTTTGAGAACCTCAATTGGTCCCACTACTATTTTCTTGTCTGTCTCTACTGCCGATGGGATTACCGTCCCATTTCCTGGCTTCTTGTGCGAGAAGATGGACTAGTAGAGTGATATTATGTAAGCAAAGGGGGGACAATCCACCAGACTACCGCTCTGGAAATGGATACTAGACTGCTCACTAAGGGAATCCAGGAACTTAGTCCCAACAGCTAAACCATATTCTCAACAATGATACTTTAAATAGAGATGCTTCTTTAACAAGGATTCTTTTTCACATTCCCAACAGACACATGGTTAGCAGTAAACATATATACTATTCAATAACATTCCTAAAATACATATTTCAAAAAAATAATTTTTCTAATTAATTATAGGAAATACTTTAGTATATGCAAGGTACTTGAGATTAGATACTGCTTCAACAAATACTTGAAATGCATCTAACGAAATCTTATTCTAATCAGTTTCAATAATATGAAATACATCTACTGATACCATTGTCATGTCCCCACCCTTCTACTCAGTGGAGAGGACGCGACTAAAATTTATCAACCTGGGAAATATAATCCCCATGAACATAATATAAAAATGCATGAAATTAAAGATACACAGATGCATACATTATCACCATATAGCGGAAGAAAAATAATCCATTCAAGCATTCAGCATGTTCATAGTAATTCATAAACAAAATACAGTTGCAGAAATAAAATACAAGGGAATACTTATCTTGAAAGAATCTTGTCCCACAACTAGCTATGTTCCTGCAACATTCCACCCAACCATAGTCTAATGTGCTCTTTAATCTCTCAGCAGCACTTCCACCCCCGAGATGGGCATGATTTTCCCAAGGAATAAGGAACACTAGCGAACTTCACCCATAGCCAAGGATACATAAAAGTTAGTCAAGCCAACACAATTTGGTTTATCAAACTTACACATGTATTGGTTTTCACTTAGCCAAATTCAAATCAAAGACATCCAAGCCAACAGATGGGATTATCAGGCTACCATCCAAGCCATCCTTCAAGTTGGGTTTATCAGGCTTACACAGGCAGTGGTTTACACTTAGCCAAATTCACATGAGACACGGCCAAGCCAATATATGGGTTTATCATGCTACCAGCCAAACCATCCTTCTAGTTGGGTTTATCAGGATTACACAAGCAGTGGTTTACACTTAGCCAAATTCACATGAGACACAGCCAAACCAACAGATGGATTTATCAGGACACCAGCCAAGCCATCCTTCTAGTTGGGTTTATCAGGATTCCAAGGAGGTGGAAAGACTAACTATCATGACTTCTAAACAATTACACACCCAACACAAGGAAGCATTCCCTTCTCTGCTACACAATCGCTTAGACCATGCCTCCCCTTCTAGTGCTATTAAGGGTGTGCAAAAGAAGAAAACTAGCCTTCTAGATTGGTTTGTGAGGTTCCTTCACACACTAGGTTTATCAAGAAATTCTAGACTCCATTTCCATTCCTAAAGTCAATTCAGATGCCAAATAAGGATGTACACACAGTTATCTCAGTACTGGGATCATCAAATCATGGCAGATGCCAAGGATTACACACACCCACATAGAAATTACAAATTTCTGAGCATTTCCCGAGCCAAACCGGCTGCTGCATTTCAACAAAGGTATTTTATATACTACAAGGATACCCTAGCCAGATACTTTCAACAAATATCACAACGATAAATATTTTCAAAGATCACCTAAATACTTTTGCATTTTAATGTAACAAGCAAAGCAAAGTTATATGCAACAATTCTAATCTAACTAAGAACCAGAAAGGCCATAACAACCTATTACTTTTCATCTCAACACAAAGCATAATTATTCTTAGAGATCACTCAAAAGACATTATTAATCAACTAATATCAATCATGCAATGACCCTCATGCATACATCATCCATAAATACATCGACCATCAATTCATAATATCTCAACGTATATGAATCATATATCGATAATGTAATATCAACCAAGGACAACCATCCATGCATCAACTAACCATACGAGCATCAATCATAGTACATCAATCAAAGCACATCAACCACAATACATCAACCATCATACATCAATGAGAATACATTAATCAGACTACATCAATTAGAATACACAATCATAATACATTAACTAGGATTCATCAAGAAAAATACAATTATCATAATGCACCAATCAGAATACATCAACCAACATACATCAAATGGAATACATTAATCAAAATACACAATCAGCATACATCAACCAATATTCATCAAGGAAAATATAATTATCACAATACATCAATAAAAATACATCATCTACGAGACATCAACGAAGATTCATCAAGGATAATACATTGATCACAAAGCATCAATTGGAATACATCATCCAGAAGACATCAACAAGGATTCATCAAGGATAACAGAATGATCACAATACATAAATCATAATACATCATCCATAAGACATCAACCAATATTCATCAAGGATAATACAATGATCACAATACATCAATCATAATACATCATCGAGAAGACATCAACCAATCAAGTCAAAGTCAATTATTAGGCATGCACCAAATAGTAATTACCAATCAATCATTGAACAACCAACATTCAATGTTAATTAATTATAAGGAATACAAAGAAATAATCTCTGAAGTGAGGTTTATTATTCTTCCATTTACATAAGGGAGGTTAAATTAATTTTACTAAGCACATTTGTAAACTCCAAATGCACATATACATAAGATCATAAATTTGTAGAAGGCCCAACAGCCACAGTGTTGGAAACTAAGCTCTAATACCACTTGCAATGTCCCTTGGGGATATCAATGGTACCGAGGGACATATCATTAGCTCTCTAACGCTAACTAGATAATTTTATCATAGTGGATTAGCTAAACAAATATTAAAATTCATTTTCAATATTTGTTTCATGACAAAGTCATTTTAATTACAAAAAAATTAAAATAAATTTAATAATTATTCAAATATCTCATCCAAAGGCTCAAAAGTATTATTAACACCTTTTAGCAACATCACATATCAATTCCAATCCAATTCAGATATAAATTCCATATCTAAATGTCATTTAATCTTAATCATGATTAGTTAGTAATTAGTGTTCCAATTAGGATACTTAACAGCAATTAGCGCATAATTGACGGTCCTTGTTATAATTTCATTTTTTTATCACTTAACCACTATTTATCAAGTGGAATGTCTAATTAACACCTAATAACATGTAAATCAGGGCTAATTACCATTTTACAATTAAGTAAACATAGTAATTATGAAAATGATTCCACAAGAACTAGTTAACTAGTTGTTCAATACTAACAACTAGTCTTGCACGAATTTGACACACAACCATGCCAATGAACCAAAAGGTGAACCTATATGCATTATACACATATTTAATCATGCATGTACAACAAAATAATGTAATTTTTCAGATCATATCCGAGTACATAAACGAAGGACATTTCAAGTTCAACCAATACAACTAGTTAACAAATACTGCCCAAAATTCAATAAAACCAATCGTACCGAGTATTGAGGCACAGAGAGGTGAAGGTACAGATTTGGAAAATAGAATTCTACAGCACAATTAAATAACCAATAATAGAGAATATGTATATACATTCATCTTTTACCAAAAACAAGGATTCGAATCCAAAAACTATTTGCCAATTTCACTGCAATGTACATAGTTTTCAATTGAACTTTCCAAATTCCAAAAATAAAGAGATATACGACTATTGTAACTCATAAAAATATTATTATGGATCACTTACAGTCATATGGCTCTATCTTTCCACCCATATACATTCCATTAAACAATCCACAAAATAATTTAATTCTACTCATCCGAATTGACTAGTAATTCTAGGAATCACTAGAATGTTTAAATCCACATATCGTAGAATAATTCAAATGAAATTCCAAATTTAAATAAAATGTTTTATCATTCATAATAAAGGTATATCTCATTCTAAAAAAAATCCAAACACTTCATATGCAAAGTCACAAATCTACTCAAAACAATTCCATTGAAGGAGCTAGAAATTGGAAATTGATCGAGAATTTCGGTAGACATTTCCCAAAAAATAAAAATAAGATTTATCCTCACATTCTCACACAAATTTCAATTATATTTATCATATATAAACATAAAAGTAACACTCAATAATTTTTACAAACACTTCATGTGATAATTCTACAAACTATGCCAAACAGTCTGATCGAAGAACTAGTTTTCGAATAAAAGGTAGAAGCATTAAAGAGAAGTGTCTCAAACAATTTTGAGGATACAACACCATAAAAATACATAGTATATAATGAAAATGGGCATAAATATCAGTTCTGAAGTAGAGGTACCAAATAATTATTTTCTCAAACAATTTGTGCACAAAATCCCAAAAACTAGTTTCCAATTTCTTCATAAAATTTACTTGCATAAATAGATTGAATTCTATGAGAAAATTATTCCACAAATAACTCATACATTTCATCAAAAATTTCATGTGAATCCATAAATAAATCATATCATATCCAAGTAAATAAAATAAACATGAAATAAATCACTTATCTTATCAATGCATAACTGGCATCATCCAGACCACATTCCACCTAGCCTTTGGCACTGCCAAGCCAGATCCCACTTTGACAGGCCACCCCCAAGCTGAGGCCACAGATCCAGAATGGATGTGCACCAAATAAGAATTCAAGCATCAGCTTGAGAATCCAAAACTCTATTCCTCACAACATACTTCCTCTTTCACCCCACTACTAGGTGCAATGGTAATCCAGACCCCATAGGCCATCAAGCTATCACCATTCACCATCAGGATTTATGTGTAGGTTAAGGAAAAATAAAAGTAGTGGAAACCAAGGAAAATCAAAAGTATGAAAAACCATAATCAACAACCATCCAAAAGAACCATGAGAAACAACCCCCAAACCAAGGATATCAAACATGTATTGATAGAACAAATAAGGTAATTCTAACTCAATGGGTCAAAATAAAACCATGGTAAGCCAACTTGAGTCAATCCAATGGGGGGATAAATCAACCACAAGAGGTTAACTCTAATCCAACATAAGCAATTCGAATTTCAAAGAGAATGACTCCAAGCCACTACACCCAAATCAAAATTAGTAAGGTGAGGTGTCACATAAGCCAATGCATCTTCCCAAAATAGAAAAGGGGGGTTACAAAAGGATTTACACAAGAGTTACACAAATATTTACATGAGTATTTACACAAGGATTTACAAAACTACCAAAGGGGCTCAATCAACAAGTGGTACCCACCCAAACACTAAGGAGCACCACTAAATCATGAATTAGGCTCAATAATACCAACATAGGATAAATTAATCAAAATTTGGGTCATTTGAGCAATGTTTGGGAGATCATTAATTAATAAATCCACTAAGGTATAAATATGGACCAATATCAACCGAACAAGTTCTAAAGTGCTAGGAATGTCCCCATTCCCCCTCACATTGTGGATATACACCTCCCATACTCTATTAGTGGTCCTCGATATGCCAGTTGTTTTCATTAATTAATTATTTAAAAAATAATAATAATGTTTCTAGATCCTTAAAGACCCTTTTTTCGACACCCTGTGCCACAACAATAAACAATTACAAATTACATATTTCTGAGGATTTAACAACCGGGGTATTACATCCGCTCCCACTTAAACCATGCATCATCCTCGATGCATAATACATACATGCTTTTACAACTTTCAAAGGGATCCCTACCTTCAGTTTTCAAGTAGTATTTCATGGAACTCCTCTTCCGAGAAACCACAATATTTCCCATTAAAATTTCATGTTTGTCTCCACTTCCTATGGGGTGTGACTCCCTTCACTTAACTTGTTCCTCAAGATATCACCATCCCATTTTTTGCATTCTGGTGTGAGAATCAAGACTAGTAGCATGGGTTAATATTCAATCCCCATTACAAGGTCTTAAAATTTCAACAAAGATACATTCACCTAAAAGTCATATTTCAACCATCCATATGATTAACATAAGCTATACAAATGTACAATACATTAGATAAGAGTACTCTTTAACTACTACTACCATGAACATAAAGATAGCATAAATCAATCACCATGGAACCTATCCAAAATACAACAACATGAATAGCACATGAGAGAATGCTTATCTCAAATTTTGGCAACTAGCTTCAACGAGACAATGTTCCTCTCATAAGAAGAGTGCAATCAGTTTACTAACTCTCAAAACTAGCTCTTCTGAGAACCTCAATTCTTCCCACTACTACTTTCGTCTCTATCTCTACTGCCTATCGAATCCCCATCCCATTTCTTGGCTTCTTGTGCAAGAACCTGGACTAGTAGAGTGATATGATGTAAGCAAAGGGCTGATAATCCACCAAACTACCTCTCTGGAAATGGATACTAGACTGCTCTCTGAGGGAATCCAGGAACTCAATCCCAACAGCTAAACGATATTCTTCAACAAAGATACTTGAAATAGAGATGCTTCTTTAACAAGGATGCTTTTTCACATACCCAACAGACACATGGTTAGCAGTAAACATATATACTGATCAATAAGATTCTTAAAATACACCTTTCAAAAAAAAAATCTAATTGATTATAGAAAATACTTCAGTAAATGCAAGGTACTTGAGATTAGATACTTCTTCAACAAATACTTGAAATCCATCTAATGAAATCTTATTTTAATCAATTTCAATAATATGAAATACATCTATTGATACCACTGTCATGTCCCCACCCATCTACTTAGAGGAGAGGACACGACTAACATCTATCACCTAGGAAATCTAATCCCCATGAACATAATATAAAAATGCATGAACATAAATATACACATATGCATAAATTATCACCATACAACGGAAGAAAAATCATATATTCAAGCATTCAGCATGTTCATATTAATTCATAAACAAAATACAGTTGCGGAAATAAAATACAAGGGAATACTTATCTTGAAAGAAGCTTGTCCCTCTACCATCTACGTCACTACAACGTTCCACCCAACCATGGGCCAGTGTGCTATTTAATCTCTCTGTAGCACTGCCACCCCTAATCTGGGCATGATTTCCCCAAGGAATAAGGAACACTAGCAGACTTCACCAATAGCCAAGGATATAATAAAATTCAGTCAATTCAGCATAGTTTGGTTTATCAGACTTACATAGGCAGTGGTTTACACTTATCCAAATCCACATGAGACACAGCCAAGCCACCAGATGGGGTTATCAAGCTACCAGCCAAGCCATCCTTCAAGTTGGGTTTATCAAGCTTACATAGGTAGTGGTTTACACTTATACAAATTCACATGAGACACAACGAAGCCAACAAATGGGTTTATCAGGCTACAAGCCAAGCCATACTTCTAGTTGGGTTTATCAGGCTTAAATAGGCAGTGTTTTACACTTAGCCAAATTCACATGAGACACAACCAAGCCAACATATGGGTTTATTAGGCTACCAACTAAGCCATCCTTCTTGTTTGGTTCATCAGGCTTCCAAGGAGGTGGAAAGACAGACTACTAAGCTAGTGAGCTCAACCCCAGAGCGATGAACACCCACACCCAATCTATCCTGACTTCTAAAAAATTAAACACCCAACACAAGGAAGCATTCCCTTCTCTACTACATAGTCCCTTAGGCCATGCCTTCCCTTCCAGTGCTATTCAAGGTATGTAAAGAAGAAAACCAACCTTCTAGATTGGTATGTGAGGTTCCTTCGTATAGTAGGTTTATCAAGCAATTCTAGACTCCATTTCCATTCCTCAAGTAAGTTCATATGCCAAAGAAGCATGTACACATGGTTATCTCAGTACTGGGATCATCAAATCATAGCAGACGCCAAGGATTACACACACAGACAGAAATTATGAATTTCTGAGCATTGTCTAAGCCAAACGAGATGCTACATTTCAACAAAGGTATTTTATATACTACAAGGATACCCTAGGAAGATACTTTCAACAAATATCACAAGGATAATTTTCAAAGATAACTTAAATATTTTTGCATTTTAATGTAACAAGCAAAGCGAAGCTATATGCAATAGTTCTAATCTAACTAAGAACCAAAAAGGCCATAACAACCTATTACTTTTCATCTCAACACAAAGCATAATTATTCTTAGAGATCACTCAAAAGACATTATTCATTAACTAATAACAATCATACAATGACCCTCATGCATACATCATCCATAAATACATTGACCATCAATTCATAATATCTCAACGTATATCAATCATATATCGATCATGTAATATCAACCAAGGACAACCATACATGCATCAACTAACCACACGAGCATCAATCATAGTACATCAATCAAATCACATCAACCACAATACCTCAACCATCATACATCAATTGGAATACATTAATTAGACTACATCAATTAGAATACACAATCAAAATACATTAACTAGGATTCATCACAAAAAATACAATTATGATAATACACCAATCTGAATACATCAACCAACATACATCGAATGGAATACATTAATCAAAATACACAATCAGCATACATCAACCAAGATTCATCAAGGATAATACAATGATCACAATACATCAATTAGAATACATCATGCAGAAGATGTCAACCAAGATTCATCAAGGCTAATACAATGATCACAATACATCATCAGAATACATCATACGGAAGACATCAACCAAGATTCATCAAGGATAATACAATGATCACAATGCATAAATCAGAATACATCAACCAATATTCATCAAGGATAATACAATGATCATAATACATCAATCAGAATACATCATCTAGAAGACATCAACCAATCAATTCAAATTCAATTATTAGGCATGCACCACATAGTAATTACCAGTCAATCATTAAATAACCAGCATTCAATGTTAATTAATTCTAAGGAATACACAGAAATAATCTCTCAGTTGAGGTTTATTATTCTTCTATTAACATAAGGGAGGTTAAATTAATTTTACTAAGCACAATTGTAAACTCCAAATGCACATATACATAAGATCATAAATTTGTAGAAGGCCCAATAGCTACAGTGTTGGAAACTAAGCTCTGATACTACTTGTAATGTCCCCTGGGGATATCAATGGGACCGAGGGACATATCTATTACATAAACAAGTATTAAAATTAATTTTCAATATTTGTTTCATGACAAAGTCATTTTAATTACAAATAAATTATACTAAATTTAATAATTATTCAAATGTCTCATCCAAAGGCTCGAAAGGATCACTAACACCTTCTAGCAACATCACATATCAATTCCAATACAATTTAGATATAAATTCCACATCTAAATGCAATTTACTCTTAATCATGATTAATTAGTATTTAGTGTTCCAATTACGATACTTAACGACAATTAGCGCATAATTGACGGTACTTGTTATAATTTCATTTTTTTATCACTTAACCAGTGTTTATCAAGTCCAATGGCTAATTAACACCTAATAACATGTAGATCAGGGATAACTACCATTTTCCAATTAATTAAACATAGTAACTATGAAAATGATTCCACGAGAACTAGTTAACTAGTTGTTCAATAATAACAACTAGTCTTGCACGAATTCGGCACACAACCATGCCAATGAACCAAGAAGTGAACCTGCATCCATTATACACATATTTAAGCATGCATGTACAGAAAAATAAAGTACTTTTGCATATCATATCCGAGTACATAAACGAAGGATATATCAAGTTCAATCAATACAACTAGTTAATAAATACTACCCGAAATTCGATCAAATAAATTGTATCGATTTCCAAGGAACACAGAGGTGAAGGTACAGATCTAGAAAAAAACATTCTACAGCACAAGTAAATAACCAATAACAGAGCATATGTCTATACATTCATCTTTTACAAAAACAGAGATTCGAATCCAAAAACTATTTGCCAATTTCACTGCAATGTGCATATTTTTCATTTGAACTTACCAAATTCCAAATAAAGAGAGATAGATGACTATTGCAGCTCATGAAAATCATATCCATGATCACTTAGAGTCATATGGATGTAGCTTTCCAGCAATATACATTCCATTAAACAATCCACAAAATAAATTAATTCTACTCATCCAAATTGACTAGTAATTCTAGGAATCACTAGAGTGTTTAAATCAGCAGATCGTACAATAATTCAAATGAAATTCCAACTCTAAATAACATGTTTTATTAGTCATAACAGAGGTATATCTCATTCTAACATTTTTTCAAACACTTCATATGCAAAGTTACAAATCTACTCAAAACAATTCCATTGAATGAGCTAGAAATTGGAAATTGATCTAGAATTTCGGCAGACATTTCCCCAACAATACCAAGAAGATTTATCTACACATTCTCACACACATTTAAATCATATTTATCAGATACAAACATAAAATTACCACTCAAGAAATTTTTACAAACACTTCATGTGATAATTCTCCAAACTATGCCAAACAGTCCGATCGAAGAACTAGTTTTCGAATAAAAGGTAGAAGCATGAAAGAGAAGTGTCTTAAAAAATATCAAGGATATGGCACCATCAAAATATACATTATATAATTAAAATGGGAAGAAATATCAGTTATTTAGCAGAGGTTCCAATTAATTATTTTATCAAACAATTTGTGCACAAAATCCCAAAAACTAGTTTCCAATTCCTTCATAAAATTTACTTGCATAAATAGATTGAATTCTATGAGAAAATTCTTCCACAAATAACTCATACATTTCATCAAACATTTCATGTGCATCCATAAATAAATCAGATCAGATCCAAGTAAATTAAATAAACCTAAGATAAATCACTTATCTTATCAATGCGCAATTGGCATCATCCGAACCACATTGCACCCATCCTTTAGCACTGCCAAGCCAGATCTCACTTTGACAAGCCATCCCCGAGCTAAGGCCACAGATCCACAATAGAGGTGCACTGAAGAATAACTCAAGTATCAGCTTCAGAATCCAAAACTCTATCCCTCACAACATACTTCCTCTTCCACCACACTACTAGGTACAATGGTAATCCAAACCCCATAGGCCATCAAGATATCGCCATTCACCATCAGGATTTATGTGTAGGTTAAGGAAAAATAAAATTAGTGGAAACCAAGGAAAATCAAAAGTATGAAAAACCATAATCAACAACCATCCAAAAGAACCATGAGAAACAACCCCCAAACCAAGGATATCAAACATGTATTTATAGAACAAATAAGGTAATTCTAACTCAATGGGTCAAAATAAAACCATGGTAAGCCAACTTGAGTCAATCCAATGGGGGGGTAAATAAACCACAAGAGGTTAACTCTAATCCAACACAAGCAATTCGAATTTCAAGGAGAATGACTCCAAGCCACTGCACCGAACTCAAAATTAGTGAGGTGAAGTGTCACACAAGCCAAGGCATCTTCCCAAAATAGAAAAGGGGGGTTAAAAAAGGATTTACACAAGATTTAAACAAATATTTACATAAGCATTTACACAAGGAGTTACAAAACCACCAAAGGGGCTCAATCAACAAGTAGCACACACCCAAAAACTAAGGAGGCCCACTAAATCATGAATTACGCTCAATAATAGCTACATAAGATAAATTAATCAAAATTTGGGTCATTTGTGCAATGTTTGGATGATAATTAATTAGTAAATACACTAAGGTATACATATGGACCAAGATCAACGAAACAAGTCCTCAATTGCTAGGAATGTCCCCATTCCCCCTGACATTGTGGATCTAGACCTCCCATACTCTCTTAGTTGTCCTCGATGTGCGAGTTGCTCTAATTAATTAATTATTTACAAAATAATAATAATGTCTCTAGGTCCTTAAAGACATTTTTTTTCTGACACCTGTGCCACAATAATAAACAACTACAAATTACATATTTATGGGGCTTTAACAAATGCAGTATTACATCCCCCCCTTTAAACCATGCATCGTCCTGGATGCATAATACATACATGCTTTTACAACTTTCAAAGGGGTCACTACCTTCAGTTTTCAAGTAGTATTTCTCGGAACTCCTCTTCCTAGAAACCACAATATTTCGCATTACGACTTTCCTGTCTATCTTGACTTCCTATAAGGTGTGACTCCCTTCACTTAACTTGTTCCTCAAGACATCACCATCCCATTTTGTGGCTTCCCATGCAAGAACCAAGACTAGTAGCATGGGTCAATATTCAATCCCCATTACAGGGTCTTCAAATTTTGACAAAGATACATTCACCTGAAAATCATATTTCAATCAACCATATGATTAACATCAAGTATACAAATGTACGATACATGATATATGAGTATTCTTTAACTACTAAACCATGAACATAAAGATATCGAAAATCAATCAGCATGGAACCTATCCAAAATACAACAACATGAATAGCACATGAGAGAATACTTATCTCAAATTTTGGAAACTAGATTCAACGGGATAATGTTCCTCCCATAGGAAGAGTGCAATCAATTTAGTAACTCTCAAAACTACCTCTTCTGAGAACCTCAATGCTTCCCACTTCTACTTTCCTATCCGTCTCAACTGCCTATGGGATCACCATCCCATTTCTTGGCTTCCTGTGCGAGAACCTAGACTAGTAGAGTGATATGATGTAAGCAGAGGGGTGACAATCCACCAGACTACCTCTCTGGAAATGGATAGTAGACTGCTCTCTAAGGGAATCCAAGAACTCAGTCCCAACATATAAACCATATTCTTCAACAAATATACTTTAATAGATATGCTTATTTAACAAGGATGCTTTTTTACATTCCAAATAGATACATGGTTAGCAGTAAACATATATATCGTTTAATAACATTCTTAAAATACATCTTTCAAAAAAATAAATTTTCTAATTAATTACAAGAAATACTTCAGTATATGCAAGGTACTTGAGATTATATACTTCTTCAACAAATACTTGAAATGCATCTAATGAAATCTTATTCTAATGAATTTCAATAATATGAAATGCATCTACTAATACCACTGTCATGTCCCCACCCTTCTACTCCGAGGAGAGGATGAGAATAAAGTCTATCAATGCAGGAAATCTAATACCCATGAACATAATATAAAAATGCATGAACTTAAAGATACATAGATGCATACATTATCACCATACAGCGGAAGAAAAATCATACATTCAAGCATTTAGCATGTTCATAGTAATTCATAAACAAAATAAAGTTGCAGAAATAAAATGCAACGGAATACTTATATCGAAAGAAGCTTGTCCTGCAACCAGCTATTCCACTGCAACGTTCCACCCAAACATAGGCCATTGTGCTCTTTTATCTCTCAGCAGCACTGCCACCCCCGAGTTGGGCATGATTTCCCAAGGAATAAGGAACACTAGCAGACTTCACCGATAGGCAAGGATACAATAAAATTCAGTCAAGCCAACACAGTTTGGTTTATCATACTTACATAGGAAGTGGTTTACACTTATCCAAATTCACATGAGACACAGCCAAGCCAACATATGGGTTTATCAGGCTACCAACCAATCCATCCTTAAAGTTTGGTTTATCAAGCTTACACAGGCAATGGTTTACACTTAGCCAAATTGACATGAGACACAACCAAGCCAACAAATGGTTATATCAAGCTACCAGCCAAGCCATCCTTCTAGTTTGGTCTATCCGGTTTACACAGGAAGTGGTTTACACTTATCCAAATTCACATGAGACACATCCAAGCCAACAGATGGGTTTATCATGCTACCATCCAAGCCATCCTTCTAGTTGGGTTTATTAGGCTGCCAAGGAGGTGGAAAGACTGACTGCTAAGCTAGTGAGCTCAACCCCAGAGCTATGAACACCCACACCCGATATATACTGAATTCTAAACAATTACACACCCAACTCGAGAAGGAATTCCCTTCTTTGCTACACAGTCCCTCAGGCCATACCTTCCCTTCTAGTGCTATTCAGGGTATGCAAAGAAGAAAACTAGCCTTCTAGATTGGTCTATGAGGTTGCTTCACACACTAGGTTTATCAAGCAATTATAGACTCCATTTCCATTCCTCAAGTCAGTTCAGATACCAAACAAGGATGTACACACATTTATCTCAGTACTAGGATCATCAAATCATAGCAAACGCCAAGGATAACACACAAACACAGATAAATTCTGAATTCTTGATCATTGCTTGAGCCAAACCATCTGTCACATTTCAACAAAGGTATTTTATATACTACAAGGATATCCTAGCAAGATGCATTCAACAGATATCACAAGGATACATATTTTCAAAGATAACCTAAATACTTTTACATTTTAATGTAACAAGCAAAGCAAAGTTATATGCAACGGTTCTAATCTGACTGAGAATCAGAAAGGCCATAACAGCCTATTACTTTTCATCTCAACACAAAGCATAATTCTTTTTAGAGGTCACTCAAACGACATTTTTCATCAACTAATATCAATCATACAATGACCCTCATGCATACATCATCCATAAATACATCGACCATCAATTAATAATATCTCAACGTATATCAATGATATATCGATCATGTAATATCAACCAAGGACAACCATACATGCATCAACTAACCATACGAGCATCAATCATAGTACATCAATCAAACCACATAAGGGTGATTCCATGAACATGGGTAACACTTTTTGGCCAAATTTGGCGATGAAAACCTGCTTTTTTACTCATGTGCTAGATAGAAGCCATCAAAACACATATATGCCATGTGAATTTTGATTTGCAGTATAAAAACAAATTGTAGAATATTATGTTGGCTTCATAGTGATATTTTTTTTAAAATATTCCGATGTCATTTAATGTGTGAATTTTTACATTTAATGAACTATGTGACCTTAAAAATTTGAAGAAGCTAATAAGTGGCTCGTGTCCACGTAGAGTAATTCAATCTTGCATTAATAATTTAAAATAAATAAATATATGAGCATGATCTACATAAAATGCAGTGTGATGTGCATATTTTTTTGTTAATTTTTTTCGCATTTTACAATTATTTATTATTTTTCGAAAGTGACCACATTCGATTTCAGCATCGTTTTAAACACATATTTGTCCACGTAAAGGAATTTTTTCTATTTTTTGAAAAATTGAAAAACCAAAGATACCCTTTTGAAGAGGACACGTCGATATGTGATGTGTGCACTTTTAAGAATTTTTTGGCTGTGTAGTTTTAACTCTGCGGATTTTTCTTTGAGCTGCTTTGAAGTTGCAGTGTGGTTTTCTAAATATAAGTTTTAGAAGTAATTAAAAAATAAATATCATATGAATGCCAAAATGTGTGTATAATACCTCAATGGATAGAAGATTCGTTGGTGAATTTATCGGTATCAACTCCGCTCAGTTATGTGCTAGGAATGGCAGGGTTTACACCTCTACAAGGCACAGGAAATTTTCCATTTGTTTGAATGAGGGCTAAGTCTGTTTTTTTAAGCCCTCGACTGAGGTATGAACCTTGACCGAGGTATTTAAATACCTCGACCGAGGTTTTGTTTCGCCCGCAATACCTCGACCGAGGTATTTAGATACCTCGGTCGAGGGCTTAACAAGCCCTCGGTCGAGATATTAAGACCTCGGTCGAGGGCTTAACAAGCCCTCGACCGAGGTGTGTTTTTCTGTTTTTGTCGAAATTCACTTGCCAAAAAGTGTTACCCAGGTCCGTGGATTCACCCATAAACCGCAATACATCAACCATCATACATCAATTAGAATACATTAATCAAACTACATCAATTAGTATACACAATCATAATACATTAACTAGGATTCATCAAGAAAAATACAATTATCATAATACACCAATCATAATACATCAACCAACATACATCAAATGGAATACATTAATAAAAACACACAATCAGCATACATCAAACAAGATTCATCAAGGATAATACAATGATCACAATACATCAATCAGAATACATCATCCAGAAGACATCAACCAAGATTCATCAAGGATAATACAATGATCACAATACGTCAATCATAATACATCATCCAGAAGACATCAACCAAGATTCATCAAGCATAATACAATGATCACAATACATCAATCAGAATATATCATCCATAAGACATCAACCAATATTCATCAAGGATAATACAATGATCACAATACATCAATCAGAATACATCATCCAGAAGACATCAAGCAATCAAGTCAAAGTCAATTATAAGACATGCACCACATAATAATTACCAATCAATCATTGAACAACCAACATTCAATGTTAATTAATTCTAAGGAATACAAAGAAATTATCTCTGAAGTGAGGTTAATTATTCTTCTATTAACATAAGGGATGTTAAATTAATTTTACTAATCACATTTGTAAACTCCAAATGCACATATACATAAGATCATAAATTTGTAGAAGGCCCAATAGCCGCAGTTTTGGAAACTAAGCTCTGATACCACTTGTAATGTCCCGTGGGGATATCAATGGGACCAAGAGACATATCATTAGCTCTCTAACACTAATTAGATAATTTTATCACAATGGATTAGATAAACATATATTAAAATTCATTTTCAATATTTGTTTCATGACAAAGTCATTTTAATTACAAATAAATTAAAATAAATTTAATAATTATTCAAATGTGTCATCCAAAGGCTGGAAAGGATTACTAACACCTTCTAGCAACATCACATATCAATTCCAATCCAATTGAGATATAAATTCCACATCTAAATGCCATTTACTCTTAATCATTATTAATGCCTAATTAGTGTTCCAATTGCGATACTTAACGATAATTAGCGCATAATTAACGGTACTTGTTATAATTTAATTTTTTTATCACTTAACCACTTTTCATCAATTCTGTAGCAGAGGTACCAAATAATTATTTTCTCAAACAATTTGTGAACAAAATCCCAAAAACTATTTTCCAATTCCTTCATAAAATTTACTTGCATAAATAGATTGAATTATATGAGAATATTCTTCCACAAATAACTCATATATTTCATCAAACATTTCATGTGCATCCATAAATAAATTAGATCAGATCTAGGTAAATTAAATAAACATGAGTTAAATCACTTATCCTATCAATGTGCAACTGGCATCATTCGGACCACATTCCACCCAGCCTTTGGCACTGCCAAGCGAGATCTCACTTTGACAGTCCAACCCCCGAGCTGAGGCCATAGATCCACAATAGAGGTGCACTAAAGAATAACTCAAGTATCAGCTTGAGAATCCAAAACTCTATTCCTCACAACATACTTCCTCTTCTACCCCACTACGAGGGATAATTTTAGGGGTGAAATCTATCCCATGGGATTTTTTCCATGTCTTTCTCCCAAAAAGGATTCACCGTTTTGCATTTTTT
Source organism: Pseudotsuga menziesii (assembly GCA_001517045.1). Lineage (NCBI taxonomy): Eukaryota > Viridiplantae > Streptophyta > Pinopsida > Pinales > Pinaceae > Pseudotsuga > Pseudotsuga menziesii. Next base: position 487,006 of record LPNX010633039.1, read on the forward strand.
GAAGCCCTGTTTCACCCAATTTTGATGGGGTAAATTTTTTTCACCCTAATAATTGCCACATTATTATATAGACAACAGAAAATCCTTGGAAATTAAAATATGTTTTGAAAATTATAGCCAAACATTTTATACTTGGTGATTTAAGAATTGGTAAGATTCTCCAACATTTTTACACTTTCAAATAAGTATGGCTCCTTAAAATCATCCCTGCCCACCACTAGGTGCAATGGTAATCCTGACCCCATAGGCCATCAAGATATCACCATTCACCACTAGGATTTATGTGCAGGTTAAGGAAAAAGCTAAGTAGTGGAAACCAAGGAAAATCAAAACTATGAAAAACCATAATCAACAACCATCCAAAAGAACCATGAGAAACAACCCCCAAACCAAGCATATTAAACATGTATTTATAGAATAAATAAGGTAAGTCTAACTCAATGGGTCAAAATAAAACCATGGTAATCCAACTTGAGTCAATCCAATGGGGGAGTAAATCAACCACAAGAGGTTAACTCGAATCCAACACAAGCAATTCGAATTTCAAGGAGAATGACTCCAAGCCACTACACCCAACTCAAAATTAGTGAGGTGAGGTGTCACACAAGCCAAGGCATCTTCCCAAAATAGAAAAGGGGGGTTACAAAAGGATTTACACAAGAGTTAGACAAATATTTACACAAGTATTTACACAAGGAGTTACAAAACCACCAAAGGGGCTCAATCAACAAGTGGCACCCACCCAAACACTAAGGAGGCCCACTAAATCATGAATTAGGCTCAATAATACCAACATAGGATAAATTAATCAAAAGTTGGGTCATTTGTGCAATGTTTGGGAGATCATTAATTAATAAAGCCACTAAGGTATAAATATGGACCAATATCAACCAAACAAGTTCTAAAGTCCTAGGAATGTCGCCATTCCCCCTCACATTGTGGATCTAGACCTCCCATACTATTTTAGTGGTCCTCAATGTGCGAGTTGTTTTCATTAATTAATTAGTTACAAAATAATAATAATGTCTCTAGGTCCTTAAATACCCTTTTTCCGACACACTGTGCCACAATAATAAACAATTATAAATTACATATTTCTGGGGCTTTAACAAATGGGGTAGTAAATACCCTCCCCCTTAAACCCTACATCGTCCTCGATGCATAATACATACATGCTTTTACAACTTTCAAAGGGATCACTACCTTCATTTTTGAAGTAGTATTTATCAGAACTCCTCTTTCGAGAAACCACAATATTTCTTATTATGAATTTCCTGTCCTGTCTCCCACAATATCACCATCCCATTTTGTGGCTTCGTGTGTGAGAGCCAAGACTAGTAGCATGGGTCAATATTCAATCCCCATTACATGGTCTTCAAATTTCAACAAAGATACATTCACCTGAAAATCATATTTCAATCAAGCATATGATTAACATCAGATATACAAATGTACGATACATGATATAAGAGTATTCTTTAACTACTAAACCATGAACATAAAGATAGCATAAATCAATCACCATGGAACCTATCGAAAATACAACAACATGAATAAAACATGAGAGAATAATTATCTCAAATTTTGGCAACTAGCTTGAATGGGACAATGTTCCTCCCATAAGAAGAGTGAATCGCTTTAGTAACTCTTAGAACTACCTCTTCTGAGAACCTCAATGCTTCCCACTACTACTTTCCTTTCTGTCTCTACTACCAATGGGATCACCATCGCATTTCTTGGCTTCCTGTGCGAGAACTTGGACTAGTAGGGTGATATGATGTAAGCAAAGGGGTGACAATCCACCAGACTACCTCTTTGGAAATGGATACTAGACTGCTCTTTGAGGGAATCGAGGAACTCAGTCCCAATAGCTAAACCATATTCTTCAACAAAGATACTTGAAATAGATATGCTTCTTTAGAAAGTATGCTTTTTCACATTCCCAATAGACACATGATTAGCAGTAAACATATATGCTGTTTAATAAGATTCTTAAAACACATCTTTCAAGAAAATAAATTTTCTAATTAATTACAGGAATACTTCAGTATATGCAAGGTACTTAATATTAGATAATTCTTCAACAAATACTTGAAATGCAACTAACGAAATCTTATTCTAATCAATTTCAATAATATGAAATACATCTACTGATACCACTCTCACGTCCCCACCCTTCTACTTGGTGGAGAGGAGCGACTAACATCTATCAACCCGAGAAATATAATCCCCATGAACATAATATAAAAATTCATGAACTTAAAGATACACATATGCATACATTATCACCATACAACGGAAGAAAAATCATACATTCAAGCATTTATCATGTTCATAGTAATTCATAAACAAAATACAGTTGCAAAAATAAAATACAAGGGAATACTTATCTTCAAAGAAGCTTATCCCGCAACCAGCTATGTCGTGGCAACGTTCCACCCAACCATAGGCCAGTGTGCTCTGTAATATCTCAACAGCACTGCCACCCCCTAGTTGGGCATGATTTCCCCTAGGAATAAGGAACACTAGTAGACTTCACCAATAGCCAAGGATACAATAAAATTCAGTCAAGCCAACATAGTTTGGTTTATCAAACTTACACAGGAAATGGTTTACACTTAGCCAAATTCACATGAGACACAACCAACCCAACATATGGGTTTCTCAGGCTACCATCCAAGCCATCCTTTAAGTTGGGTTTATCAAGTTTACATAAGCAATGGTTTACACTTAGCCAAATTCACATGAGACACAACCAAGCCAATAGATGGGTTTATCGGGCTACCAGCCAAGCCATCCTTCCAATATGGTTTATTAGGATTACACAGGAAGTGGTTTACACTTAACCAAATTCACATGAGACAGAACCATGCCAACAGATGGGTTTATTAGGCTACCAGCCAAGCCATCCTTCCATTTGGGTTTATCAAGCTGCCAACAAGGTGGAAAGACTCACTCCTAAGCTAGTGAGATCAACCCCAGAGCTATGAACACCCACACCTGATCTATCCTGACTTCTAGACAATTACACACAGAACACAAGGAAGCATTCCCTTCTTTGCTACACAGTCCCTTAGGCCATGCCTTCCCTTCCAGTGCTATTCAAGGTATGCAAAGAAAAAAACCAAGCTTCTTGATTGGTCGAGAAGGGTCCTTCGCATACTAGGTTTATCAAGCAATTCTAGACTCCATTTCAATTCCTCAAGTCAGTTTAGATACCAAACAAGGATGTACACATAGTTATCTCAGTACTTGGATCATCAAATCATAGCAGACGACAAGGATTACACACACACACACAGAAATTATGAATTTTTGAGCATTGCTTGAACCAAACCGGCTGTTGCATTTAAACAAAGGTATTTTATATACTACAAGGATACCCTAGCAAGATACTTTCAACAAATATCACAAGGATAAATATTTTCAAATATCACCTAAATACTTTTGCATTTTAATGTAACAAGCAAAGCGGAGTTATATGCAACAGTTCTAATCTAACTAAGAACCAGAAAGGCCATAACAACCTATTAATTTTCATCTCAACACAAATCATAATTCTTCTTAGAGGTCACTCAAAAGACATTATTCATCAACTAATATCAATCATACAATGACCCGCATACATACATAATCCATAAATACATCAACCATCAATTCATAATATCTCAACGTATATCAATCATATATCGATCATGTAATATCAATCAAGGACAATCATACATACATCAACTAACCATATGAGCATCAATCATAGTACATCAACCAAAGCACATCAACCACAATACATCAACCATCATACATCAATTAGAATACATTAATCAGACTACATCAATTAGAATACACAATCATAATACATTAACTAGGATTCATAAAAAAAATACAATTATCATAATACACCAATCAGAATACATCAACCAACATACATCAAATGGAATACATTAATCAAAATACACAATCAGCATACATTGATCAAGATTCATCAAGGATAAGATAATCATCAAAATACATCAATCAGAATACATCATCGAGAAGACATCAACTAAGATTCATCAGGGATAATACAATGATCACAATACATCAATCAGAATACATCATCTAGAAGACATCAACCAAGATTCATCAAGTTTATTACACTGTTCACATTACATCAATAAGAATACATCATCCATAAGACATCAACCAATATTCATCAAGGATAATACAATGATCACAATACATCAATCAGAATACATCATCGAGAAGACATCAACCAATCAAGTCAAAGTCAATTATTAGGCATGCACCACATAGTAATTACCAATCAATCATTGAAAAACCAACATTCAATGTTAATTAATTCTAAGGAATACAAAGAAATAATCTCTAAAGTGAGGTTTACTATTCTTCTATTAATATAAGAGAGGTTAAATTAATTTTACTTAGCACATTTGTAAACTCCAAATGCACATATACATAAGATCATAAATTTGTAGAGGGCCCAATAGCTGCAGTGTTGGAAGCTAAGCTCTGATACCACTTGTAATGCCCTCTGGGGATATCAATGGGACCGAGGGACACATCATTGTCTCTCTAACACTAATTAGATAATTTTATCACAATGGATTAGCTAAAAAAATATTAAAATTCATTTTCAATATTTGTTTCATGACAAAGTCATTTTAATTACAAATAAATTTAATAATTATTCAAATGTCTCATCCAAAGGCTATAAAGGATTACTAACACCTTCTAGAAACATAGCATATCACTTCCAATCCAATTTAGATATAAATTCCACATCTAAATGCCATTTACTTTTAACCATGATTAATTAGTAATTAGTGTTCCAATTATGATACATAACCACAATTAGCGCATAATTGACGGTACTTGTTATAATTTCATTTGTTTATCACTTAACCACTGTTTATCAAGTCCAATGGCTAATTAACACCTAATAACATGTAAATTAGGGCTAATTACCATTTTCCAATTAGTTAAACATAGTAATTATGAAAATGATTCCATGAGAACTAGTTAACTAGTTGTTCAATTCTAACAACTAGTCTTGCACGAATTCAACACAAAACCATGCCAATGAACCAAAAAGTGAACCTACAGCCTTTATACACATATTTAATCATGCATGTACAACAAAATAAATTACTTTTTCAGATCATATCCGAGTACATAAACGAAGGATATTTCAAGTTCAATCAATACAACTAGTTAATAAATACTGCCCAAAATTCAGTCAAACCAATCATACCGAGTTTCTAGGCACACAGAGGTGAAGGTACAGATCTGAAAAATAGCATTCTATTGCACAAGTAAACAACCAATAACATAGAATATGGCTGTACATTCATCTTTTACCAAAAACAGAGATTTGAATCCAAAAACTATTTGCAAATTTCACTGCAATGTACATAGTTTTCAATTGAACTTTCCAAATGCCAAATAAAGAGAGATATATGAATATTGTAGCTCATGAAAATCATATCAAGGATCACTTACATTTATATGGATGTATATTTCCACCCATATACATTCCATTAAACAATCCACAAAATAAGTTAATTCTACTCATCTGAATTGACTAGTAATTCTAGGAATCACTAGAATGTTTAAATCCACAGATCATAGAATAATTAAATTGAAATTATAACTCTAAATAACATGTTTTATCAGTCATAACAGAGGTATATCTCATTCTAACATTTTTTCAAACACTTCATATGTAAAGTCACAAATCTACTCAAAACAATTCCATTGAAGGAGCTAGAAATTGGAAATTGATCTAGAATTTCGGCAGACATTTCCCCAACAATACCAAGAAAATTTATCCTTGCATTCTCACACACATTTCAATTATATTTATCAGATATAAACATAAAATTAACACTCAGGAATCTTTACAAACACTTCATGTGATAATTCTCCAAACTATGCCAAACAGTCCGATCGAAGAACTAGTTTTCGAATAAAAGGTAGAAGCATGAAACAGAAGTGTCTTAAACCATTTCGAGGATAAGTCACCATAAAAATACACAATATATAATGAAAATGGAAACAAATATTATTTATGTAGAAGAGGTACCAAATAATTATTTTCTCAAACAATTTGTGCACAAAATCCCAAAAACTAGTTTCCAATTCCGCCATAAAATTTACTTGCATATAAATAGATTGAATTCTATGAGAAAATTATTCCACAAATAACTCATGCATTTCATCAAACATTTCATGTGAATCCATAAATAAATCAGATAAGATCCAAGTAAATTAAAGAAACATGGAATAAATCACTTATCTTATCAATGTGCAACTGGCTACCCCCGAGCTAAGGCCACAGATCCATAATAGAGGTGCACTGAAGAATAACTCAAGTATCAGCTTGAGAATCCAAAAACATATTCCTCACAACATAATTCCTCTTCCACCCCACTACCCAGTGCAATGGTAATCCATACCCCATAGGCCATCAAGATATCACCATTTACCATCAAGATTTATGTGCAGGTTAAGGAAAAATCCAAGTAGTGGAAACCAAGGAAAATAAAAAGTATGAAAAATCATAATTAATAACCATCCAAAAGAACCATGAGAAAGAACCCCCAAACCAAGGATATCAAACATGTATTTATAGAACAAATAAGGTAATTATAACTCAATGGGTCAAAATAAAACCATGGTAAGCCAACTTGAGTCAATGCAATGGGTGGGTAAATCAACCACAAGAGGTTAACTCTAATCCAACACAAGCAATTCAAATTTCAAGGAGAATGACTCGAAGCCACTACACCCAACTTAAAATTAGTGAGGAGAGGTGTCACACAAGCCAAGGCGTCTTCCCAAAATAGAAAAGGGGGGTTACAAAAGGATTTACACAAGAGTTACACAATTATTTACACAAGGAGTTACAAAACCACCAAAGGGGCTCAATCAACATTTGGTTCCCACCAAATTTAGAACTAGAAAGACCCAATCAATGTCACATAGCTGAAAGCCAATTAGGGGTTTTTGGGCCTAGCAGAGCATGAAGCGTCCAGGTGACGCTGTGCTATCGACGGGGTGTGGTTCTAGGCCTCTTGCTGGGTGCTATGGTGGCATTGGGGCAGGGAGAGATTGCCCCAGATGTTGGGATTCCTTGTTTGGGTCGGCAGGAGTAGACCGAGGGTGGAAAAGTTAATGGGACTTCGTCTGGTTCCAGGAAAGGCAAGGGGGCTGCCTCCCAAATATGGCTTCCATTCCCGCCATCCAAATCATATCTGAGGCAGTTAGAGGTAAGATTGAATCTTGGAAGGAAAAATCCCTAAGAGGGAAGTTCGTAGGGATTTGGCTGAAGGAGAAAGACCTCGTTAAGTGGATTAATGGGGTGTGGAATCCCAAAGGCCACTATGATCTCCAGTTGGGCTCAAAGGGTTTCTTCACCATTATATTATTTAACCAGGAAGACAACAATATAGTTATGGAGGGAGGCCCTTACTTCTTCTTCTCGGCTGGCCTATTCCTTCGGCCATGGAAGGAGCATTTTAATCCAGAGATGAAGGATATGACAGTCGCCCCAGTTTGGATCCGTGTTTTTTCACTCCCGGGGGAATACTGGGATATGGAGACTCTAAGGGACATCGAAAACACCCTAGGAGAATTCATAAAAATAGTTGAACAAACCAAGATCCAAAGGTATACTGCCTTCGCATGAATATTTGTCTATATGGATCTATCAAGAGAGCTTCCAGAAGCAATCAGTCTAAACTAGGAATATGAAAAATGGATACATCCCATTGACTATGAACAGCTTCCCTTCAGATGTCATCTTTGTCATGAATATGGTCACTTGGGGAGAAACTACCCCAAACTTAGCCCCAGGAATGATCCATCTCCCCCCTCCTTGAACATATCTGTAAAAGATGATGGGTTCACCGAGGTCAAGAACAGAAGGCAAAGCAAGGGAGGAGGAAAACCCTCTACATTAAAAGAGCCGATGCTCAAGGAGAATAAGCAAGGGAACTCCTTCGAGGCCTTGGGAACCCTAAATAAGGGAGAATAGGTCCTAGCTAAACCAATGGTTGAAGACCAGCAGGAAATCCCAACCAAAGTTCCAATGGAAGAGGAAGTCCAGCAGATAATTGGCATGGAGGAGGATGACGGTGAGAATATGGATTTAGGAGAGCTATACTTGGACATCATAGAGGAAGAATGCAGGAAGAAGGGACAAGGCTATGTTTTGAGACGCCATCTTGAACTCCTCCAAGAAGCCATCATCCGGACGGGTGCTCTAGAGAGTCTCGGGATCGACCAAGAAGCCCAGAAGGGTAGTAAGAGGAAGTCCCTAGAGGAGGAACTGTGGTGCAGAAGGAAGATGAACAAGCAGTGCATAGTAGCTGTTGGAGTGCGACTAATTGAATCAGGCCAGTATACCACAGTCAAGGTGGCCTTTTTTGAAGCTAAAAAGGTTTTCCAATGGAGATCATTTCATGGAATATTAGGGGGTGTGGCAACCCCGGAAAGTGGAAAACGCTAAACCATAAAATTAGGCAGGAAAACCCGAATATTCCTTTTCTCCAAGACACCAAATGCAGCTCTGGGGGCCTTGATAAGATTAAAGACAAAATCTAGAAAGGAATTCATGTCATGGCTACTGATGCAAAAAGGAAATCTAGAGGTATCGCAATCCTATGGCAGCCCCTCTTTGTGGAATTCTCCAACTAGCGGGCCAACAAGTTTCCTCTAATGGAATATTTTTGCCTTATGGATTCGGGAGTGTGGGGAACCCTACGGAATATTTATGGCCCCAGCGGTTTCCCCGAGAAGAATTATTTCGTGGATCTCCTCAACTGGTTCAAGGATCAATTGGAATAGGGGTCATGGGTGCTAGGGGGAGACTTTAATCTGATTTCCAATCTTGGGGAAAAGAAGGGAAGAAAAAGAATCCTGGACAAATACCAAGATGCTTTTAGTGAGTTTCTCTCTCAGAGCCTGATGGTTGATGTGGAAATGGGAAGTGGTTGGTTCACATGGAACAACAAATGTGGAGTGGAGCATCTGGTGGCTTCTTGACTAGACCGTTTCTTGGTATCGAAGAATATCATGAATAGCTTAGGGGAGCTTCTGGCGGACATTCTCCCGGCAGCTGGCTCGAACTACTCGCCCATCTGTCTTTCTTGGGACTGGTCCTGTTCCCCTATGGGAAAACCCTTTCATTTTGAAAGTTTCTGGATGGTGCACAAAGATTTCAAGGGACCTTGTCAGTCAGTGGTGGCAGGAATTGTTCCCCCCCCCCCAAGGAACCAATATGTTCCACTTTCAATAGAAACTTAAGGCCCTGAAGGAAAAGATTCGCATGTGGAATAGAGAGTAATTTGGGAACATCTTGGAGGACAAAAAAAACTGTTACTTGAGCCGGATCTCATTAACAGAAAGGGTATGGAAGGGGGCTAGGCTGAGGATATGAAAGTCAAAGAGAATGATTTAATGGGGCATCTAGAGGCTAGCGAAAAATGGGAGGTGCTCTTTTGGCAATAGAAGGCCAAGGTCAAATGGATGTAGGAGGGTGAAAGAAACACTAATTTTTTTCATAACTCGGTGATCCAAAACAGGAGTAGCTCTAGAATCCAAAGACTCAAGACTAGGGACAAAAACAAAGTGGAAATGAGAGGGGAGATTGAAGCTGAACTCGCACAACACTTCTCTGAGATTCTTAGGGAGGATGGTGGGGATATATTTCAGGACATTGAGAACATAACAAGCCTAATTCCTAGGCTAGTTACTGGTGAAAACAATGAAATGTTGATCAAGCCTATCGGGATGCAGTAGGTTGAGGAAGCGTTCAATCAAATGGTGTTGGGGAAATCCCTTGGTCCTAATGGCTTCAAGACCAAATTCTTCCATCTATTCTAGGATCTTGTCAAGGAGGATGTGCTCAACATTATGGATGAGTCTAGGACCAAGAAAGGGGTCCTTAAATCCTTCAATGCCACCTTCGTCACCCTTATTCCCAAAGAGGTGGGGGTGGATACCCCCGATAAATTTAGACCGATAGCATTATGCAATGTCATATACAAAATAATCTCCAAAGTCATTGCTAACATGCTCAAACCTCTTCTCCCGATACTCATAAGTGTAGAACATTCTGGTTTCATAGAAGGTAGGAAGATCTTGGATGGGGTGATTTTAGTCCATGAGGTAATGCACTCGCTCAAAATCTCAAGGACTCCTGGTATGATGATAAATCTTGATATAGCTAAAGATTATGACATGCTCAACCGAGAATTCGTGGAGAGGATGCTGGGGACCTACAGTTTCTCCCATGATTGGGTGGAGTGGATCATACGCCTGGTCTCCTCCCCTTTTTTTAACATCCTCCTCAAAGGCTTGTCCACCTCTACTTTTAGGCCCTCCTGTGGCATTTGCCAAGGAGACCCTCTGTGTCCTTTCCTTTTCATCCTCATGGCTGAGGGGCTGAGTTGTCTAATTGTAGCCCAAGTTGAGAGGGGAGAAATCCATGAAATTAAAGCTCATGATGGGGATTCCTCCCAAACTCATCAACAATTTGTGGATGATAGTATGCTCATGGAGAACCCTTCAATCCAAGAAGCTCGTAGCTTCAAGAAAAGACTAGATCTCTTTGTGAGGGCCTCAAGCCTAGCAGTTAACCCTAATAAATCTCACGTATTCTATGTCAACACCTCCCGATCCACCCAGAGGAATATCTTAAGAATCCTTGGTTTTTCAAGAGGGGCCTTCTCGTCCAAATACCTGGGCATCCCCCTTGGGATGGGTAGGCCAAAAAAAGAGTCCTAGAAGGAAATTTTGGATCTGTTAAAATAGAAAATCTCAACTGGGTGTTGTGCCCCCTAAACTTCCTCAGTCATCTAATCTTGGTCAAATCCATCTTGCAAGCCATGCCGACCTACCTTTTTTCGATCTTAGCCACTCCTAAATCTATCCTCAAGGAAATTAGAGGTATCCAATGCAATTTTCTTTGGGGAGGACGTGGGGAGAAAGCCAAATTCACCTTGGTAAGCTGGGAGGATGTTTGCAAAACTAAGGAATATGGAGGTTTAGGACTTAGGGATCTTGAAGCAATGTCGGAGATCCTCAGTGCCAAAGTGTGGTGGCACTAGGTCAACCATTCCATGGAACCTTGGGAGAAACTCTAGAATACAAAATATGCTCAGGACAGGCCCAGACATCATTTGATCCGGTTCAATGAGGCTCCCAGTGGTTCTCCCATCTAGTTGAAATCCCTGAATGGCAAATCAATCATCAAGGAGCACAGTTTCTGGGAAATCAGGGATGGTAGCAGGGAGAAATTCTGGGATGATTCTTGGAACCAGTTTCCCATCCTTAGTAGGGATCCGCGGTGGGCTCATATCAAGTAGAAGGCACTCGAGAGGGGAAAAATCAAGGTGAATCATTCTTGGCGGGGGGGAAATCACATGGAGCACCATCAGTGGGACTTCCAAGAGAATCCTGGACACGTTAGTGAGAAGGAATGGGAGGCTTTCCATGAAGAACTGAACAAATTCNGGGTGGGAAATCACATGGAGCACCATCAGTGGGACTTCCAAGAGAATCCTGGACACGTTAGTGAGAAGGAATGGGAGGCTTTCCATGAAGAACTGAACAAATTCTTTATCAAGGTTCAAGAAGGCCCTGATATTTTAAGATAGGGTTACATGACCAAAGGATCCTTTAGCGTCAAAGAGGCCTACAGTATCAGGATATCGAGGAATGATGTGACTAATGATATATGGAAAAAAACGTGGACAGCCAACTTATGGCCCAAGGTTTCCCTCTTTGTTTGGCTGGTCGTTAGGGAAAGGATTCTCACAATTGACAACCTGTGCAAATAGGGGATTTAGGGGCCCTCCCAATGTTGTTTGTGTTATCAGGTGGAGGAATCTATGGGTCATCTCTTGGACAGCTGCCCTTTTGCTTCCGCTATTTGGGACAAGGGAGCAATGAAGTTCTGACGAAGCGATAGAGGACGGGGTCAACCTTCTCAGACCCTAAGGGACTGGTGCCCAAAATCCTTCAAGAATCCCATTATCAGAACTATATGGGATGCCTTCCCAGGTATGGCCATGTGGTGTATATGGAAGGAGCAGAATGCTCGGATCTTTAGAGACCAACGCAAAGACATGGAAACGGTTTGGACTATGGTGAGAGACAACTTGTTATCATCCATTCGATGTATGCAATGGCATGATCATGACAAGATCATCCCACAAGAGGAAGCTCGGATTGCTAAGAAATGGGGACTGAATAGTTTTATGTTGGTTGGTCTTCGCCAACAGAATAAGCTTTGTCAGACCTCCATCCTGTCCTTTTGGTCTACCCCTCCCCCATCTGTCTTCAAGCTGAAATTTGACGGTGCGTTTAAGGGAAATTCAAGCCCGGCAGGATTTGGTGGTCTTTGTCATGATCAAGAGGGAAGAATAAGGATGGTGTTCATGGGAGCCATAAGGCAGGATACCAACAACTCAGCGAAATTGGAAGGCCTAATCTGTGGCTCTGAAGTGCTGATCAGGGGTGGGTTTTTTTCGGCGATAATAGAAGGCGACTCCAACAACCTCATCCAGATGGCCAAATGTTTGCTGAATGGGAAAAATTTGGATAAGGTCTCTCACAGCTGGAATCTGGCATATAGGTTGGAGAGGCTTCACGACCTCCTCCTGGCACACCCCGTTATCTTGTTTCGCCATGTCAAGAGAGAGGCCAACAAAACTGCTGACACATTGGTGAATGCTGGCATGGAGAGTGGATTTGGATTTTGATGTGATAGATTGGAAGTTTTTGGCGAGGAATACTGGGCCAAACAGTATCGCCATCTAGCTGCTAGGGACGTCATCAGAGAAGTCCAGGTGGTTGATCCGGAAGATGGAAGGACAAGTGGAGATGGGAGGTGTGAGCATGCCTACACGAGGCCAGGTTAATGCTGTGTGGCTCCATAGGTTTAAATGCATGGCGGCTTTGGTGGTTGTACTACTCCATTATTTCAATTTATTCCCCTGGATTTGGCACGCTTGGCACTGGGCAAAGGGACCATCGACCAGGAAAAGAGCATAACTTCCATAGGACGATGGCTTTGGTTCTAATGATTGACATGATGCATGCTCAGGTTAGGGATGGGAATGCCCCCTCGAGCGCACCTCTATTATATTTTGAAAACTCTGATCTCCATTATACTGTGCCCCGTAATAGAGAAAGTAGGCTTGAGCTCGTGTGTGTTACCTTACACTGCACCTTTGTGTTTAGCTCTGAGGGAGTGCTTCAGTGTCGCGTCCTTTCGTTCCCCTTTTTCTCGCAGGCCATTTCGATGGCTCCCAAATGACAATTCAGAAAGGAGGGTGGTCCTAGGGATGTGTCTGGCTATTCCTCCACCAAAGGGAATTCTATTGTCCAACAAACTTATCAAGCCACCCAAGCTCAGCTTCAAGAACAAGAGGAGGCTCAACTCTTCAAGGTGCACGTTCTGCTCTGTATACGCAGAGAGGTCAAAAGGGTGGTTGAGGGTTTGTGGACTGAGGTGAAAGCCATGCCGAGGGAAAGTCTTCACGAGGAGGTGGCGGATCGGGTCCTGGACCCTGGAAACACGGCTGGTCGAGCTTCATCTTATGACCACATGCTAATGATTTACTGGGTGATAATCTACTTGGTGGGTCACTCCTAGACGATTCAGGAGACCAAGAAAGATGGCGATTCGAAACTTGTGCCCTTCTAGAAAGAGCACAATTCTGAATGCCAGACTATGCACCAGAAGCTCGATGTCCTCGCGGCCCGGTTAGGTTTCGCGTTCCACCATGTTGACCATCGAGCCCTAGAAACTGTTAGACCTCGGGTGAGGGACAACAGAGGAGGAGTGACGGAAGAAAGATACCCTGTGGGCTCCCAAAACATGGCTAGCCCCCTGCAAGCATTGTCAACTCGCAAAACAGGCTCCCAGCAAATTGCGACAGTGCTCCCCTCCACTGAGGCTCCTCGCTGGAGACCTCCTCCTCCGGGTCAGATCTGATTTCCCTTCTTTGTTTGTGATTTATTAGGTCTTTTATGTCTATGTTTTGTCAGGACGTTTTCTATGGTTTAAGTATCTTAGATAGTTGTTGTAGAAGCTCTAATGGGAACCAGGTAGTCAATAGGGACCCTTGTGGTGACAATATCTTAAGCCTGCTCATTTTGATGTGGGATGGAAAGCTTTGTAACTTTGCTCAGAATTTTGGTAGGATTGGCTGTAAAAGGGGGGGCAAACAAGCTTGGAAAACCTCTGTATTTTTTTGGCAAAACAGATTAGGTCCAGTTCCATACTGGGTTCCGCCGGACTAGACCACTGCCTCCATGTTTTTGGGACGACTTTAAATGTATATCGTAATGTAATCTGGTTTCTGTATAGTAATACAAGTTTTATTTATAAGAAAACATTTAGTTCCCACCTAAACACTAAGGAGGCCCACTAAATCATGAATTAGGCTCAATAATACCAACATAGGATAAACTAATCAAAAGTTGGTTCATTTGTGCAATGTTTGGGCGATCATTAATTAATAAAGCCACTAAGGTATAAATATGGACCAAGATCAATCAAAAAAGTTCTAAAGTGCTAGGAATGTCCCCATTCCCCCTCACATTATGGATCTAGACCTCCCATACTCTTTTAGTGGTCCTCGATGTGCTAGTTGTTTTCATTAATTAATTATTTACAAAATAATAATAATGTCTCTAGGTCCTTAAAGACCCTTTTTCCGACAGCCTGTGCCACAATAATAAACAATTACAAATTACATATTTTTGGGGCTTTAACAAACGGGGTATTACAACATTACAGGAAAAAGAAGCACCAACCTCGTGGTTCAACATGCATATTAACATTATCATTCCACCTATCAAAACTCATCAGTATGCAAGCATGGATGGCATTAATCCTCTCTCATAGGTCATGTATCCAAAGAAAACGTTGTGCATGTCTATTCAATACAGACAAGGTAGAGACAATTATGTTACCTAGAGACCACTCCTTCCCCCACCAAAGGAAATATTTATAAAAAAAATAAAAAATAAAAGAATTTAATTATCTGTTCAGTCTACTTCCTTCCACTCAACAACATCAGATATAAATGGCTTGCAATTCAGTTCTACATAAGTAGGACAATATTTGAATGAAATTTGTTACACAATACATAGGTGCAACCAATAATTATCCATGAGTGAAGTAGCAACCTTAGAAAACTTAAACAATAGGTCAACTCTTTCGCAAAGAGGTCGATCCTCTTTCCACATATAAATATATAAGGTTTTTTTTCAAGAAAACACATACTGTAAAAAAATAAAGCAAGAAAGGTATCTCAAGAAGTAGAACCTGACGGTTTCACGGTTGTGGCCATTCTAACAAAAAACCAAATGTAACTTAACTAACATCTTTCTTCTCAAGCTACTTCTCCATATATGAGTCAGCTTCTAACTCCACAAAGAATCTAGTGAGTTAGTCATGTGTCTTTTTTTCAAAGAAAGAATGTTGCCCTTCCCCCTCTCTAGATCTTTTTTTCTACCCCTATCACACTCAAGGATATTCCTTTGAAGAGGATGCTTGCTTGCAACCATAACTGAATTCTTATCTTAAATGGGGTCGAGTCTCCTTAGTTGGAGACAAACCCTATGAGTCTCAATAAAACTCCCTAACCACATATATTAAGATATATCTATATTTTAACTTTTTCTAAGAAATCTGGTGGCTCTCTTTCCCAAAATCACTTCAATATTTAATTTTATAATAACTTCAAATGTTATTTGGTTTTTAAAAGGAAATCTATCCTTTTTCCTTTCATTTCTTTTAAATGATAGGAAATATCTACTCGATCATTGAACTTAAAGTTCAGAGCTTGGTTTGGCTTAAGGAGATTAAACTTTAGGGGATATTTATGTTAGCAATTCTTAATTATTAAAATTATATATATCAAATGTAGTTTGCAAACCCTCAAGTGGAGTTTTATGTTTATGGGAATAAATCATAGGGGGTCTTTTGAAGGGGCCTCATCCCATTTGCTATGATTACAGAGCTAAACCAATGGGGAGATCAAGTGAGACCCTTAGATATCAATGTATAGACACTCGATGATTTTACCCCAAGACCTTCTGCTCACAACTTATAACACTCAACCACTTGAACTAGTCCATCGTGCTTATATATATTCATTCAATTTAAATAAGTAAATCCATCTTTTCAAATGGAACTTAGCATTGTTACTCAAGAATCCTTGCCAAAAGAGGATACTATTAAGGGTAAACACTAAATCCTATTAAACTTATAATACTATTTAACATTTCACTTAATAGTAAGATTATAGAGGCCCACTAATAACTAGCCAACAATTATTAACTTAGTCTATTGCAGACTTATTTTAGTTTATGAGGACATCTAAAAGTTTTAGATCATCAAGAAATAATTATTTCTTCTTCTAGTTCTTGAGGCACCGAGATGACACATGTCATCCACTCATGGCTTCCCAACCATTTGTCTCTTCCCCTAATAGATTAATGCCCCTATTGTTTAGTTGAGTCAAACCCTTTTGTCTCCTAAGTCTACAAAATAAAATTACAACTTAGGAAATTCACAATAATACATATAGTGCTTTTACCGACCTTGAGCTTATTGCCGGAAAGTTGCACATTATACATTTCAATTTGTATTGTGCATTGTGAAAGAATCGAGGTAGCAGAGGGGATGTTACAAATGTCCTTAGCTTTCCCTTTTATGAGTTGGTTAACCTATACTCTATTTTCTAAAGAAAATGTCCTTCATCTATAGAATTGAAGGGTTCGAATGTTGTCCAATAGGGAATTCATAAATCTTCTTGAAGGTAGGAATTCCATTTCCTTAAGGAAATCATAATTTTTATTTAGTTTTATGACTTAGAATTTTCTTCTAAAATTTCTTAAGATCTATTTTAGAGATGTGCAAAAGCTTATCTTTGTTTATATTTGTATAGTGCATTTTTTTCCTTTTAATTAGTGCTTTGTACCTATATATCTTGTGAGACTTTAAGGATTCATTACAAGAATCCTTAATGTCTTTTCTAGCATGCATGCACTTTCTATCAGACCAAGTATTGGTCATTCCAATTGATAGAGAACTTGTTAATGGAAGTAAAAAGAGTGGTGATAACCTTATTTTACAAGAGATTTAATTAAATATTTAAATCTCTTGAAAAAAGATAAGTTTTATGTTTATCAAATATAAAGTGTTTTGGTTTTTAGAATTCTTTGGTATGTGTTTTATGGGCAAACAAAGTTTAGAATTTATGTTAGAGTTTTATGATGAGAGTCTATTTCATGATCATTTAAGATGTCAAAATTTATTATTGATTATACACAAATATTTGATATCAAAACATATACACTCCTAATAGCCAAGCTCATAAATACAAATCATATATAACCATTTCATAACTTATACAAAATGCTAATATTAAATTTATGTTTCATCACCATATATTATAGAAATTTTCCAATTAACTTGAGTAGTATTATCTCTATATATACACTAGCTTAGATCCATTTTAGACAAGAAGGTGTACAATTTATATTTTATATATATATTTTTTATTTTTTATTTTTTATTTATGTGGGCTAGCATAAAGTGACTAACCTGACACGATCTCCCCCATACTGGGTTGGATAGCACCTCCCTTCTCTTGGTGCAACTAGCATAGATCCATTTTAAACCGGGATCTATCAAGCACTGAGAAATCCTTAGATGTACATTTTTTACCATTTGGATCCCTCTCGGTACTTGATAGATCCAGGTTTAAAATAGATCTATGCTAGTAATTTGTATCTTTCATTTTTTTTAATATTTTTTATTTATATGAGCTTGCATAAAGTAATTAACCTAACAAAATCTCCCCATTCTCTCGATGCAATTAAAAATAACTTCTACACATTTAATATTTTTAAATGTAAATAATATTTTCTTACGGATAAAAACCGTATGGAATAATGTTAATATTCATTCTATCTTTTCTTAACCCTCACATAATATTCCAAAATTAATTAATTTATATAAAATAAAAATTTATTTCGTGACTTTCTTACCCAATTGTTTAACTAATTTATACAACTGACCGTTAAACACGTTAAAATAATATTTATATAATATTAACAACATTTCCGAATAGTAACATTATTTATATAGTTATAATAAATATTATTCTTAACAATATAATTTATTATTAATGATAATCAACCGTATTATTAAACGCAGTATTTTATAATATTTTGCTATTATTTAATCTTTATTTCTTAAACTATAAGTTTTATTTTATTTTTAACACCATAATAATCGGAGAAGTTGCCACTTGAAACATTAAAGCCATTTTATTTAAAACCGTTTTTTTGTTTTCAAGATAATTCGTATCCTATAAAACGCTTCGCTACCATTTAAGCAAACTCGAACAGTGAACCTGAATATCAGTGGCGCAACTTTAGCAGAGATCATATATCAGCGAAGCCATGACTTCCGAGGCCGATCATAAGGGTTCCATGGAGCAGCAGCTCAAATTATTTGGAATGGATCTCACGCAACTACACACTAATTTCAGCCATGATCAGCCTGTACAAGCTGGATTGGGAGGTCAAATCCGTGCAAACAAGAAAGGTCACAACACGGTGCCAGAGTTGGAGAACAAACCGGGCCGCAATTTTGTTTTGTCCAACACAGAGGGCTCAGCCACTTCCAAGAACTCAAGCTCCGCCCACGGCTCCGAAGGGCGCATCTTTACTTGCCGCTATTGCTCAAGAAAGTTCCACAGTTCTAGGGCATTGGGAGGTCATCAGAAGGCCCATAAGGAGGATCGGACCGCAAGAAATTCAAACCCCAGTCTGAATAGCCTGCGAACGGGTTGCCTTCAGTATCCTCTTATAGGGCAGAACCCTACTCATGTTATGTCTATGTCTACCTCCAATGGCATATTTTCTCACAATTTTGAGTTGCAGAGAGTGTCCATATTTTCTCAGAAAGTTGAATTGGCGTCAAGCTCTGTGAAAAGGGCCAGAAATGACATCGAATTGGGGTCAGGAGCTTTACCTTCTGTCAAGAGGCCCAGAAACGAAGATCTTCAGAATGCAGGCATACTTTCTCACAATATTGAATTGCTGTCAATCCCTTTATCATCTTTGAAAAGGACCAGAAACGACATCGAATTGGGTTCAGCAGATATTCAGCAGCACAATACAGTGCCTAGTCGTATGGTTAAAATTAGTGAAAAAGATGAGGAACTTGACTTGTCTTTGCATCTTTGATGCATTGAAAGTTCAATAATCTTTGCTTGCATTTTGGAGCTTGACTTGTGCATTCAAAATTCCATAGTTTTTGCTTGCATTTTGGAGCATTCTCACTTCACAATTTGAGCTCACAATCTACAAGCCAAACTGGCCATGAAATCTGTACAGTGCATTTTTTAACCATATTGTTTGACATGATAAATTCAGCTTTGCTCAACTTGGCATGCCCGGATCTGAAATCTACATATGTAAAGCTAATTTATGACAGGTTCAGAAGAGATTGTAGTTGCACATTATCCTTTGATGGGAAGGCATGATATGTAAACCCTTTCTATTTCAAATTACGATGTTTTAGGCATAAATGGAACCGTTAAATTTAGATGCAGTTGCCTAATTTTATGGGAAAGTATTTTTTGTAATCGTAATATTTAAGTTTTCCATTCCTGATTTTCTTCAAATGGCAATCGTAATATTTAAGGGGCAGTTTCTTTGAAATTTGAATTATATGGATTTTGAAAAAAATTAGGGAATATTTTGAAATTATACATTAAATTTTAAATTATGATGTAATTTTATATATTTTAATATTTTTTTTCTTTTACATTTATAATTAAACAAATTTTTATATCTTTAGGTTTTAATATTTATTTTATAACTATTTTATATAAGTGTATAGTAATTTAGACTAGCATAGCCACTTAATTTGTGGTGGATTTATATGGATAAGTCACCAATTAAGTGTTATAAGCAAATTAAATATCTTACTTGTTTTTTATGTGTAGTTTTAATCACTTTGTTGTCATTATTATTTAAATGAGTTGTTTACCAAAAATAGCTTGTTATTTTGGATTTTTTTTTTTTATAATTGTTTATTTCAAATAACCATTATCATAAAATCAATACTTCATCATTGAAGATCAACCTTCATCTTAAATATAAAAAAATGAAGAAAATTACATGAATAGATGTAATAGTAAACCTAAGAACATTTCTTATTTTTATTTTTTTTAATATAAAAAATTAACTTTACAACTTAACTAATTCTTTTCTTTTATCATAGTTAGAAAAACCATTTTCTTTTATCATAGTTAGAAAAACCAAATTAATCTTGCTAGTATTATTATTATTGTCGTGATCTTTATTTATTTTAAAATTTTATATTTTTTATCTTTATAACAAAAAGTAAAATTTAAGTTTAATGTAGTATGATGTTGATAAAATTTAAAACCACTAATAATAAATATAGTTATTAATTTGCACTTAAACCAAATTTAATTTATATAAATTTAAATTTAAATCAGTTTAACAATATTAAAATATTATATTATATTTTTCTGCCCTACGTTATTATTAAATCTTACCATTTATTACCAAACTTCTATTACATTGTATAACTTAAAACATAAACTCTGACTATAGCATCATAAATCATGATCTGGCATTTGATCGCAGTCCTAGTGATTCTGGTTTTTGTGGCATTTCTGTGAACCACAGGGGTTTTGGTTGTCTGTTTTCATGGACAAAGATATAATTTGAGATCTCTACAGTTTTTTGTTTTTTTTCTTTAACGAGAACAATTTGTAACTATTGGTCGTATTTTATCAATTGAATTATAATTACAGATGCAATATACTCGATAATCATAATAGTCATTAGGGATATGGAGTAAATATTTTCTTTTCCTTACTCATTTTCTAAACAATTAATTAAGTTAGTTTCAATAATCATTTGACTTCATAACCATTTAAGATAATATTTTATGATCACAACCTTATCCTTATCAAAATAGTCCAATAATATAAAACTTGTGTATTATTTTTACTTGTTCGAACATAAAGAGTATACATAACGGGCTATAGTGGTATATCTTTATAAATGAAACAAACACTTATGCTATAAATCTATTGTACTATATTAAATAGTATAAGTTCAACATATTTTTTTGGTAGAAATTTAAGACCTACAATTAGCTTCATACTTTTATGTAATCAAATAAAGATATATTAACATTGGATAACATATGTGAACCTAGTACAAACTCTTGATAGAGACAACATACCTTCTAAGTACAATAAGAATCAACTCAACGATTTAGTTGTGACTCTACTATGTCTACAAAATTATACCCTTGATTAATTCGTCATTGGATATATCCTTAATCCTTAATCATGTCTTAGGCATCACAAGAGTATAGCCAATGATATGAACATGATATGGACAAATCCACAAGACTAATTTTCATGAAGGAAAAACTCTTTGCTTTATAAAACTATAAAATGTATGATCTTTTATCTAACTTTAAACAACCATTCTTTTTGAAACATCGCAAGGTCTCTTATAGAAGAACCTCTTCAACATATAATAACTATGTACATTTATCATATGTATATTCCTTAAAGCATGGTTAATTGTTTTTCCTTTCAGATTTAGATTGATCAAAATCTATCTACGTCATCATAAAATATGGGAGCCACTATTTAACATCTCATTAGAATCCATATGTTATAAAAACATATTCATAATGTTGACTCACCATATAAATAACTAAGATTCATAATAAAAGAACACATATATACTCCAAGCACGTATGAACAATAATGACAAAAGAATTAAGATCATTTATCTAGAATGAGAAGTCCTAGGAAGCTAAATGCATGGTTGCAATGTTCCACCAAACCTTACATTCTATGTCCAGCTTATATTCATTCCGCCGAGAGGCCACCCCTGAACTAGGCAATGAATCCACTATGACAAAAAGGTAAAGAGGATTTCTCACACTAGTTCCTAAAAAAAACTTGTCTCTCAACAACAATACAAGGATCCCAACTCTTAACATGTTGAACATAGCACTTGGCTATTATAAGTTCTCTATTTTCCACATCTAAATTATACATCGATACAACTATACAAGTTGAATTCTCCTTAACGAGCATGCCCTTTGGTTCATCAACAAAACAAGTATAAAAATGCTAAACCTACACTAGGGAAGATCGCCCTCCATCTCATAACTAAAAAAAATCATATAAGTAGTGTACAAAGAATTCAAGTGCATATGACCTCCTCCTCTAAAACAAATAGGTAATAAAATAATATAAATATTATCATTGGAAAACTTCCCTCTATTGTTAGATTTTTAACATTTAAGCTATATGATCTTAGGATCTTATCTGAGAGAAGAACAAGTACAGCAATCAATCACAAGATACAATGAACACAAAGATTTTCCTCGGGGAAACCATAAAGGAGAAAACCCCACAAATTCCTCAGAGATAGAATCAACACCAAAAGTAAAACCCAAAGAAAGTAAGATGATTTCCCGACAGCAGTAGTCTCTCTCTCTCTCTCTTATCCCGGCTTCTTTCTCTCTCAGTTATGCGCTACAACTGAGTGTGAGCGAATGTGTGTTAAATAGAGAGGCTCACTCTCTATTTATACTAATTCCTGACTTGACAATAACTCACTAGGGCCGACTTCTCTAAGAGAGTCTAATAATCCTAGGGCCCCACAACTGCGGTGACTTTAACCCTTGATCAATAAGGAGGGTTACACTCTATGACTTTACATGACTTGTTTACATAATTGAATCTCCTGATAGGAACATCAGGGCATGACATGACTCAATTACATTACAGATACTTCCCGATACAAACATCGGGGTACAATACATAAGATATACAAGTGAATACATTCTGAAGTTACAAATACATCAACACTCCCTCTTAACTAGGAAGGTATTCTCTCAACACAATTTATCAACACAAGTCTTATTCTCTATATCATATGGATGATTATCAAGTCATATTCATCTTCAAGTCATCTTCATCTTCAATTCTGGATCATCACTGCAGGATCATCACTAGGTCATCATCATTGGTGCTATTTCAATTCTACTTGTCATAGGAAGTTCTATAGAGCCAACCCTTTTTCATGCTGGTTGCAGGCCTAGCCTCCAGGTAGTTCTTCATCTTATTCAGCACTTATATATGACCCAGCTAGAAAGGCTCGCCCAGCACTTACATCTTACCATGGGAGGAACACATCCACCACCATATCAGAAAGGCACACCAAGCACTCACATCTGACCATGGGATGAACACATTAACCATGTCAAAAAGGACCAACACTCACATCTGACCATGAGATGAACACATCCATAATGTCAGAGAGGCTCACCACTTATTCTTACCATGGGATGAACACATCAACCATGTAAGAAGGGCTCAACACTTATATCCTACCATGGGATGAACGCATCAAACATGTAAGAAAGTATCAACACTTATATCTGATCATGTGGGATGAACACATCTCGTAGTTACATCAAAATGGCTCAACACTAAAATATGACCATGGGATGAACACATCAACCATATCAGAAAGGATATGCACTTATATTTGATCATGGGATGAACACATCAACCATGTCAGAAAGGCTCTGCACTTATATCTGATCATGTGGGATGAACACATCCCGCAATCACATCAGTATGGCTCAACACTTATATCTGACCATGGGATGAACACATCAACCATGTCAGAAAGGATCTGCACTTATATCTGATCATGTGGGATGAACACA
Organism: Pseudotsuga menziesii; assembly: GCA_001517045.1. Lineage (NCBI taxonomy): Eukaryota > Viridiplantae > Streptophyta > Pinopsida > Pinales > Pinaceae > Pseudotsuga > Pseudotsuga menziesii. Next base: position 510,848 of record LPNX010633039.1, read on the forward strand.
TCCTACTGTCACATCAGAATGGTTCAAAACTTATATATGACCATGGGATGTACACATCAACTATGTCAGAAAGTCTCAGCACTTAGATATGACAATGGTATGAACACATCAACCATGTCAGAAAGGCTCTACACTTATATCTGATCATGTGGGATGAACACATCCCGTAGTCACATCAGAATGGATCAACACTTATATCTAACCATGGGATGAACACATCAACCATGTCAGAAAGGCTCAGCATTTACATCTGACCATGGGATGAACACATCAACCATGTCAGAAAGGCTCTCAAACTCATCACTTCCCTTTGGAGGGAACCTCGATATGGAGAACACCAAGCTTCTCCCTGAAGTACTCAAGCTTCACTCTAGCTAATGGTTTGTTTAACACATCAACTATCTGCTCGTCTGTCGCGACATACTGGAGCTTCACTACTCTTCTCTCCACCATATCCCTGATATAGTGATATTTGATCTTGATATGGTTTGACTTGTCATGGAACACTGGGTTCTTTAACAACTTCACACAACTCTGATTGTCGCAATATATGAAAGTAGCATCCAACTGGAGATCAAAAAAATCAAATAGTAGCTTCCTAATCCAGCCTGCCTCATAGCTAGCCGAACAAGTTGCAACATACTCTCCTTTGGCTGTACTCAGTGCCACATAGGATTTCTTCCTGCTAAACCACAAGATCATACCTAATACCATACTGAAGCAACACCCTGAAGTGCTCTTCCTATCAATGGCACTTCCTATCCAATCTGAATCCACATAACCTTCCAAGTTAATATTCTGATTCGCCTGATACTTGAGCTCATAATCAACTGTAGCCTTCATGTACCTTAGAATATGCTTTGCAGCAATCAAGTGAACATGTCTCGGATATGTCATGAACTGGATCAATGTGTTCACAACAAAGTAAATATCTTGTCTTGTATTTGTCAGGTACATCAAGGACCCAATCATCTAATGATACATCATAGCATCAACCAAGTCAGATGAAGCATCACTCAATAACTTCAGGTTTGATGCCATAGGTGTGGTCATGGACTTGCAGCCCATCATCCCAAACCTCTTCAGGATCTCTACTATATACTTCCCTTGTCCCAGGGAGATTCCATCCACATTCTATCACACCTCCATGCCTAGAAAGTAGTGCATCATACCCAATTCCTTCATCTCGAACTCAGTAGCAAGCTTACTCTTTGTATCATCAATCAACCCATCCACACCTGTTACAAATAGATCATCTACATATAGTAGGAGTATCACTAGGTTTCATTCTTCAACCTTGTAGTAAAGGTTGGAATCTGCTTTACTCTTAGTAAAGCCCAAACTGGATAAAAAGCTGTCAATTTTGTTGTACCATGTCTTGGGTGCTTGTTTCAAACCGTACAGGGATTTCTTCAATTTACACACATGAGTCTCCCTGTCATGTGTCTCAAAATAGAGTGGATGCTCCGCATACACTTCCTCTTCTACTACACCATTCAAGAAATCAGTCTTGACATCCATTTGTTGTATCTTCCTTTTCATTACTGCAACTAGAGCAAGTACTGATCTGATGGAAGTGCATCTGGATATACGTGCAAAAGTCTCTTCATAATCTATTCCTTCTTTCTAGGAGAATCCACAAGCCATAAATATTTCTTTATACTTCTCTATGCTACCATCTGCAACATGCTTGATCTTGTAGATCCACTTGGAAATCACAAAAGACTTCCCCTCTAGTCTTGGGACAACATCCCAAACATCATTCTTCATGATCGATTGATACTCTTCGATCATAGCATCCTTCCATTCTTTATTTTTTGTTGTTTTTTCATAGTTGGAAGGTTCTTTATCAATGAAGTCACATAATAGGGCTACATAACCAAAGCAGGACCTTGTTCTTTTCCTCTCTCTGTGTATCTCTCCTAGAGCCCCATATCGTTCTGCACATTGGATAGCCTCTCATTACCATGCAAATTTCCTCTTGTGAGGATTCTTCTCTTGAGGTGGATCTACCAGTTCCTAAGGATCTTCCATTTCTTGACCTTCTTCTGGAGTTGCTTTGTTCATAGTTGTATTACGGATTCTGGGTACTTTCGATTCTTCAGAGTCTTCAATAGGTCTTTTTTTGGACTTGATGTAAGCTAAGTCTTCATCAAATGTTACATCTCTATTGATGTCTATCTTCTTGAATCCTGAGAATTATATTCTGTAATCCTTCGAGCTCTCATAGTATCCCACAAATATACCCTTCTTTCCTGAAGGATCTAACTTTGTCCTCTTTTCTTTTGGAATGTGTATGCACACTAGACAGCCAAATATTCTGAGATGACTGAATTCTGGCTTCTTGCCGAAAAAATATTCTGCAGGTGTCTTGTTCTCGAGTACTCTATGTGGAGTATGGTTATGTACATACATAGTTGTCCTCGCAGCTTCTTCCCATAGATGCATAGGAAGGTCTTGATCATGAAGCATTGCCCTTGCTGCTTCCATGATTGTTATTTTCTTTCTTTCCACAACCCGATTCTATTGTGGATTATATGGAGTGGTCAACTCCCTCTTAATCCCTGAATCTCTGCACAATTCTTTGAATTCATTTGATGCGAATTCTTCGCCATTATATGATCGAAAGATCTTGATCTTATTCTTTGTGTGGTTCTTGATCAAGGATTTGAATTCTTTGAGTTTGCTAAGTACTTCATCCTTGTTCTTCATGAAGTATATCCATGTCATCCTAGAAAAATCATCAATGAAAGAAACATAATATACATACCCGCTTAGAGAACTGGATGACATTGGACCGCATACATCGTAGTGGATAATTTCCAAGTTGGAAATATTTTCTTTGTGTTCTTTCCTTTCACACATCCTTTACATACACCTTCATGTTTTGCCTCCATTTATGGAATACCTTCAAAATATTTGCTTGCACATGGTAGTGCCCTGTAGTGCACGTGCAAGCCTTCTATGCCACAATTCATTTGGTTCTACTGATTCATGAACCAAAGCTTGTTCTGGTTGACCTTTCAATTTTTATAGTCCTCCTTCTTGTTCTCCAATTACCACTACATCATCAATAGTATTTCATTTTGGCCACATGAGGAATTGGCCATCTATAAATGCAACCCTCATGCCTTTTGCATCCAATGCAGAGATGGAGAGAAGTTTCTTCTTTAGTCCCAGTGCAAATAGGACATCCTTCATCTTTATAGACTTTCTAGAGTCTAGTTTGTAGGAGGATTCACCACTACCTTTTATTGGATATTGGTAGTCATCCCCAAATTTCACCTTGTGGGGTGATTCATGTTCTGATAGTTTCACAAATGATTCTTTAAATCCCATCATGTGTTTGGAAGTCCCACTGTCTATAAGCCAATCATTTCTTCCATGTGTGATGTTTCCCGTGAAAGAAGAAATCAAAACATATTCTTCATCACTTGAAGAATCATCACTGTCTTGTTTGATTCTCTTCCTAAAAGGCTCACCATCTTCTACAACGTGAGCATGATGTCTTTTCTTGTTTCCCTTCTTCTTGTGAGAGCCATTTTTGTTCCTAGGACAATATCTAGCATAGTGTCCTCTTTCATTGCATGTAAAGCATTTGAATTTAGGTAGATTCATGTTAAATCTTCTAGGATGAGAGTGCTTACCTTGGTGATGGTATTTTTTTCTCTTCTTGGATTGTACTGTGAGATCTTGATCTTCATTTCCCATCTTTTCTTCTCCAGCTACTATTCGAGTTTCTTCTTGTGAGCATTCTTCCCACAGTCTGCTAAACATTATTAGTTTCTTCCTAGCAGAAATCCCTTGAATGAAGGAGTCCTGTGCTCTAGGGAGACAATTCAAGGTGGTCATCACAATCTCTACATTCTCTACTTCTTCATCTACCACTTCAAGTTGTTCCTTGATCTAAGATACCCTTGCAAAGTAATAATGGATGGTCTCCACATTCTGGATCTTTACATTCTTCAATTGGTTTCTCAGAGTCATCTTCTGATTTATGTTCTTTCCTTCAAATAACTTGGTTAGGGCATCAAACATCTATTTAGGTCTCTTTAGAGAGGACACCTATGGTATGAGGTGATCCTTGATTGAATTATCAATAATCCTCTTAGCCATGACCAATTTCTTCTTGTGTAAGGCCTTATCCTCATATCCATTTGGAACTGGAACCTCTTCATTGATGTAAGAGTCCAACTCATTTTCTTCTAGGACTAGGGAGATCCTATACTTTCAAGCTCAAAAGTTATTAGCTCCCGCAAGCTTTTCATCAAGCTTGGTATGATGGGACATATTCACAAATAACCTCAAACGGAAATAAAAAATATTTACATCTTACCAGGTTAAGATGTCGAAACTAGATCTGGAGCTAAATTTCTATAGAGCTGGTTTTTTGGTTCAGGAGAAGATTAGGGTTTGACTTTCTCAGAGTTCTACCCAACCAAAAACTTTGATCTTGATCTCCAAACTTTGATTTTTGGGAGGAGATCAATCCAGGCTTTGGCTCACTAAAAAATTCCACTCCTATGGAAATCCCTAATTCCGCTTAGTAGTGTCGGGTAAAAAACTGAAACAGCTCAGAATCAGATTTTGCTTCAACTGAAAGATGTGACCTAGAGAGGAGAGTCAGCCTAGCCTCCTTTTGCTGAAAATATGTGGAGAGAGATCCAAAAAGTAGGAAAACCTAGCTTCAGCAATTGCATAATGTCTTCTTCTTAGTTTATCTCTGATACCATGTTAGATTTTTAACATTTAAGGGCTCATGCATAATCATGGACTCCTTTAAAGACACTTTAGATGCCACATAATACTGGAATAAATTGGAAACTCTGACTTTAGGTGACAATTAGGGGTACTTCCCTAACTTATTTGAAGATGAAGTAAAAAGGGAAAATATAGGTAATTGAATCAGCTTTCATAATATATAGCATTTATGCAGAGAAAATGTGTGTAAATTATTATAAAATTAGTTTCCATGAAAGTGGGTTTTCAAATTTTCAGCACATCTTAACATATATGTTTGTGCGGGTGCAGCAATATATGAGGTAAATTATGTCCATTTGGGATAAAATATTGCAAACATATAAAGGACATATGGGCCTAGTGCAACACTATTTATTCAGAAATTTTCATGAATTATTTTTATTATTATTAATTATTGAAGTTAGAAAAGCTTGAAATTAAAACCTTATGTGCGGGTGCAATACTTTAGGGGAAAAAATTAATGAAATCCTTGATTTCTAAATATAATATCATAGATCTTGATTTCATCTAGTGCACCATATATTTTTTTCGGAAATGGTGATGGAAATCAAAATTTATATAACAAACAATCGATGTATGTATTTTCAAAACTGACGTGTGTCATTTAGAAAAATAATTATAAATAAATAAAACATAGTTTTGAAGAAAAAAATTACATATTCATAATCATCATTTCGTACTCTACAATATTGTACATTTTCATAAAAAAATATTGTGTATGTCATATCAAAACATGCCATCTAAACTAAGCATATTGATAGAGTTCTAAAAGACAAGCAATAGCCCTAGTTGATTTGTCCTAGCGAATAGGTTCGGTATTCCGAAGCTGCTTCCAAACCTAATGCCAAACCTTAATCCTGCCAATTATTTAAATTTTAAAATAACGCATATGCGATATAATGCATATGTGATATAGCTTATTCATATCGCATATGCGATATGATAAAGCTATAATGCATATGTGTAAATTATGTTGTGATGACATGAGTGCCACTTGGACTTGTAGGGAATAATTAGTCTGTTCCTTTTCTGGAGTCATAACTTTCACCTATAGACCATGTTTGATAAAAAAAACCATTGTTTGAAAGATATTGGTATGTATAATTCACTAAGGGAACTAAAGACGTATGTACTCCACATCTAAGCCTTACAATTTCACTACTTTGATCCTCCAAGGAAGGATTTACCATTAGGGTATGTTAATACAGTTGTTATTTTCTAACCAAAACTAACCCTTGTATGTCTCATGTTAAATATTAGCAATTCTATAAAATCAATTTAAGGTCATATGGTAACTATGTAAAATCATTTTGGATATTCTTCATAATGCAATTAATTTAAATGCCTGTGCAACTTTTATAAAATTATTTTCCTTCCTACTTTTGTGTCCCTTTTAGGTGCCTAGTTGAATAAATTTTTTATGTATTATTTATCATGTGTAACATCAATTAGATCAAAAACATATTTTGATATTCTCAATTTCTTGAAAAGGTTTATTGTGCTCAAAACTCGACTAAAATTAAAATCACACTCAAATAGGGTGCTTGATAGAATTATGTTCAGAGCTAATTTATGTGGCATGGCTTCTAGATTCACAATGTCACTAGCTACTTGGAAGTTGTAAAGGTGGTGGGTTCCCACTATAGCTTACTTCATTGAAGTTCTCTAATCTTACTAGCATAATTGAACTACATAAATTATAATGGTGCTATAGGTAAATTTTAACTAACTTGTTTTTGTCCTAAAGCATCATTTTTCATCACCCTCATCCTCATCATCATCACCACCCTCATACTCATCATCATCATAATCACCCTCATCCTCATCCTCCTCATCATCATCATAGTCATCATCCTCCTCCTCCTCCTCATCATCATTGTTCATCATCATCATAATCATCATCACCATCACCCTCATCAGCTTCATCATCATCATCATCACCCTCATCCTCATCAGCTTCATCGTCACCCTCATCCTCATCATCATCATCACCCTCATCCTCATCAGCTTCATCGTCACCCTCATCCTCATCATCATCATCACCCTCATCCTCATCATCATCATCATCATCATCATCGTCACCCTTATCCTCATTAGCATCAATGTGATTCCATGAAGATGGGTAACACTTTTTGGCCAAATTTGGCGATGAAAACCTGATTTTTTACTCATGTGCTAGATAGAATCCCTCAAAACGCATATATGCCATGTGAATTTTGACTTACAGTCAAAAAACAAATTGTAGAATATTATGTTGGCTTCATAGTGATATTTTTTTTTAAATATCCTGATGTCATTTAATGTGTGAATTTTTGCATTTAATGAACTGTGTGACCTTAAAAATTTGAAGAAGCTAATAAGTGGCTCGTGTCCACGTAGAGTAATTCAATCTTGCATTAATAATTTTAAAAAAATAAATATATGAGCTTGATCTACATAAAATGCAGTGTGATGTGCATATTTTTTTGTTAATTTTTTTCGCATTATACAATTATTTATTATTTTTCGAAAGTGACCACATTCGATTTCAGCATCGTTTTAAACACATATTTGTCCACATAAAGGAATTTTTTCTATTTTTTCAAAAAATGAAAAACCAAAGATACCCTTTTGAAGAGGACACGTTGATATGTGATGTGTGCATTTTAAAGAATTTTTTGGCTATGTATTTTTAACTCTACGGATTTTTCTTTGAGCTGCTTCAAAGTTGCAGTGTGGTTTTCTAAGTATAAGTTTTAGAAGTAATTAAAAAATAAATTTCATATGAATGCCAAAATGCATGTATGATACCTCAATGGATAGAAGACTCGTTGGTGAATTTATAGGTATCAAATCCACTCAGTTATGTGCTAGGAATGGCAGGGTTTACACCTCTGCAAGGTACAGGAAATTTTTCATTTGTTTGAATGTGGGCTAAATCTGTTTTTTTAAGCCCTCGACCGAGGTATGAACCTTGACCGAGGTATTTAAATACCTTGGTCGAGGTATTAACAAGGCCTCGACCGAGGGTTTGTAAATCCCTCGACCGAGGGTTTAACAAACCCTCAGTCGAGGTCTTGTTAATACCTAGACCAAGGTATGAGCTCGGTCGAGGTCCTAATCATGTAAACTCCTTTGGAGAAAAAGCCCTTAAGCAGAATTGAATGTAAACAGAATTTCAACCCGGTATTAGAGATCAATGAATAGTAAAAGATTTGATGAATATTAGAGATCAAGGGACATAAGATTAATATCATCTGATCAGATATTGGCAAAGACATGATATGTTTTGGAGTCGACAGTGATTTGGTGGAAAGCATATACGGATGCTCCTGCTGCCAAGAAGACGAAAACCCATACATTCGCCCAATGCCATGACCTTTGTAATGCACTCGGATCCGATCCTTTCACCTTAATGTACATATGGTTTTCCAACACAAATGTCAATGGAATCAAGCTCACTGCACCTGTCAAATTCATAAAATCCCCCCAAAATGGAAGCAATGCTGCCACAAATGTGGAAAATCTTAGTTAAGCCCCTCTACCGACAAGCCTCACTGACCAATTGCGTACTGAATATATACTTTCATTTTTCCTTCCGAATTTCATATCCAAGCATTTGTACGCAGGGCTTGTAAATATCTACAACCAAAGTAACCATTAAGTCTCTTAAAAGCATTCTAAACATTTCTTTTTCATTACAAAGTTAACAAGGTAAGGGTTAGCTGAGTACATGTACTGTTATCATAGTCTGAAGAAAAGCAGCAGCATTTGCTAGAGTTTTAACCCACTTGGGGGCTGGGGCCATGCACGTTGTTAAGAAGATATGATGAGGTTGATGAACCGTATGCCCAGTATCCCACAAAGGTAAGAGTATAGTACGGCACAACCCCAGCAGTGAATTGTAAGAAGAGTGCTTTTTGAATATTCTTTACATAGGGACATCTTATTGTAGCCTGCCAAAATCAATATGAGAGTTAAAGTTATAAAAATTGGAAACAGTCACCATTTATTTATTTGACTGATTTCTGAAAGAAAAAAAATATTTGCTTTACAAAAGTATTTCGTCTTGGAATGGCCAGAAAATGCAGTATGCAAACTTTTCTACTTTGTCTTTATGTACATCCCTATAACCCTAAAAGAACCAAAAGAACATACTAAGATTCAATCTAAGGCAATGTAACTTTGCATCTTCATTGAAACATGTAAAAAGGAAAAAAATAAAAATTTCATAATAGAAGTGCATAATCGATTCAAAGTAAATACGATTATGTGGTAGTTAATAAATAGGATAATCCATGCTAATCTATGAACACATAGATCAGATAAGGTAGTGATGAAGAGAATGCAACTACGAAAGTTGCATGTACAACAGCACATGTTCCAAGACAAACGGAACAATATAATGTGAAAAAGACATGTATTTTATATAACCATTTTAAAGTTTGTATTTGTAAAAGACATATTTTATATAAACCATTTTAATGTTTGTATTTGAACAGATATGGACAGTAAGAATATGACAGGAAAAGTTAAAGGAGAACCATTGAATGAAGTGTCAAGGCTGCCAAACAACAAACAAAAGCAAAGCAAAGAAAAGAGACAGTAAATGTTATTTGAGCATTGAATATACAGTTCATAAAATATAAATAGTTCAAATACTCGAAAAAAACGTTAAGCACTAAGTTCGGATTTCAAGAAGAAAAAATAGTTTAAAGAATATTAGAAGGATAGACCAATACAATGTTTGGATTTCAAAGAAGAAGAAAAAACTAAATTAATACACCGTTTTGTGAATCATTTTGTTAAGCCTAACTGAGATAGAGAGCATACAAGTTTGTCCATATTTAGTATGTTTGTAAATCATATATATGCTACAACATAGGTTGAGATAGAGAGTAGACAAGTTTGTCCATATTTATTATGTTTGTAAATCATATATATTCTGCAACATAGGTTGTAAATGATGTAATTCTTTGTTCTTAAAATTGAAGAAAGAGTATTGAATTTAATTTCCAAGAGCATCATCAGTGTCACTAAATGTGAATATATGATTGATAATAGGCTTTATATAAATTACTTTTCCTTGGATGTTTTCTGGGCATTTGCCTTATCGCTCAGTTGCGCCCTCCTACATTTATTAATGCCAATGGTCTTGCAATATCATTTCCCTAAAAATGTGAGATATATTTAGGTTTTACATAATGATTAAAACTTCTATATTCCTCTGGTTGAATGATAAAATATTTTGTGCTCATATTGAAAAGAAGAAAAAAACATAAAAAAACTTAAACCAAAATTAAGGAGCACACAAAGTAAATACCTGTATTTCAGGAAGCATGCATGTATTACATGTAAAACAAAGACTTGCTACGACGCCAATTGAAGTAAAAATTTGGGAGGTCATTGATCCGAGAATTCCATAATCTCTCCTTGGATTACTATATCCTGCATATTCAATATAATTTAATAACAGCTAACCAACAACATTGCATACAATTCACATTCATTAACAAATTATAAAAAGAGATATATCCTAACACTGAATGATGTGTTGAATGAATTCTAAAATATGAGCATGCAATACAAGTCATGGTAAATAAATTGGACAGAACAATACCGTCTTTTATAGATAACACAATAGAAACTATGATGTAGATCAGACTTAGGAATGCTGAAATAGCCAGCCAAAACTTTAGAGCTGACAAATGAGTAATACTGAACACAAAAATAAAACATGCCAATTCTACCATTGAAGTACAATATGGTAGCTTCAATGGGCTTTCATTGTTGTAAGTGATATATATTGCCTGGGAAAAAGGTGGACAAGCATATGTAACAATGTATTGCCAAAAGACTTGGATAAAAAGCATATTTAAGTGCCCATCACCATGAAACTAATGAGAAG
>LPNX010633039.1:526495-633171 GCA_001517045.1 Pseudotsuga menziesii
AGAAAATGTAGGGTGGCGTCGTGTTGGCCACCTTTAACGTAGCAGAAGACATAATTCGTCTGAACCCGCGGACAGAGAACTGTTCGACATGCAATTTTTTATCATTACTTACATAATTCCATAGTTTTGTACAAGTTTGGGTGGATTTCAATGGGGAATTTATGTAATGGAGGATGAAAGTCAGCAAGGAAGGTGCTTACACCGCAAGAAGTAGAAAATAAAAAACAAAAAAAGGGAAGATTCAAGAAATCATCTGCATTTATTACATGAGAAAATAGTTCCCATTCCCCCTCAAGAGATACCTAACGTAGAGGCTAAGGAAGATAATGCAACATTAAAAGAAGCTGGTTATACAGAAGTTGATATTATTCATCCATTAGTAGACAGACAATCTTGTGAAGAGTTCAATAATTATGTTACTCCCGATGTAAATGTGACTCAGCAACAACCATGTTCGGTGGTTCAATCTCCTAATCAAAGTTGTGAGCCGGTAGTTGTTGTAAATGTCACTCCAGCATTTCAAATGGCAAGAAATTTTGCATCAAAATGAAAGAGAACTTCTAAACCAATACAAGTCAATGAGAGGGGATTGACTTCCATGGAAGGTAAGGTGGCTAAACGCACTATCCTTCATCACTCTTCTCAAATAATGAAACAATATTTTGATAACAAATCCGAAGCCGGTAAATGCCAATTGTTTTTATCTTTGCTTAAATCTATAAATATGGCAACTGTTAGAATAAATTTAGGCATAGCAACAATGAAGAATATGGAATCAAGTAATCACATTGTTAAATCTCTTGCTGCTGCATTCACATCGACTGGTAAAAAAACTCGTTCAAAAGACTGTAATGTGGCTCATTATGTATTGGCTAAATCAATTGTATGTAGATCCAAAAGACAATGTCGTTTACTTAAATGCACATCACAAATTGTTCCTTTACATCCAAAGACACTTAAAAAATATTCAGTAAGAAGAGACAACCTTGATGTAGAGGGAAAAATGGAAACTTTATGGGCATTTAGCGGTAGGTTGCCCCACAAAGACATGAAGTTAGTCAAAGCAGTGAAGGGCCTAGTGCAAACGTTTTGGCATGATAACACTGGGCCTTCTTCTAACATGAAGGATGTGTTAAAACATTGTAGGGTTTCTCACCACACTGAACATCATGTTAAGCATTATCTTGACATGACACAAACTCAACTGTTCGAGATGTTTAAAGTTTCCCATGTAGAGCTAAGGTTCGGGCAAAGATATTTTGAAAAATGCAATCCTTGGTATGTTAGAATCAATACCATCCAGAACACTTGTTGTTGTAGATACCACATAGAGTTTGACCTATATTACCATACATTTGCACATATACGTAGTTTTTTGCATCCTAACCATGTGTAGGACTGCTCAAGTACAGTACCGCCAATGTCATCCACAGATTTCATCCATAACATCATGTGTCCAAGGCAAGATGGACAGACACATTACTTAAAACAATGTGTAGACGGTTCTTGCAACAATTGTGGTGGGCTATCCTTATGGTCTGATTGCATCCATGAAAGTGAAGATCAAGCATTCAGGAATGCAATTGTCGAGAAGCAGAGCTATCAATATGAGACATATCAGCTAAATGATGGGAAAGAAAGAAGGAAGATTAAATTGGTGACTTCACATGTAAATTCTTGAATATTGACAAATTAATATTCATGTACACATTTTTTTATGTGGTTTATTGACATATTAATATTCATGTACACATTTTTTTATGTGGTTTATTGACATATTAATATTCATGTACGAGGTGCAAGTATGTGATTTTATTCCAGAGTTTCATGGAAAGATCCAATAGTACATTCAACATGTCGATATGGCACAGTGGCAAGATAAGCAATTCAGAATATGCCGAGACACCTTCCCTCTCAGAACAATACTATCAGTGGTTCACTTTGCGGAAAATTACACCCTACAAGCACAAAATGCAATTCAAAGTCAGTACTATCACTCAGAGTAGGTGAGCATAATGGTGCATATCACGTATCGACATGGGCAAGATAGCAATGAAGAGAAACATGTGATACTGAAAGAAAGTCACTTCTACATAAGTGATGACTAGACCCATGACATCCATTACATGCAACATTGCTTTAAATTATTCTATGATCACGTGATAGCTATGGATATACCATTTTATCATCATTTCATTTGGTTAGATGGTTGTGCTGAATAGTTCAAGAATGCACATGTATTTGAATGGTTATGTTTGTTGCACATAAAATACAAGGTGCCACATGTATAAAACTAATTTTAAATTGGTCATGGAAAAGGAGAGCACGATGGTGCTGGTGCATGCATTAAAACTTCCCTTCGAAGGGAAGAGATGAAGTTTACAGGTGCTCACCTTCAAGACACTGCATCTATAGTCCAATGGTGTGCATCTGTCATGGGAGAACAAGCAACAAGGAAACACTTAGTGCAAAGAATATTCTGGGAGGTTACAAATGTGGACTAATCACAAACACCTCGGGTGAACACAGTGCATGGAACTCGACAGTTTCATTCAATTAGAAGCTCAAACAACTCGACCCTACAAATTTGGACAAGATTGAAGGCTTGCTTTTGCAGTTCCTGTAGCATTGGTGAATGGGGTAATTGTGAGCATATGGATATGGTTGATACATGGGATCTAGTGACACTTGGCACCAATTTCAATGGGGGTAATGAAATAGACCATTTGGAAGATGATCAGACACATATTTCTATAGACTATGATCAGATATCGGATCTCATACAAGTAGGTACATGAGTAGTACCTAAATAAGAAAATGCATTTATGTATTGTTTACTCAACCTTTGTAGAATTTAATTTATGTAGAAATTAGAAATGCAAGACCTTATTTACAAAATGTATTGTTAACTCGACCTATTTCCTTTCACAAGTCAGATATATGCAGTGATTTCCCCAAGAAATAGTGAATGGGGTTATCACTATTGGTTGGTACGTTGCTTAGAGGGGAAACAAACCCTTCTAGAACCTGTTACAGATGATGAAAATATTGAATGACCAACTAGCTCGATGGTTATAAAAGAGGAGTACTTGACACTTGCAACAGAACAAAAAAGGAAGGGTGGGTATGTATATCAGGATTATAGACCAGGAGCTATTGTATACCACTTCACCAAACTAGTAGTTGGTATAAACATTAAGCTCCACAAACTTTCTCACAAAAATAGGTCACATGTATGATACTTGCTACCTCATATAGAGCATGAAAGATTGATGGACGACATCGGCACCAGAGATGATTCTGATGGCCTACTTGTATGAGTGCATTGTCAGGTGCGTTATTTAACCTTTTTAAAAGTGAATTCTGAAGCACAATTTCCATTATTTATCCTTACTGTATTACCAATGTAATAAACCTATGGATGACAGATACCATTCACAGACATAATATTATTCAAAGGATACTGGACACTATAAACACGATCATACAACCTCCGGTGAGTTATCTATAAACCATGTTTGCACATTTTCATTGGGTTCTCTTTTCTTTCTTATGATGTTACTAATGTCTAGCCTTTCGTGTGCCTAGGATATAAACACCATCTACGGCACATTGGAGGTGCCAAGAATGGTGTCTTTAGACACCACCAAATATAGTTCAGAAAATAACAATCTCTCGAGTTGTTGAAATTTACATTTCTTGATGTTTTTAGTTTAATATACATTTAATTACATTGCCATCTACAAATTAGAATCCAACTAGAGGCTTTCATACTTGCATGCACCAATTAGGGTCAAGACAAGGTATGCGATGGAACTAGAAACACATGAGATCACCAATACTGGGCTTTCATGAGTCACCAAGTTGCATGCTCCAACTAGGTTCAAGACAAGGTATGAGATGTCCAACTAGGCTTTGGTGAGCAATCATGCAAGTTAGGAGAGGGAACTAGAAACACGTGATCACCAATACTTGCATGCACCAATTCGGCTTTCATGAGTCACCAAGTTGCATGCTCCAATTAGGCTCAAGACAAGGTATGAGATGTCCAAATAGGGTTTGGTGAGAAATCATGCAAGTTAGGAGAGGAAACTAGAAACACATGATCACCAATACTTGCATGCACACCAACTAGGATTTCATGAGTCACCAAGTTGCATGCTCCAACTAGGGTCAAGACAAGGTATGGGATGTCCAACTAGGGTTTGGTGAGAAATCATGCCAGTTAGGAGAGGGAACTACAAACACCTGATCACCAATACTTGCATGCACACCAACTAGGCTTTCATGAGTCACCAAGTTGCATGCTCCAACTAGAGTCAAGACAAGGTATGAGATGTCCAACTAGGGTTTGGTGAGCAATCATGCAAGTTAGGAGAGTGAACTACAAACACATGATCACCAATACTTGCATGCACCAACTAGGCTTTAATGAGTCGCCAAGTTGCATGCTCCAATTAGGGTCAAGACAAGGTATGAGATGTCCAACTAGGGTTTGGTGCACAATCATGCAAGTTATGAGATGGAACAAGGTATGAGATGTGATTTTATTATGATTGTTAGTGGCATTGGTATGGAAAAAGAGAACTCAAAATGTTTAAAGTAATTATTCATGTACACGGTCATATGGGGGATTTGGCTAGGGATGAACTTGGTTCTTAATTCTACTTGAGGAAAAAACCATTCTTTTGTTCAAGAATTAATCTCTTATTCAAGCATTGTCTCAAAAATTACACTAAACACATGTACATCTAATAATTTTCCCATATTAGCTTACATATCAAATTCATGGGTTTCCTTGATGGTGCATATCAAAGTGATCTGAATTTTAGTATCACAGGGCATCTTATTTTTCTTTGATATGCATGTCAGTAAGTATAAAGTTGGAACTGGCATTGGAATAAACAACTTTGCACAATTAATGGCCTCAATGCTCTTGATGAAATGTGCTTTCAATGGTGGTGTAAAAACTCTTATAGAGTGAACTACAAACACATGATCACCAATACTTGCATGCACCAACTAGGGTTTCATGAGTCACCAAGTTGCATGATCCAATTAGGGTCAAGACAAGGTATAAGATGTCCAACTAGGGTTTGGTGAGCAATCATGCAAGTTAGGAGAGTGAACTACAAACACATTATCACCAATATTTGTAGGAAGCAACTAGGCTTTCATGAGTCACCAAGTTGCATGCTCCAACTAGGGTCAAGACAAGGTATGAGATGTCCAACTAGGGTTTGGAGAGCAATAATGAAAGTTAGGAGAGTGAACTACAAACACATGATCACCAATACTTACATGCACCAACTAGGCTTTCATGAGTCACCAAGTTGCGCATGCTCCAAATAGGGTCAAGACAAGGTATGAGATGTCCAACTAGGGTTTGGTCAGCAATCATGCAAGTTAGGAGAGTGAACTACAAACACTTGATCACCAATACTTGCATGCACCAACTAGGATTTCATGGGTCACCAAGTTGCATTCTCCAATTAAGGTCAAGACAAGGTATGAGATGTCCAACTAGGGTTTGGTGCACAATCATGCAAGTTATGAGATGTGCTTTATGAGACGGAACAAGGTATGAGATGTGCTTTTATTATGATTGTTAGTGGCATTGGTATGGAAAAAGAGAACTCAAAATTTTTAAAGTAATTATTCAAGTACATGGTCATATGGGGGATTTGGCTAGGGATGAACTTAGTTCTTAATTCTATTTGAGGAAAAAACCATTCTTTTGTTCAAGAATTAATCTCTTATTCATGCATTGTCTCAAAAAGTACACCAAACACATGTACATCGAATTATTTTCCCATGGTAGCTTACATATCAAAGCGATCCGAATTTTAGTATCACAGGGCATCTTATTTTTCTTTGATATGCATGTCAGTAAGTATAAAGTTCGAACTGGCATTGGAACAAACAAATTTGCATAATTAATGGCCTCAATTATCTTGATGAAATGTGCTTTCAATGGTGGTGTAAAAACTCTTATAGAGTGAACTACAAACACATGATCACCAGTACCTGCATGCACAAACTAGGATTTCATGAGTTACGAAGTTGCATGCTCCAATTAGGGTCAATACAAGGTATGAGATGTCCAACTAGGGTTTGGTGATAAATCATGCAAGTTAGGAGAGTGAACTACAAACACATGATCACCAATACTTGCATGCACCAACTAGGCTTTCATGAATCACCAAGTTGCATGCTCCAACTAGGGTTCGGTGAGCAATCATGCAAGTTAGGAGAGTGAACTACAAACACATGATCACCAATACTTGCATGCACCAACTAGGCTTTCATGAGTGACCAAGTTGCACATGCTCCAACTAGGGTCAAGACAAGGTATGAGATGTCCAACTAGGGTTTGGTGAGCAATCATGCAAGTTAGGAGAGTGAACTACAAACACATGATCAACAATACTTGCATGCACCAACTAGGCTTTCATGAGTCACCAAGTTGCATGCTCCAATTAGGGTCAAGACAAGGTATGAGATGTCCAGCTAGGGTTTGGTGTGCAATCATGCAAGTTATGAGATGTGCTTTATGAGATGGAACAAGGTATGAGATGTGCTTTTATTATGATTGTTAGTGGCATTGGTATGGAAAAAGAGAACTCAAAATGTTTAAAGTAATTATTTGTACATTGTCAGATGGGGGATTTGGCTAGGGATGAAATTAGTTCTTAATTATACTTGAGGAAAAAACCATTCTTTTGTTCAAGAATTAATCTCTTATTCAAGCATTGTCTCAAAAAGTACACTAAACACATGTACATATAATTATTTTCCCATGGTAGCTTACATATCAAAGTCATGGGTTTCCTTGATGGTGCATATCAAAGTAATCTGAATATTAGTATCACAGGGCATCTTATTTTTCTTTGATATGCATGTCAGTAAGTATAAAGTTTGAACTGGCATTGGTACAAAAAACTTTGCATGATTAATGGCCTCAATGCTCTTGATGAAATGCGCTTTCAATGGTGGTGTAAAAACTCTCTAGGTTTTTGTTGACTAGGATCTCACTATAAATTGGATGTTAAACAAGACCTAATTGTCAAATACTCCTACTCTTTAGTACATTTATTTTCAGCATTTTTTTGGGAACTAAACATTATTGTTGATTCTCTTCCTAAAGCAAGTCAAATTCTGGAAGATATGGAGTTAGAAGAGATAATTGAAGGGCCCTATTTGGTTTCTTCCTTATGATTCAAATAAAGGTGACATGTAATATCTATGTATATATTTCACTATTTTGGCTGAGTTAGATCATCTTTTGGTTCATAGAGTTTTTTGGATGTATAAGACTATGTGTGTTTTTGGATATTTTCTATAATAATAATATTATTATTATTGGACAATTTTTGAAATTGGAACATTTGCAAAGATCATGTAGTATTTTGTCTATTGTCATCTATTGGGGTATTTTGATGAGATGGAATTAAAGGCCCGTGGTGGAACTAGGGTTACCAATACATGAAATGGAACTAGGGTTTGGTGAGCAATTTGCAAGTTAAGAGAGGGAACTAGAAACACATGATCACAAATACTGACATGCGCCAACTAGGCTTTCATGAACAACAATTTGCATGCTCCAACTAGGATTACCAAGGTATGAGATGGAACTAGGGTTTAGTGAGAAATCATGCAAGTTAAGAGAGGAAACTAGAAACACATGATCACTAATACTTGCATGCACCAACTAGGATTTCATGAACACAAATTTGCATTCACAAACTAGGGTTTACTTCAACCAATTTAGGGTTTGTAGGGTACATGATGTATGTTAGTATGGTATGATGAACTAGTATCACAGGGTATTGTAGGGTATGATATGGTATATATTACACATGCATGCATGACTTAGTGTTAAATGGTACATATTATTAGTATGTTATGTTATGGTACATGTTATTGTATCATAGTATGGTATGATGTTAGTGTCATAGGTTAATGTAGAGTATGTTATTGTGTGTATGTTAGAATTGTAGAGTATGTTACTGTGTGTAAATTAGGGTATGTTATTGTATGTCAGAATTGCATGATGTTAAAAAGTTGATGAGTCGTTTAAATTCTTCCTTTTAGTATTGGAAATTCATTTAAGTTAGCACACATGCATGAACCACACATATCATTATATAACATAGGTGAACCATGATATCATGTTCCAAGACCAAGTCAACCATGATATCATGTTCCAAGATCAAGTCAACTATATATATGTATAAATTTGAACATTGCTTTATATTATATATGTATAGCAATAATGTTGTACAAAAATTGCCATGCCACATGGCCATAATAGAAAATAGTGGATCAAAAAGTACATATGTGTGTACATATGAACAAAAAGTTACATCTATGTATGCCCCCTATACATTTTTTCTAGTTATCCCCCATTTTGCTTCCACTTCCAGAGTCTTCAGAGAAGTGTAGCTTTCTTTTGTGACTTCTCACTGGTGATCCCCATCGTTGAACAAGAGGGATAGGTCTCATTAGTGGGGACTACAGAAAAACCAACATTTGCAAGTTAATTTACCAACCTTTAAAAATTCTATGTACATTTGTTCAAATTCCAAAACCAAAATAACATTTCTACTTACTGTACGTGAGTAAGTAATCACAGGTCTTGGTGCCTCACTAACAGCGACCCTAATTGGTTGCTCTTCTTGCACCACTTGCTCACTATCAGGCTGCATAATATATATATATATATATATAGAGAGAGAGAGAGAGAGAGAGAGAGAGAGAGATATGCCAATGTCAACAAATATACATGTACCTTGGGGGGAAAGAGGGTCACCAATTTGTGTCTCTTCAAGAACCAAATCAGAGAAAGATATGTACACAAACGTACAAAGAAAGCGAACTACATAAACATACCTGTCATCTTGTCAAAGGTGGGCCACCGATTTGGTGCTCTTCACACAATGGTGCTTCACTAGGGGCCTACATATAAAGTAGCATATATATGTCAATTCCATATAAAATAGTGAATTAGAGACCTATATACTACCTGGAAGGAAAATGATGAACTACCAAAGAAAGAAAAACATACATACCTATCTGGGGGGAAGAGGTGGGTTGAAAAAAACCTCGCTTTGGTGCTCTTCAAGCACAAATGTCATAATAGGTTCCTACATAAAGTATCATATGTCAAAGCGATACAAGTTAAAAAATTATTTTTGCAAAGAAACCGAAGCATAATTAAAAGCATATTTTAAATAATACCTGTGTCTGCGAATCTACCTCTGCATGAGAGGGAATAGGTTGCGATACAATATACTCATCCTGGGCAACCTACATAAAACATGTTGTATCAAAATTAGGATACATATTGAATGTTACAATCAAGATATGTACACAAACGTGCAAAGAAAGTGATCTACATAAACATATCTACTGGCTCGTCAAAGGTGGGCCACCGGTTTGGTGCTCTTCATTCACCGATGCCTCACTAGGGGCCTGCATATAAAGTAACATATGTATGTCAATTTCATATAAAATAGTGAATCAGAGACATATATACTACCTAGAAGGAAAATGATGAACTACCAAGGAAAGTGAAACATACATAACTGTCTGGGGGGAAGAGGTGGGTTGAAAACAACCTTGCTTTGGTGCTCTTCAAGCACCATTGTCACAATAGGTTCCTGCATAAAGTAACATATGTCAAAGCGATACAAGTTACAAAATGATTTTTCCAAAGAAAGTGAAACATAATTAAAAGCATATTTCAAATAATACCTGTGTCTGTGAATCTACCTCTGCATGAGAGGGAATAGGCTGCGATACAATATACTCATCTTGGGAAACCTGCATAAAACATGTTGTATCAAAATTAGGATACATATTGAATGTTACAATCTATACTACAAATATGTAAATAAAGTTGACAAATTAACAAGTATAGTTCTTACCCCTATTGGTGAAGAACCAAACCCATAAGCAATATTGATAGCCGCATCAATGTTCTCAACGTTGATCGGCAGACTATGCGACTGTGGTGTGCCATGGGACACCAGTTGTATATTTGTTCACATAATTGGTTAGATAATTAATTAGAAATAAATTGTGAAACAGTTGAACATTTTGACATGAAACAAAATATAATATGAAAATAATGAGTTATACTTACAAAGCAAAGTAATCCATCATCTCAGAAGTCGGAAGTAGGGCCATAGCATATGCCTCCACACAATGTGCAAGGGTATGGAGTAACATGACACTCTGAAGACTCTGCATCTCCTCTGTGATCTGTAGATGGGCCCATCGTAGAAGTGCAAGACCCTTGGTATACATTGCCTTGGACATCAGTCCCATGCTCAAGCAATGTATCTACCATGTCAAATAATGCCTCCTGTGTATACTCAATCACAGGACCTGCAGGAGGATATACCTGAGGGGGTTTTTGTGGGTGTGGTGGGCATGGCACATGGTTAGGATCTGTTTTGGCACCTTCCCTATCTGGGAATACAATTACCAACACCCTGGATTCCTAAGAGATCAAAGTAGTTAACATGTTTCCCTAGGATGAATTTTGCATACAACTTCCTAAGGAAATAAAATGGGATGTCCCTATTCCTATGGGGGTCTTCATCGAAGACCATATACCAACAATCCATCCAATTGGCCTTTATATTTGGTTCAATGCACCAATCTATGGAAATGTGTGCTCGACTGGTGGGTGGAACCAATCCAGTGCTATGGTCCTGGAATAATGAAAATAACTGGTCTTTTGTAATTTTAAGGGCTTTGATGTCTTTATGAGTCAATCCATCAGAGTAGTATTGCCTCATGGATTCTCTGTACGACGTAATGTTGTTTAGAGCTCCTTGGGCATCAGCAATTGTGTTTGTTATTGTGTCCAAGACATCAGCTAAAGACTCTCTCAAATAACCCCCCCCTCTAATAGATGAGCTAAGGTGCCTCAATGACACCAAGTGCGCAATAATCTGTGCGTTTCTATCTTGTTCCTCCTTCGGGTTTGGGTTAGGTTGTTGTGGATTAGGTTGTTGTGGGTTATTAGAGGGTGGGTTTTCCACATTGTGTTGTTCATTTTTGTTGTCTGGTAAGATTTAAACAAAAAACTACAAGTTATTTTACTTATAATCATTATTTGATTGAACATTCAATTCTTTTTTTAAATTTGTTTAAAATAATTATAAAAACAATGAAATTATGGAAAAAATTAAAGAATGAAATACTAAGTGAAAAGGATAATCTAGCATTTACCTTCCATTGGAGAAATCCACCTCGAACTCAACCTCGAAAAGCTAAAACGCAAATCGCACTTGCGCTATTTCGCCTTTGCAGTTTTTCGCTGTCCCGATCCTGTGCAAATGAGATTTGAGGGGCATGCGGCCTCTGTTTTATTTATTTTTTTGCTTTTCAATATCACATATGTGATATATCACATATAAAATATTGAAAAGTAAGTAACTAATATATATAGTAAATTGTTTTTTGGAGAAATATCATATGCAACAGTAAATTGTTTTAGTAACTTCTAAGAACATTTAAGGCAAAATATTGTTGAAATATTGAATACTGTCTCTTTGTTTTTGAAAATGATGGAGGATAAGGGAAATAAGGATTTGAAAGATGATGTTACAAAGGAAGAACTCAATTTTTTCCTAATATCGCCATTCAAGAAGGAAAAGGATCCAAGCCCAGCTGGGTGGACAATAAAATTTTATTTGTGTTTCTTTGAGATGATAGAAGATTATAATAAGAAGAATTAAAGAATAGAAAATTCTTGGGGGAACTATATTATATCTTTATATAAATTATCTCAAAGAAAAATAACCCATATCTTTGTGTAACCTCGGTATCTAAGATAATAGAACATATTTTCGCATGCTTTTTTATCAAGGGTAATATGTGGTATTATTTGTGTATATTTTCTAGGCACATTGTGGAGATCCATTATTAGCCATATGTACTATGCAATGTTAACATACTACTTTGTGGAGATAATATCACTATTTTGTTATTATTTAATAGCATTGATCATTATTTCGCTTTGCACATACTACTTTCAACTTACAAGCACTAAATATCTTATGGTATGTAAGAAACATTTCCGAGTCTTCTTACATTCCTTGTTCTATCCAGATATAATTTAATTGGAAGAATTCATGATACAATACCAAATGGATTATTGTGTATTAATAGCTCATATGTTAATGAAGAAAAATTTAGGCTTGCCTATCTACTAGTTGATGGAAGGTTAGAAAGAGTAGGAAGGATGAAAAGAGTCTCATTCAAAGCTCATTATACTATGGAGGCTATGAGAAATTATATGATTGATCTTGTTCCTTCTGAGATTACAATATTGGCACAAACATTCTATTCAAACAAACTCGAATAGAACAATATATATAATTCATATTTTTCATTTATGCCATACTGTTTTGCATGAACAATAAATTCTAGGAAAATCTATAGATATGTTTTGGACCTTGCTATTGTAGTCCATCCAATGCAAATATCAAAATGAAATTGATTGATTGGGTGTTGTTGGAAGTAGGAAACCTTCATTGGGAAGGTAGTGGAAGAAGAGAGTGATATGGAAGGGTTTTTGAATGGTTACTCTAAAATCATCACTTTCGATCTCTACATTTCGAATATCTTTAGATCATATATCCTCCACAATGGTTTCTTCATAAAACCGAAAAAATACACCCTACTCATATCTATAGATATGTTTTGGACCTTGCTATTGTAGTCCATCCAATGCAAATATCAAAATGAAATTGATTGATTGGGTGTTGTTGGAAGTAGGAAACCTTCATTGGGAATGTAGTGGAAGAAGAGAGTGAGATGGAAGGGTTGTTGAACGGTTACTCTAAAATCATGGCTTTCGATCTCTACATTTTGAATATATTTAGATCGTATATCCTCCACAATGGTTTCTTCATAAAACCTAAAAAATCCACCCTACTCATATCATCCCATGAACCATCACCTTTAATGAAGCAAGATTGAAGCATGAAGCAAGAAACCAACATGATGTATGGATGCAAGGAACCAACACGATGCATGGATGGGTATCATTAGTATGGATAGGTATCAACCGTGTCTTCCACATCCAATATGATCATTTAACAATCCTTCCAACAATAATGTTAAATATCGCATATGCGATATGCAACATTTACAAAACACGTATGCGATATATCGCATATGCGTTTTGTAAATGTTGCGTATCTCATATGCAATATATCGCATTTGCGATATGAAACATTTACAAAACACGTGTGCAATATATCGCATATGCGTTTTGTAAATGTTGCGTATCGCATATGCGATATATCGCATTTGCGATATGAAACATTTACAAAACACGTGTGCAATATATCACATATGCATTTTGTAAATGTTGCATATCGCATAGACAATGTATCACATATGTGATATTTAACATTACAAAATGCATATGTGATATATCGCATACGCGATATGTTTTCATGAACCTTAGCCTTGTGTTTGGGCTCAGGTTATTCCGAATGTACCATCAATAACGCATATGCATTCTTGATTTGCACTTCAGAAGTGCGTTTTTGATTTCCTAAGTGGCACCAAAAAGTGGAACCAACTTCGTGCGAGTGCCCTTAAGCTATATGATCTTAGGATCTTATTTGAGAGAATAACAAGCACAACAATCAATCACAAGAGACAATGAACACAAATATTTTCCTCGGCGAAACCATAAAGGAGAAAACCCCGCAGCTTCCTTAGAGATAGAATCAACACCAAAAGTAAAACCCAAAGAGAGTAAGATGATCTCCCGAAAACAGTAGTCTCTCTCTCTCTTGTGCCAACTTCTTCTTTATCTCCCAGTTATGCTCTACAACTGAGTGTGAGTGAATGTGTGTTAAATAGAGAGGCTCCCTCTCTATTTATACTAATTCCTGACTTGACAATAACTCACTAGGGCCAACTTCTCTAGGAGATTCTAATAATCCTAGGGCCCCACAACTATGGGGACTTCAACCCTTGATTAACAAGGAGGGTTGCACTCTATTAGTTTACATGACTTGTTTACATTATTGAATCTCCCAATAGGAACACCGGGGCATGACATGACTCAATTACATTATAGATACTTCCTGATAGAAACATTGGGGTGCAATACATAAGATATACAAGTGAATACATTTCAAAGTTACAAATACATCAACATATATTTCATAACATAAAACACATTAGGAAAAGTGAGGGTCCATGGGTTGATCCTCCCCATGATATTTCCCACCTTGAAACTTAAACTCAAAGCACTAACGAGGAATGGGTCAATTCACCTATGAAAGAGATCACCCAATCCCATTGAAAAATATACACATCACTCTTTTATAGATTAAATAGAAAACTACCAATTTAAGGGATCAATATTCACAATTGCAAAGCTAAGGTATGGGATGATCCTCTTGGGAAGAGATCACTAAGCCTTTTGGCATCAATATTTTATAATTTAAAAACCCAGCTTCCAAATAAAGTATGGGTCAATCCTCTTATAAGGGAAGAGATCACTCAACCATTTTTTAAATGGAAATTATCCTCAACAAGAAAAAAATAAACAAAATCATACATAATAAGTCAAGGGCTCACCCTCCAAAACATATCACACCCAAACCAAATGGAGCCTCAGAATCCAACTTCTCCATTGCAACAAATGCATAAATAATGGAAGGTCGATTATCATTGGATTGTTTCCATTCATAATGCATATATAAAACTAAAGAAAGACAATTAGAAGCAAAATAAATTAAGATATGGAGGATCTCACGCAACCATTACTAGACTGGGTACCCGCTCTTGTAGAGATGGTGTTGTTGTAATTGTAGCTTTGGAAGATATTATGTTGTATATTATCATTGTATATTGTTGTACCACCTTCAGAGATGATTTCCTCCCGTTCAAGATGTCATTATTGTGTATGGTCATTGAGGTAAACCCTTCATTGTAAGTTGGGGCAATAGTCCCCAAGATAAATAAAGTAAAATGTAATTTTGAGTCTTCCTAGGTAGGTCGGCCCCAAAGAGACAACCTGGCTAACCTAGTTAGTTAAGTAAGTAACACAACTGAATAATATAAATAGTGATGCACCCTTCCTATTTGAATACACACACACACTTTCTCAAGTGCACAATAGGAGAAAGAGAGAGAGTTGTAGGAGACTTCGTATTCTTGTATTTTTCCATCTTGTCATATTGTATTAGTGACAGAACTATTCTGAGGAAGTTTGAGAGGTTTTCTCCTTTATGGTTCCACAAGGAAAATATGTGTCTTGTGTGTCTTGTGTATCTTGTTGTGCTTGTTATTCTTTCAGATAAATATCCTAATAAATTTGAATTAAAGTAAAAAAAATAACATAGTATCAGAGCTTCTTTCAAAGAAGGAACTATGCACAATGAGAAACTAAGGATTCCAAGAACCAACACTTTTCTCCACAACCTTTCCAAAAAAGAGGATTAGTTTAACCTTCCTCAAGAAGGTGCATCTTTTGGTGGAGAAATATTTGAGTTTAAAGAACTTTGAACTTTTAACTGTGGGACACTATAGGAAGGAATTAGGGCTTCGTAGTTCAAGGTCTTCTCTGCACAAATCATCAATAAAAGAGGGCTAGGATAACTCTCCATAGGACGGAACATCTTTTAGAGGAAGCATAATCAAATTTGAAGAATTTTCATTATTAACCTAGACACTAGTGCGAGGAGAAAAATAAGGCATCAATATTTGGGGTTTTCCTCCATGAATATGGAAAAATGAGTACACTAGGAAACTCGCCCTATAAGGGAATATTTCTTTGGAGTCAAAATTCAATTCTGAAATTTTTCATTTTTTGCCTCATCTCTATTGCAGGGGGGGCGCAGGGAATCATGTTTTTGGAGTTTCCCTTGACCAAATTTGGCAAAGGACCGCACTGAACAACTCACCTCAAGGAGGCACATATTTTTATCCAAACAAAGTCTCAAGTTTCCAAGTTTTGAAAATTAGGGTTTCTCTATGGAACCCTAGGTCCACCAACTCTAGAATCAAATTGGGCATATCAAATTGGTAAGATATAAATCTCTTCTATTTCCATTTGATATTCTCATTTCAAAATGACTCATCACACCCAACTTGATGATAAGCTTGGAGGAGCTGACAACTTTTGAGCATGGAAGTATAGGATCTCCCTGATCCTCGAAGAAAATGATATGGACAAGTATATCAATGGGGAAGTTTGAGCTTTGAATAAGGTTTTATTTTTCCTAAAATGTTATCTTTTTGAAAAGAGACCATAATATTCAAGGAATATTTCATATTTTGGGAATAATGTTACACTCATAACTCAACCTTGGGCATACTTTATACCATTCGAAAGGTATTGAAATTATCTACAACTTTTTTGTTTTTGAGTTTTTCCTAGTTCCTTACCGTCTGTCTGGGGAGGGCATTTTAGTAACAAAGCATCTTTTAAAAGATGCTTTTTTACTAAAACGCCCTCCCCAGTCAAAAAGTAAGGAATTAGGAAAAAATCAAAACAGAAAAATTGTAGATAATTTCAATACCTTTCCAATGGTCCAAAGGCATCCCAATTCCGAGTTATGTGCAAAATGTTATGCCAAAAATACAAAAGATTCTAGAAATATTTTCACTTTTTGTTAAATAGGATACATTATAGAAGAGGGTAGAATGCTATGAGTCTAGAGGGAGATGAAGCAAAGGATATCCATAAGACAAAATTGGTCAAGGAAAAGAGAATCATTACATATTCTATTAAGGATCATATCATCCCTAATGTTCCATATTTGAAGACTCCTAAGGAAGTGTTCAGAGATTTTACAAAGCTATTCAAACGAAATACCATCAATCAAAAAATGACATTGAGGAACCAGCTAAGGAATGTGAAGATACAAAACTCAGTTACCATGCAATCCTACTTCACAAGGGTTTCTTAATTAAAGAAAAACTTGAATCAGTTGAAGAGAAGGTAAAAGAAGGAGAGATTGTCATGACCACCTTGAATGGTCTACTAAGATCATGGGATTCATTCATTCAAGGAATATGTTCCATAAAGAATCTGATCACTTTCAATATAATTTGGTAAGAATGCACATAAGAAGAATCTTGGCTAGTAACAAGATAAGAGAAGATGGGAGAAACTGAAGATTAATCTCTCATAGTCCGCACCAGAATAAATCATAGCAAGAGGGAGGACCATCATCACAACAAGAGGGAGGACCATCATAAAAAAAGTCAGGGGAAACCCAAAAGAGATATATCTAGTATTAGATGTAACACGTGATAATAAGGGATACTACTCCAGAGAGTGTCCCAGAAACAAAGGCTCCTCCAACAAGAAGTCGAATAAGAAAATACATCATGCTTGCACCGCTGAAGATGATGAACCAACAACAAAAAGATTCAGAGAAGAAAGAGTTGATTCCTCAAGTGATGAGAAAGATGTACTTTAATCCAGAAGGATTCAACCCATGATAAAATAAGAACATCTTATCCATATCAATGTTTGGATAAGAATGGATACATGTGTGAATGAAGAAGTGACACTCAGATTCATAACCAGTATGCAGTCCCATGTGATATATGGTATAGAAGACTTGCTCAAGCATGAGAAAGACAAACACAGGTTCCCAAAATTAGATGATGAAGTAGAGCACACTGTCAAACTCTCCAGTAATTCCTGCAAGAAGACAAGGATTAAGAGGGAGTCCACCAACCAACCAAACAAAGATAAGTGCTTAAATTGTTATTTCCTATATATCTAGTTACTTAAATGATATTGTTTAGCTGTGTACATATTCATTTGATTTATTATGCATGATTGAATGTTTGCAGTTATTAACAATATACTATTGGCTTGCATGTGATGGGTAGGTATCTTATGGTGTTGTACACATGTGGTACAACACTCCATCACTACTTGTCTAGAGTGAAACCTCTTTGTAGACATGTTGGGAGTAGTGCACACTCGTAATAATGTTTTGGTAGAGATGGAAGGTACTCTAGTAAGTTATCGTATGTACAAGGAATATAGACAAATGTTGCATGGGCTAAGATAGTTGCATGACTGTGTGACATATATATTTATGCGTAAGAATCTGTTGTTATTAATATGTTTTAGAAATTATGAAATGTGTCTAATCATACAACTAAATTTGACATGTAGAAAAGATAGCATACAATCACCTACAAGAAAAGAAGGATGAGACTTGTTCCGAAGAACAAGTGACGACATTTTAGCTAGAAGATTCACTCCAAAAAATAAAGAAGAACCTAAATCTTCTAGGAACAAATAAATCATGACGAAAGAAAGATATTCAAAAGGATCATGGTATGACCAAGCCACAGAGAGTAGTAGATCCACCTCGAGAGATGAATACCATCTTGGGCATGAAAGATCATCCAAGATGAAGAAACGTATGACAGGACTTCCAAAGAAATTAATATAACTCAGACACACTCATGTTATGTGGAACTGTTGCGTGACATCATTGATGCATATCCTTCCAGTTATGAAAACGAATCTGAGAATACAGAATAGAAGGATTCCCTAATCGAAGAGCACCATTTAATCATGGAAAATGATGTTCAGGATGCAGTTTTGAAACCTGAATGGTATTACATAGTGTCTTCCATGTGGATATACAATATCATGCATGCAGAAGATGGAAATGCCGAGAAATACAAAGAAAGGTTCTTGGTTTCCATTAAGAGGGAGTAGATCATGGTGACACACGTTCCATTGAACATACATAGTTCTCCAGTAAAGTAGAAGTACATATCAAGCAAAGAACCACATGTGCACAAAAGGATTTGTACGAGATTAGAAGGCACCAATGGGATAATACATATAATTACCTGATCAAATAGAGTGATGGAGATCTCAACCTTTTCTGCAAGGTTGAAGATAGAAGCCTACAGAGGACAAGAAACTCGAAGATGGGTGCAAGAGGAACTTTCAACTAATTTCAATATAGAGGATATTGGTGTTAGCACCATTTATAGTTAGCAGTTGGAAAGGAAGAAGGAATGAGAATATATAAGGTAAGGACTATATTTTTTTATCATAGGACCTAAAGGTATGTAGGGGAACTTTAAAATGTTGGGAAATTATTATTCCTAATCTTGGAAATCATATGTGTGAACAAAAGTATTAAGTTTAACCTTAGGAATAAGTTTCATATAAAAAGTATGCCCTTATGTTATATCATGGTAAGAAGTGAAGGTGTAGATCTGTAGTGAATAGGATCAGAGGTTGTAAATGAATCCGCTGGAAAAAGTTGCAAGGTAAGAATAAAATCGGTTGCCAGCAGAATGGGTTAACAGGAAGCATAGATTGACGATTCGATGAACACGGGGAAGCATATTTACAACCAGGAGAGATTCCGTTGATGGTACATGCAAGGAGGGACTAAATTATCCAATCATTGGAAACATTTATGTCTGATAGAAATCTATGATGAATATCTTAGTGGGCGAATGATTAACCGTCGATATTCATTCCACTGGGTGAACCTGCGTGGAGGAAAAAAGTTTTGAAATCAACGAAATGTGGTACATGATATATGTTTTAATGGTCGAGATGGAAGCCCAATCAAGATCAAGGTCCAATATTCATTCCATTGGAAGAAGGTGTGTGTGTAAAGAAGATTTTGAGCTATCGGAATTGGTTAAGGGTCCCATATAATCAATAGTGCATATTTAAGAAGACTGAGATCTACGGTCCAGGATTATTCTACTGAATCAAGATGCGAAAGAAAAATTGAAGGGAGCTTCGGAGGAATTGATTTAAGGGGAGTGTAAATGTGGTGTAAATGAAAGGCTGAGATTGATGAAGTTTCAGATTTACTATGGAGAATTGCTCCGCTGGGAGAAGATGCATGATATTTATGAAGTTAAATATGAGTGAAATATTAAAAGGGAAAATCAATCGATGATGTAGATTTGCAAAGGATAAGATCAATGGCTAAGTATTAGTCCGCTTAAGCAAGGTTTAGTTCAGTTATGAAGTGAATATGTGATGTTAAAACAATAAATATTTCTAAGGTGGAAAGTGAATCAAAGGAGGATGTATGGCTATCATTAGTTCTACTGCTGAAAGTTATAGGAGAGATAAGGATGGATGATATGGTGGGAATGAGATAGCTTGGTTAAACGATACTAGGATCAACAACTTAGAGTGAAGGACACTAGGTCTATGGATGGGAAAAGATTCAACTGAACAAGATGCATGGTCAATAAGGGAATAAAATAATATAAAAGCAAAAAATGTGGATTTGGTATATTTTTGTGTTTATGCATTGGAAAGTGAGATCTCACGACTATGCAGAAGAAGCCATCTTAGGTGAATATTTTTCCACTTTTCAAGTAACTAGGTAGGTAGTTTTCCTCTTACCAAAAGCTATTTAACACATAGAGAATGTAGAAGGGGTATATTCTTAAGCATTGGAACACCAGAAAATATAGGACGTCTTTGAAGACAAGGATTGTGAGTTTTTTCACACTATATTGTTTGTCAGTTCAGTAGACCTATTAAAAAACAAGTTGAAAGTCCTCAAATACTAAGGAACCAAGTTCCATGGAGTCTTTCGGGCTTATTTCCATTTTCTCATAAGTGAGCAAACCATAAAATTCCCAGAATTTATTGACTGGTGTGCCTATAATTATTCCTCTTCCAAGAGAGTAATTATGGATGCAGTTGAGTCTAAAATCATTTGTCTCATCAGTCCACTAATAGTCTGAGATACATTTTTTGTTCCTGTTACTTTCACCAAGTTGTCTAAAGAGTTTAACGAAGAAATTTTAATTATGTCATTTAGAGATGCTACTGAAGAGAAAAAACAAGCTTTATTTGTTACTTGTTTCAAACCATATATATCCTTGAAAAACCAAGCCTTCCTAGTGGAAACAAGTTTGTTTAATCAGGAAGGCTTAGTCTGTTATGTCCCTTATGAGTTAGTTTCTAGCTTTAGACACTAACAGGTATATTACTGAGTCCTTAATAAGTATGTTGTTCAAGATTAGTACTGATCAGGTTGAGTCTATAGAGTCAAGTCAGTCTTGTTTCCTTAAATCTGATTAGTTTCTAGATGAGAGAATCCACTCACATCTAGTTAACTTCCACAACACCAGGTTTTTCATATTTCAGTCTTCTTCGATTAAGATGTTCCTATTTTTAAATGAGGAGAACCTACAATTTCCAGAGTTGGTTCTCACACATGAGATGAACATGGATTTCTAAAAATATA
This sequence comes from Pseudotsuga menziesii, assembly GCA_001517045.1. NCBI lineage: Eukaryota > Viridiplantae > Streptophyta > Pinopsida > Pinales > Pinaceae > Pseudotsuga > Pseudotsuga menziesii. The sequence goes on from LPNX010633039.1 coordinate 547,765, forward strand.
GGAACGTTCTCAATACTGAGGTGTATAAAGTGTTTTTCCAACATAAGTTACCCAAAGTACTACCTCTTATGAAGGAAATGTTACAATTTTCACTTGAAAGAAGAATTGGAGATGGGTTTTTTATGGAAGAAGGAACAGTAATCAGAGTTTATGATTTGTCCATCTACCTTACATTTTACCAGCTTTGTTAAATCCTAGGATTTTTTCCTTAGAGCTGATAAGACAAAAGCTCATTGTTGAGAATTAGCACTTTATCAATTTCAAGAAGTCATTTGAAATTAAGTTTTCATGGGTAGTTGGTCCATTCATCATAAAAAGTAAATCCCCTTTGCCTATAGTGGAGAATTTACTGAAGGGGATGAGGTTTCATACTGTTGCAGCTGTTAACTATGATACTCGCCATATTATATCAAAAACAAGACAAGTCAATAAAAACAAACCCTTTGAACATCAAGAAGTTCTAGGCTTGGTTGATAGTGCCAATTGGATGGATTATCCTCACAAGACACGGGATGAGGAGGATACTCAACAAGGATCCACATCACTTATGAAGGATGATGATGATGATGATGTACAACCAAATCCTTTGGTTGTTGTTCCATTGACTGAGAATATTACACCTATTGCTTGTCACTCTGAGAGGACTAATAAGAGGGATTTTTATGATGCTATGGATACAGAAGAAGAAGACACTGTCCAAACTATAAAGAAGCAAAAAGGTGAAAAGGACGACCAAATGGTGAAAGTGAAGGAGGAAAAAGGAAATAAGAAGTATGTAAAATTCAAAGGACCATCCTTTGAAATCAAAGAGTATTCCTTCTTAGAGACACCCAAGGATTGTACCTCTCAGTTCAAAACTAGGGCTGAAATATTTGACAAGTAGAGAGATGACAGGGATGTATCTACAAATGAGTCTTTGAATTTGTATACAGAAGTCAGAAAAATATGCAGCAAATATATGTCCTTGGTGACTATTAGAGATCATAATGAGAACACTCTGAACTTGGCAATATCAACCAAGAACAAAGTTGTTGAGATGAGGATGAGTCCAGAAAAAATTCCTATACTTGGTGTGATTCATCTTCACAAACAAACTGGGGAAGTGATCTATAATGACCTACTTAAGGCCACTTTAAAGGTGTCTAGATTGTAATATTCTAAGTGTAAAGTTGAGAACCAATTGAGACAAGAAAGGGTTGAGAATAAAGCTCCTCAACATAAAATTAAGAATATTCAAGGTGATTTGTTGACTGCTGATAATGAATCAAACAAAGGAGTAGTAACTCACAAGTTACTAAATGAAAAAGAGAACAAAATTAATCTCCTTAAAAATAAATTGAATATCCCAACTACCCAGCTCATACAAGCTATAGAGCTTACAAACTTGGAGAAGGAAAATTAAAATCTAAATAATGAATTGAATTTTTGTAAAGAAAAGTTTTTAAATTTTGCTGAAGAAAAGAGAAAATGAGAAAAAGACATGGGTCTTTTGGATGAAAATGAGAAGGATTTAAAGGAAAAACAAGCAGAATTGGAAAAAGAATAGAATAAAAAGAGTAAGGAGCCTGAAGTTCAATTTTTTCCACCCCCTACACAAGTTAACACAGACTCGGTGGTACAAGAAATGTCTCATGTAGCCTGGGAGATTTGGAAATTATTAGATTGACAAAAATTAGAATTGGAGAATTTGGCCATGAAGAGGGAGGAAGACATAAAATCTTGGGAAAACAAATGCAAAGAGATTTCAGACAAAAGTGACAAGTTAATGAAACAAGTGACATGACAACTACTTGTAAAGGGAGCCAAGCACATTTTTTGGGATGTACTTATAGCTGAAGCAGCTAAACTGGGGCCTTAATTACATTATATTTTGGACAAGGAAATTGTAATGCAGGCTTCTGGGCAAAGTGTAGAAACAGTAAAATAAATATTGAATAAGAATCCTATAGAGACTGCTAACAACACTATTCATTTTTTGAATGGTTCGACAGAAGATGATCTGAAAGCAAAAAAAATCAAAGAAAAAATTTCCATCATTACCTGGGATAGGAAGGTCTTGAGTAGACACCAATATTTGGATACTGCAAAATCAAAGATTGGAATTATGAACCATCAAATCAAATTGTTTATTGATTCATTTTATCTATTATGCAATTAAAGTTTACCTTTCTTCTGGGAAGAAAAGGGAAGAATATTTTCCCAAAAAGAATGTCATTATTGTTTGGTCGAATGTAGGTTAGACAATAGAAAATTTGAATATATGCAGCAGTCATTGTCTGAAAAGAAAATAGTTCGTAAACTAGCAAAGGATTTTGAAATGTTATTTTCATTTAGAGCCATGTGTGCACAATTGCTAGATTTTTCATATAGAAACCATGTGGAGCTAAGAGTGATGGAAAAAGAAATGGCTAGCCTGGACCTGCCATTTGTTGATCAGTGGAAATTGGTTGAAAAATCTAGTAGATCCAAGTACAAGCTACATGAATAAAGATTATTGAATGTTGTCAAAGATTATCTTTCAAGAGTAGTTAACTAGGAGTTTTAGTTTATTTTTAAGAACATTTATTAGTTAGGAGATATAGATGATAGATGTAAAAAGGAAGTTTTTACCTATTTTTAGAGTTAGTTATTCAGCTGATGGAGTGATATTTTGTATAAGAACAAGTTTTTGTAATAGAGCAAGGCTTGGAACCCGTGATATTTTTCATTGTAATCAATAATTTAAGAGATTAACAAAATGACAGAGCTGAAGATGGCCTTTTCAGAGATTCCTGTGTTTTCTTTATTACAGTCTATACTTTACTTTTCTCATGTGCATGTGTTTCCTATTTATTACTTCCATTATGTTTTCCCTTTCATGTTTGAATGCGTTTACAATAGTGGAGAATTCATAATCATATACTCTGTCTATTACTTTCAAACATTCACAAAACATGTTCATCTAAAGTTAATGGTTGATTCATCCTAGATAGCTGCCCGCATTAATGGACCATTTCTAAATTCTTGCATAATCACTAGAAAAAATCATTTTGACTATAATGAGATTTCTATCTTGCCTATGTTAAAGTTTTCCATGCGGAAGCACTGTTAATGATCTTGTTCCACATTATGACTCCATGGTCAATGTACATTTGTTTCAACCACCAACAACATTAATTTTATCTTTTGTTTATATATATCTGGCCTGTGAGAAAAATACCGAGAGATCCCTCTCTGAAGAGAAAGAAGCCAACTTTCTTTCCTAAAGCTTGGTTTTGTTGTTACCTTGGGGTTTACCTTTTTTACAACTGGGGATAAAATATGAGTGATAACATATTGGCGCCATTGTCGGGAAACAAGACTTCAAATATGCCTTGGGAGAATGACAAGGAGCTTTCAGAAAGACATAATATTTGTGGGAAAGCATAGATTCTTCCATCTAAGATTGGTTGTACCTTTTCCCTGGTGACTCAATGTTGATTTCAAGAATATTTTCAGAAAAATACATCCTGGATTCTAGGAGGACACATACTAGAGGTAATCCTTCTTCTAAAATTTTATATCGTGCGGAAAACTTAAAAATATTGATTAGATGCACACCTGGTAAAGAAATAATAAGTACTTCTCAAACTGAAGGGTATTTTTCTCAAGAATTTCATAGTTTTCAAGATTCTGAGTGGGAAACAAGTTTTAAAATATCTCTGTTAAGGTCCAAATTTGAATCAAATCTTAAACAAACATAAATAAATCCTAATATGCTTCAATCATACATGCTTGACTCTCTTAGGCATAATATTCAAGATACCGTAAAAGTTGAAGAAAATAATCCTCTTATTTAAACCCTTCAGCCACATATTTTAAACCCGGTTCACAACCCTCCTCAAAGTACCCATGTTGTCCCAAACCCTCCTAGACCCATGGAAGCCAGGTTTTCCCCTTTGGCTTTGCCTTCTGTATTCCATGATTTACCTCAGAACTATTCTCAAATAATATCCTTATTTGATGGGGAGGGAAACTTTCTTGCTAGGTAACATATGGATAGATTTGAAGATTTCATTGATTTAGAGGAAGTGGATTATGATGATGTTGTTTGCACAAAGTTTACCTAGGGAGGAAAAAAAATGGTTTAAATATTTACCTCCAAGATCCATTCTTACCTTTGAATCTTTCCAAACTTTTTTTCTAGACACGTGGGAAGATAAGAAAATCCCTCTACAAGTTCTTTCTCAATATAACAATCTGGAAAAAGAGAATTTTGAGTCTGTTCATGAGTTTTCCAATAAATTTATGAGGGTGTATAATTCTATACCACCACATATCAAACAATTAGTAGGTTCTTCCCAACTCCATTATGCAGGTGCTTTTGAGAGTGATTTTGCCTTGTTGTTGAGAGAGAGAAAATCTACAAGTCTTCCTGCTATGTTCAAGGATTCCTTAGAGGTAGAAGCCAATATGATGACTTCAAGAAAGTTGAAAAAAAGAGTGGAAGTGGTTAGAAGAAGAACTAAAGAATAAAACCATCCCTCCACTTATGTTGTTGTTTCTTTTTATTCAAATGATGCAAAATTTGAAATGATGATGAAAACTATGGAAAGGTTACTGGACAGGTTGGATTTAGAAACATACCACCTAATAGAGAGCAACTTGAAACTCAAGTAATAAATACCAACTTTAGAATACCGCCATCACCTCCTCCTCCTCCTCAAATCAGGAAAAGATACCCAAGAAATACTAGAAACCCTAAAGATTAACATATAAGGCCTCCTTTTCCTGAAAACAATGTTGATGACGAGGAAGAAATTGATCCAATGGATAACCAGATTCACCACTTTGATGGTTTGGATACAGAAATATATCTCACTAAATAATAGCATAATTTGTTTGCTCAAGAAGATGACAATAGTGTTTCTAAGGTGGATTCATAGAAATATTAGAGGGGTTACCAGAATGCCATAGATGATTTTTAGAGGAACCTGAAATTGAGAAGTAGAGATGTAACTATAAATAAAGGAATGGATAGTGAAAATCATCCTTCTAGTAGTCAGAATAATACAGAAAAACAAAAAGAGAAACAAAAAGAAAGTGATGTACATAAAGTTTCAAAAAATAAAGGAGAAATATCAAAAGAAGTCAGACAACCAGTTCCAATTGATGTAGGTAGGGCAGTTTCCTCTTTCAATCTGAAAAATGAAATGTCTAAAATTAAAATTGCATCCCATTCCAAGATTTGTTAACAAATAATAAATACAAAGAAAAAATAACCAAGATGTTGAAGAATGGAGATGATTCTCTACCATATACCCTATAAGTAATAGATGATGCTCCTACTATAGTCCTTGACCCTAGAGTTGAAGACACAGATGAAAAGGATGGCCCTCCTTTATATGTGAGTGTAAACATTCATAATATGATTTTTCACATTGCAATGCTTGATTTAGGTGCATCTCACAACTTAATGCCAAGGGTTGTAGTGGAAATTATAGGATTGGATATTACTAGGCCTTATAAGGACCTCTATTATTTTGATTCTAGAAAAGCGAAGTATTTGGTATTAATTAAAGATAGGGTGGTGACTCTTGCTCAAATTCCATCCAAAATCATTGTCGTGGATGTGGTTGTAGCTAATATTCCTGCTAAATTTGGTATGCTATTGGAAAGGTCATGTGCTTCTAATTTAAAGGGAACTTTACAAATGGATATGTCATACACAACTATTCCTTTATTTGGAGGTCATAAAAGACTGTATAGAGAAAATATACTTGCATATATGGTGAGTAGCCAAGATAAATCTGATAATCACCCTATATATGTTGTAGACACTGATTTGGGGTCTTCTATATTCTTCCATGATTCACATGCTGATCTTGAAACACCCATAGTGGTGGATGTAAAATAAAATAAAGAATTTTATCAAAGACAGGAGGCATTGGAAAAGAAACAGAATGAAGAGGGGCTGTGGAATTTTTTTTTTGATGCGTCTCATAGCAAAGAGGGAGATGGTGTTGGTGTTTGGATAATTTATCCTAATAGGGATGTTAAAGTGTACTCTTACAAGTTAAATTTTGAATGTACAAATAATGTAGCAGAGTATCAGGCTCTGCTATTAGGGTTGGATTCTTTAAAAAACTTGGGAGCTAAAAGAGTAAATTTGTTTGGAGATTCTAAGTTAGTGATAAACCAAGTGACTAACAGCTATCAAACTAAGCATCCTATGATGAGAGAATACCAAAATGAGGTCTGGTATATGTTAGGTAATCTTTTCACAAAGCATAGATTCAGAGTTGTTCCCAGACTAGAAAACCAAGTAGCAGATTCACTAGCTACCCCTGCTGGGAATTTCAAAGTTCCCATATATTCTAAAAATAAATACAAAATATCAATTGTACATAGACCTTCCATTCCTGATAATTCCAAATACTGGCAAGTATTTCAAGATGAGATGAAAATAAAAAGGTTTCTGGAAACATCATATGAGTTTGTAAATACTCAAATAGATACAGAAAATTTAAACACATAAAATTTCCATGAGAGTGTACAATCCGATGATGAAGATGTTGAAAATAAAAAGATGAAAAATGTGATTAGAGGAAGGGACATAATACAGTTGAAAAACAATTATATTCCAAAAAGTTTGATTCCTCTTGAAAAACTATTTGATGAAAATGATGTTGCAAAAGACCCAAAAGTTGAACCCGTTGAGAATGACATTGAAGACCAAAACACAGGAAATGAAGAAGTGCCAAGAATTGTAAAGTTGTCTAAAAAATTTCCTATGCCCGAGAAAGAAAAATACATTCATTCAATGAAAATTATATGGATGTGTTTGCATGGAGTTATGAGTATTTGAAGGAATATGCTACTTCTATAATACTACACACTATTCCTATCAAACCTGGAGAAAATCCATTTAGATAGAAGTTAAGAAGCATAAATCCTATTTTCTTTCCTCTGATAGAAAAAGAAGTAATTTTTTTTTAAATGCAAAGATCATTGTTACTCTTTTATTCTCTAAATGGGTAGAAAATTTTGTACCATTCAGAAAGAAAAATGGTGAGATCAGTCTTTGTGTTGATTTCGGGAACTTGAATAAAGTATCACTAAAAGATAACTATCCTCTACATAAAATGGACCATATTCTATAGAAAGTAGTAGGAGCGGAGATAATTTCTACCATGGATGGGTTCTCTGGATATAATCAAGTAAAATTCCTTCCAGAGGACCAAGAAAAAATTGCTTTTACTACACCTTGGGGTACTTTCATGTATGCCAATATGCATTTTGGGTTGATGAATGCAGGAGCCACTTTTCAAAGAGCCATGTATATTGATTTTTCTAAAGACAGGGATAAGTTCGTAGTTATTTATATGGATGATATAACAGTCTTTTCAAAATTTGACAGGGACCATGTGATGCATTTGTAGAATGTCTTTTTGAAATGCAGAAGGTATGGCATTTCCCTTGATCCTAGGAAATCAAATTTTTCTTTAAAGGAGGGAAAAATATTGGGGTGTATTATATATAAAGAAGGAATCAAAATTAACCTTTATAGAGTAAATGCCATTCTGAAAGTTGAATATCCTAGGAGTAAAAAGGAGGTGCAATCTTTCATTGGACAGGTAAATTTCTTGAGAAGGTTCATTCCAAGTTTTGCTGAAATTTTGAGGAGTGTCAAAAACATGTTGAGAAAGGATAATGAGATTAAGTGGATTGTAGATGCTATAAAATATTTCAAAGACATTAAGAAATCCATTACTGAAGCCCTAGTTTTGGTAAGTCCTGATTTTTCAAAATATTTTTTGGTATTCTCATATGCTTCTGAACACACCATTGCTAGAGTTTTATTGTAGAAGAATAGTCAGAATGATGAGAATCCTATTTCTTTCTTTAGAAAAGTGTTGAGAGATGGAGAACTAAAGTATGCCATTATGCAAAAACAAGCCTATGCTTTAGTGAAGTCTTTGAAAGATTTCAGGGTCTATATTCTTCATTCTCATATTGTGGCTTATGTTTCGAACAATGTGGTAAAAAGTATCCTTACACAACCTGATACATAAGGAAAAATGGATAAATGGATTAATGTTGTTCTACTAGAATATGCTTTAGAAATGAATCCTACTAAATTGGTGAAAGGATAGGGCTTAAAAAAACTAATGCCAAATTCAAACTGTGAATATTTGCAAATAAATTTCTTGTCTAACTCTTCAATCCAACCTGAGCCAGAATTACAGGTGATCTCATATTTCAATATATCTCCATGGTACATTGATATTTTATATGTATTGCAACACTTGCAGGATCCTCCTGGATTAATAAAAACAAGGGAAATATTAGTCAAAATAAAGGAGGATAATTTTTGTGTTATGAATTAGTACCTATATTTGAAGGATCCAGGTGGAATTTTATTGACTTGCTTGTTAGAGAATGAGGCTCAGCACACCATGAAAGAATTCCATCAAGGGTTTTGTGGAGGACACCATTCTTGAAAGGTAACAGCTAACAACATGTTAAGAGCTTCTTTTTATTGGCGTTCTATGTTTTCTGATGTATAGAAGGAGATCACCACATGTCATCAATGCCATATTTTTGAATGGAAAAGAAAATTGGTGGCATTACCCTTAAATCCCCTTTTAGTGGAAGAACCTTTTGAGCAGTTGGGGTTGGTTTTCATTGGATAAATCAACCCAAACTCTTCTTGTCAGCATAGGTGGATTCTAACAGCAACTGACTATTTTACCAAATGGATTAAAGCCATACCAACGAGGAGAGATACTAATGTTGTCATTACGGAATTCTTGGAAAACAATATCTTGTCAAGTTTTGGATGTCCAAAGAGAATTGTGACTGATAATTCCCCTGCCTTTAATTCAAAGAAAATAATCATCTTTTTTCATAAGTACCATATTAGTCTAAATCATTCTACTGCATACTATCCTCAAGGAAATGGGCTTGAAGAGTATTCCAATAAAAGTCTCGTAAATATAATCAAGAAGTTGCTGGAAGACAATAAAAGATCCAGGCATACTAAATTAAACTATGCTTTGTGGGCTGATAGGATCAGTACTAAAAGAGCAATTGGAATGTCACCATTTCAGTTGGCTTATGGAGAATAGGTAATTTTTCCAACATTTGTGGGTCTTCATACCATAAAGTTGTTACAAGAACAAGATGATTAGCCTAATCATATGCAGAGAAGAATCAATCAGATAATTCAACTAAATGAAATAAGAGACAAGGCTTATAACAAAGTGTAGCTACACCATGAGAAGGTAAAGAATACTATTGACAGAAAGGTGAAGGAGGAAAAATTTCAGATTGATGACTTGGTATTGAAATGGGATGCACCAAAAGAAGATAAGCATGGCAAGTTTTATTAAATGTGGAGGGGACCATACATTATTGCATATTACAGGAGTGATAATTCATTTGTATTGAAACATTAGGATGGGGTTCAACTGAAATGAGGTCCTGTCAATGGAAGGTTTCTGAAGCATTACCTATCATAGAGGTGGAAGGTAATTTTTGTACAATAGATTGTATATAATGTAAGTTTTTTTCTGAAAATTCCATAGTAGTCATTTTGTAAGTCGACGTTTTGATTCCGAATCAGGAACCATCATCAAGTATGTTTATTTTAAATTGGTACAGATGGTGAGATGAGAGATTTGAAACCCGGAGAGAAGGCCCTAAGATATTGAGGGGTTTCCAGTTTTCTTTAATTTTCATATACAGAAAAAGAAAAAATAATTTTTGAGTTTCGCAGTAAGAAATAAAAACAGGCACTAGTTTGTGGGTTCTTTGCTACCTCGCAGGGAGGATAGCATCCCCAATTGGAGCCAGTTATTAGAACCATTTCTAGTTAGTAGTTGGAAAGGAAGCAGACCTGAGAATATATAAGGTAAGAACTAATTTTTGTTATCATGTGGCCTAAAGGTATGTAGGGGGGATTTAAAGTATTGGGAAAGGATTTTTCCTAAGTTAGGAAACTATATATGTGAAGAAAATTCTTAAGTTTAACCTTAGGAATAAGTTTCATATAAAAATTATTCCCCTATGTTATATCATGGTAAGATATGACGGTGTAGATATGTAGTGAACGGGATCATAAGTTGTAAATGAATCCACGAGAAAAACTTGTAAGGTAAGAATAAAATCGGTCACCAATGGAATGGGTTAAAAGGAAGCATAGATTAACGGTTTGATGAAGAGGGGGAAGTAGATCTATGGCCAGGAGATATTCTGCCAATGGGACATGCATGAAGGGGCTAAATTTTCCAATAAGAGGAAAAATTTATCTCTAAAACAAATCTACAATGAAGATCTTAGTGGGGGAATGATTAACGATCGGTATTCATTCTGTTGGGTGAACCTGCACGGAGAAAAAAAGTTTTGAAATCAGCGGAATGTGGTACAGGAAGTATGTTTTAAAGGTCGATATGGAATCCCAATCAATATCAAGGGCCAATATTCATTTCGCTGGAAGAATATGCATAGGTGAAGAATATTTGTGAGCTAGCACAATTGGTTAAGGGGCTTGCATAATCAATGGTGCATATTTAATAAGATTGAGATCTACGGTCCAGGATGATTTTGTTGAATCAAAATGCATGAGAAAAATTGAAGGGATCCTCGGAAGAATAGATTAAAGGGGAGAATAAATGAAAGGCCTAGATTGATGAAGGTTTAGATATATGATGGAGAATTGCTTCGTTGGGAAAATATGCACAATATTTATGAAGTTAAATATGAGTGGAATATTAAAAGGTAAAATCTATCGGCAACAGATATTTGCAAAGGATAATATCAATGGCTAAGTATTAGTTCACTTAATCAAGGTGCAGTTCAGTTATTTAGTGAACATGTGATGTTAAAACAAGAAATAATTCTAAGGTGGAAACTGAATCAAAGGAGGACCTATGGCTATGATTAGTTCTACTGCTAAAAGTTATAGGAGAGATAAGGATGGATGATATGGTGGGAATGATATAGCATGGCTAAACGATGATCAATATCAATGGCTTACAGTGAAGGAGAATATATCCATGGACGGGAAAATATTCAACTAAACAAGATGCATGGTCAATAAGGGAATAAAATAATATAAAATAAAAAGAACGTGGATTTGCTATATTTTTCTTTTTATGCATTGAAAAGCAAGAGTTCACAACTATGTGGAAGAAGCCAACTTAGACGATGCTTTTGTCCACTTGTCAAGTAAACAGGTAGGTCGTTTTCCTCTTACCAAAATCTATTTAACATGCAGAATGTAGAAGGAGTAGAGGCTCAAGCATTGGAATACCAAAAAATAGAGGAGGTCTTTGGAGACAAGGATTGTGAGGTTCTTGACACTATATTGTATGTTAGTTCAGTAAACCTATTAAAAAACAAGTTAAAATTCCTCAAAGACCAAGGAATCGAGGTCCATGGAGTGTTTTGGTCTTATTTCGATTTTTTCAGTACTGAGAAAACCCTAAAATCCCCATAATTTATTGACTCATGCACCTATAATTATTCCTCTTTTGAAAGGGTAATTATGGATGTGGTTAAGTCTAAAATACATTTTCCTATAATTCCACTAATAGTCTAAGATATATTTTTAGTTATTGCTACTTTCACCCAATTGTCTGAAGAGTTTAATGAAGAAAATCTAATTATGGCATTCAAAATTGCTATTGTGGAGCAAAAAAAACATTTCTTTGTTACTTGTTTCAAACCATGTATATCCTTACAAAACCAAGCCTTCCCAGTCGAAACAAGTCTTTTAATGAGAAAACTTTGTCTGTTATATCATTTATGAGTCAGTTTCTAGGTTTAGACACTAATAGGTATGTTACTGAGTCCCTAATGAGTCTGTTGTTCAAGATTAGTACTGGTCAAGTTTAGTCTATTGAGTCAAATCAGTCTTGTTTCCTTAGATTTTTTGAGTTTCTAGCAAAGAGCATCCACTCACAGCTAGTTAACTTCCACAACACCAGTTTTTTTCATATTTTAGTCTTATTTGATTAAGATGTTCCTATTTTTAAATGAGGAGAACCTACAATTTCAAGAGTTGGTTCTCACTAATGAGATGAAAAGGGATTTTGGAAAATACATGAACTTTCTCATGTCTGAGGTGTATAAAGTTTTTTTCTAGTAGAAGTTCCCAGAGTACTACCTCTTATGAAGCAAATGATACAATTTTCACCTAAAAGAAGAATTGGAGATTGGTTTTTGATGGAAGAAGAAACTGTAATAACCCAACAATTCATAAAAATTTAAAATTTTCAAGGGACATAAAATGTCTAAAGTCGTAGCTAAGTATTTGCTAAAGGTTAGCGGAAAAATGAAACAGTTTATTAAAGAACATGATATCACTTCTTTATAAGAACCTGTAAACTAAAAGGTGTAATATTAAAAATTGTGTTAGTGCTATTAATGAATTTTAACAGCTGTAATTCTATCAGAGATAGAAAAGGACTTGCATTTTGCTGCTGCTAGATGTACTGATGTTTATCTTTTTGACAAGTAGGTAAGAAATATTGTTTGTGATCGAGGCTTAGTTAGCATTCAGCTAACTCAATTGGACAGCTGGTTCCTTACATGTTTAGCAGGTAAACGTAAGGTCCAATAGGGTGTTATTTAAAATCATGTCAAGAAGATACTTCCGTAGCGTGATTAAGATGCTAGTCTTAGAAATTTTTTTAATATGCTGCTTGTATTCAAGGAGGTAATGTTGGTCTCAATTTATTTTATTATCAAAACTTTGTAATGATTTTTACACAAGATACAAAAGCATGGGTTAAAATATTGCATGATCAATTAATGTTCCCAACCAATTGGATATTTATTATTTAATTTTGTAAAGAACAAATGTATTTTTGTTTACAGTAATGGTAATTGAGAGTTTACATAGAGAGAAAATATTTCAAAGATTGGGGCTTAACTCACCCCATACTATTTGATTCCTATCATAGTTATCTTCATCGCAGGACTCTATCTTGTATAATCCTTCTCTCAAATGAATGACCAAGTTACTTATACTTTTATTTATAAAGCCATCATTAAGTTGTTTAGAATTTTATTGGAAACTCTTATATCATTTTTGGTCTTCAACTCACGAAAGACTCTTCCAATAATAACTCCAAGGCTGAGTTCCTAGAATTCATAGCTAGCTCTACTTCTTACTATGGTTATAAATAAAACATGTTCTTCTCACAAATTTCCACTAAACCTAGTTAACACACATAACTATCCAACTTGATTTATTATCCAAGAAAACTCTAATTAAAAAAATTGTTCATATTATATTTTATAGTTGATCCTCTAAGTAATTATACTCCATGATCATACTAAATTATTGGAAATCATATAATATGCATAGCTTAACATGATTATGGATTTGATTAAGAAATCATTGTATTGTAGAAAGGCGCCATTCTCCACTATAGACTTACACCCTCAGTTCACAAAAGATTTTGGTGGACACATAGAAATGATTTCAACCATGGGATGGTTGACTTAAAAGACCAAAACCCTATCCAATTCATTTCACTCCGCGAGGGTTTCCTGTCTGTGTGTTCGAGCTGTACGCTCATGGCTTTCGATACCCTGCATATACCTCCATGTTTGCATGCTGATTTCAGCACAATATGCCCTCAGTTGAGCTGATGCAATGAGGTCATAAGTGGTTCTTTAGTGCTTAAGAACTCTATGTGTAAAGGGAGTATAGGACTATTTTTTTTTCTTTGGCTTCGTTGGAGGTTAAAGGAGAGATCAGTGGACTAAGACTTCTTTTCTTTTAGAGAAATATCCTTTGTTCTGGACAGAGGATATCTCAGCTTCCTCAAAAAGGTGACTTCGGGTTCAGTTGAATCAGCACACAATTCTTGTTCTAGGTGGTTTCTCTTCTGTAAACTATTGAGTTGCTCAGGTAGTTGCATCCTTCACATTTCCAAAATGATAATCTTGGCAGGTAAACACCAGTCATAAGTTCATCATCGTGGAAGTTTTTAAAGTTTTTCAAATACCTTTTAACTGCTATTAATATTAATGAAGGTTTTTATGGTGCAGGTTCTTCCCGCGGGGAAAGGGGTTTAGTGGTAACTCAAACTCTCCCCCTTTCACAGCCACACTACCCTGGTAAGCCTCGATTGTAAATGAATTTTTATTCTTGCATAATGTTGTGGTTGTTGGAAGTTTGGTTCCTACAGTTGGGAAAGGCACTATCTCGGTTAATTGTTTGCTTAGAGTATCAAAGCTTGCTTGTTTTTCTGTAATAGTTTAAAACCTTAGAGGGTACTTTGTGCATGGATGATGAAGGCTCTAGTAGCCGTGATGGAAACTGGTTTTTTTGTTTGTACCTTCTGGCCTAAAAAATGTAACTCCTTTTATTTTCAAAAGAAATGATAGAGCTCAGCTCTTAAACCATTGGAGGCTGTCAATCTCTATCTAGCTAATTTTTATAATAGATTCTAGTAGGTAAGAAAGACTATGAATTAGTCAAGATTTGTAAATGAATTAAGGGTTTTACCTGTCAGTAAAGAATGGTTACTATTCAATTTATATATTTCGCATAGTTCATATTTGTTAACAAGCGTGAGCCTTGATCTTTAGTTCTAAAGGCTGTGAGCCATTTCTTCTTAACTGTTTTTATTTTTAACAAATTTTTTATAGTAAGTATTATTTTAGTTGTTACCATGTAAATACCAAGATTTACAGTATGAAGCATCTATGTAAATTTTACTCTGGTTAAGGGTACTATTATTACTCTATCTGGATCATAAGGGTGCTAATTAAATATACGCTACAGTTCGATAATAACATAATTTTTACATGGTAATTTCTTAGCTCTGTTTATTAAATTTTCCTTTAATGATTTTTACAACTATTTTTAATGCTCATAAAAGAAAGATTAGGGTAACTACTGCAAACCTAAGAATAGGATATGTTTATTTTTCAATAACCTAGGTGGTTTTAAATAGGTTATGGTACAACCTTTTGTCTTCAATCAGAGACACATATTGTCTGGAATCAAATGTTATAAGATTGTTTTGAAAAATAGCTTAACCTAGACCCTAGATGATAGTATGTTTACTATACCTATGCTTATTTAATAAACTATAATTTTGTGTTTTGTAAAAAATACTTAGTATTAAACATAGTTCTATAAATAATATGATTACTAATTGTTTTTACTTACTTATGTTCAGTTCTTCTCTGAAGTAAATACATTTAATACATACAGTATTTACTACTTATTTATAGAATAAATCATAAGTATACTAGAGCAGAATTTAGCTACATTTTTCATTCAGAGTAAAAAGAATCATCATATCTACCTAAACACCCAGTTGTACTAGAGTACTGCCTGAGCCAGGCATGGAAAAATATAGTATCCAATTCTAATTCTATTTATTTCTCATTTTGCATATTTACTACTATTTCTAACAAAATCTACAAATGAATAAGTCCAACATTACACAGTTACTCCTTTCTTCATAAACCCTAATTAAATACTAACATGCATGTATTTAAAATCTAGTAAACATTTTACTGAAGACAGTAAATAAATATAATAACATGAAGACAAATAGAACCTGTCAATGATAAGGCGACAACAAATTAAGGACGCTATTCCTCCCAACAAACTGCTGGAGAAATCTCAGACATCGCTTCCTCGGGACCCCCGAACCTATTCATGGTCCTCCTGGTAGAGTACTGGGTGAAGGATATGACCTTAAGACCTTTTGTCAGCTGACTGGTCCAATTACCTTAATAATTCAAATCTGCTCACAGCAGTAAGAACTTCAGCGTAATAGCTGCAATAAGTTAAGACTTATCAGTTAACCCCTCAAACTCACTTCAGTAATCCCCTCCATCGAATTTCTCAATGATTAAATTCATTCACCTTGAATGATCACCTCTCAGAATGAGCAGCCTTAGCTATCTTCAATGGGAAATTTTATAGAGATGCCTAGGTCTTCTGGGTCATTTTACATTTAATGAGCCACCTGCTCCAATTCCACTTTCTTAGGGAATCATGACCATAAATATAGGGAAGTTAACACCTGCAATAGTTGGAAGTAGTTTGAGGATGCTACCACTTGTCAGTGTACTCTCTGCCCAGTCTCCTCCACTAAGTGACCAGTGAACACTCTTTTAACAACTTCCCTAAGTTGTTGTCTCATCATTTATTTATTTATAAATAAAATATTCTAAATTACATTAATTATTCTTGACCCCACTTGGTCATCAATTACAAACTTAGCATAAAATATAACACAATGTTCCTCAAAGAACATTAAATTGTTTTTGCAAATTGGGGCATGTGACATACACACCCCCTTAAATTATAACATTGTCCTCGATGTTATTTATTCCTCGTCCTCAGAGTTCCCCTGAAATAGAATTGGATATGCATCCCGCATATGACTTTTCAATTCCCAGGTGGCTTCCTCTGGAGTAAGGTTCTTCCATTGCACTTTCACCTGACCAATGGTGTGTTTTCGAAGCGAGATCTCCCTCCGTTCGAGGATAAAATCTGGTTCCACTAAAAAATCTCCTTTGGGTTCCACCTTTACATTGTTCCAATTAATAACATGAGTAGTATCATGTATATATTTTTTTAATACAGAAATGTGAAAATTTTTGTGAACTCTTAGATTTGGTGGTAGAGCTAACTAATATGCTACTTGTCCGATCCTGCATAGTTTTTCAAAAGGACCACAATATCGAGGTGCTAGCTTGGCACAGCTACCGAGCCTTAGAGAACTATTTTTGGGTCTCGCCTTAATAAAAACATGTTCGCCTACTTGGAACTCCTTTGGAGTTCGTTTAAGGTCTTCTTGACTTTTTTGTCAATCTTGCACAATTTTCAAATTACCTTGTACCTGTTTTACAATTAATTCCATTTCTTTCAATAATTCAGGTCCTAATACTAACCTATCCACTGGATTACTCCAAGAGATGGGAGTATTGCATTTTCTTCCATACAGAATTTCAAAAGGACTATACCTAGCTGAATCTTGATAATGATTATTGTAAGCAAATTCTACCAGGTGTAAATAATCTTCTCATTTACATGGCTACTCCTTTACATAAATTTTGAGTAGATCCTCCAATACCTGATTTACTCTTTCATTCTGTCCATTGGTTTGGGGATGGAAAGAGGTACTAAAGTTTAATGTAGTATTTAATACTTTAAACAAAGATTTCCAAAAATTACCTATAAATTTAGGGTCTCAATTTGAAATTATCACCTTCGGTATTCCATGTAACCGAAATAATTGTTTTAAGAAAATATCAGCAATATTTACAGCTTTATATGTAGTTTTTACAGGTATAAAATGCGTTGCTTTACTCAATTTGTCAACCACTACCATTATTGAGTCATTTAAGTTCTGATTTCTAGGCAATCCTGTAACAAAATCAAGGCTAATTAACTCCCATTTCTAGCTAGGAATAGGCAATGCCTGAAGTAGCTCAGCTGGATCCTAATGTTCAGTTTTTACTTGTTGACATTTAAAGAATCTAGCAATATATTATCACAGTTCATTTTTCATATTTGTCCATAAATAATCATTTCTTAACATGGTTATAGTTTTCTGATAGCCTGGATTCCCTGAATAAGGAGTTTTATGAATTTCGTGTAAAATTAACAGCTTAATCCTAGGTCCACTAGGTAAGTATAATCTGTCTTTATACAATAATAATTCTTTTTCATTCAAGCTATACCCTATACTTAGACTTTCTATTAAATTCTCTTTTACTTTTTCTTGTAATTTTTAGTAATTTTCATCTTGTTCTATTCTAGATTCGAGTTGTTCTTCCAAGTCTATTGTATAAGTGCTGATAGCTGCTGTAAAATTCAGCTTTGCAATTCTACTTAATGCATCAGCAACCCTATTCTCCTTTCCTTTAATGTGTTTAATTTCAAAATCGTATTCACTTAGAAAAACCAGACACCTAGCTTGCATAGCATTCAAGTTAGGTTGATCTAACAAGGATTTAATCATTTATTACCTGTCATTAAGATAAAATTCCTTCCAATTAAATGATGACGCTACATATTTAATACATGTATGATAGCAACTAATTCTAATTCATAGGTCGCATAATTTTTCTCATGAATCTTCAGTTTCCTAGACTCATAAGAAATGACATGTCCTTCTTGATTCAATACTCCACCTAAACCGTCATTGCATGCATCAGTACATATTATAAAATCTTTATTAGGGTCAACAATTCTTAAAATTGGTGCGGTGGTTAATAATGTTTTTATCTTTTTAAAACTGTCTTTGCACTTCTAATTCCAATCAAATTTCTTCCCCTTTTTCTACAAAGAGGTTATAGGATTTGCAATTCTTGAAAACCCTTCAATGAACCTCTGGTAATAATCGGTAATATCCATGAATGATCGGATGTCAATTACATATTTTTGGACTGGCCAATTTTCGATTGCCTTTATCTTTTCAGGGTCAACTGAAATTCCTTCTTTAGTCACCACATGACCTAAATAATGGATCTCGTCTTTAAAGAAGTCACATTTACTAAATTTTGCAAAACGTTGATGCTCTCGTAACTCTTGCAAAACAATTTTTAAGTGTTCTTTATGTTCTTCTTCATATTTTGAGTAAATTAATATGTCGTCAATAAATAGGACCACAAATTTATCCAGATATTTATGCATTACATTCTTCATTAGACACATAAAAATAGTTGGAGCATTAGTAAGCCCAAAAGGCATAACGACAAACTCGTAATGTCCATATCGAGTCCTAAAGGTTGTTTTAAAGATGTCTTCATCTTTGATTCGGATCTGGTGATATCTAGACCGTAAATCAATCTTTGAAAACATCATGGCTCCAAGTAGTTGATCAAACAGATCATCTATGCGAGGTAACAGGTATTTGTTCTTGATGGTCATTTTATTTAATTAATGATAATCTATACATAGTCATAGAGTTCCATCCTTCTTCTTAACAAGGATGACAGGTGCCCCCCAGGGAGACACACCGGGTCTAATGTAATTCTTATCAATAATTTATTTTAACTGTGACTTAAGTTCATTGAGTTCTAGTATATTCATCTGATAAAGGGCTTTTGAGCTGGGCACTGCACCAGGTACCAACTCAATAGTAAAATCTAATTCCCGTTTCAGAGGCAGTCCCAGAATTTCTTTCGAAAATACATCTGAATATTCCTTTAAAATTGGTATATATTCTAATTTTAATTTATCTATGTTGTTAATGTTTTCTTCACCGATTATGGTTACTGCATAATCCTTCCAGTCTTTCCTAACAACTCTCTTAAGCTGCAGAGCAGAGATCTGCCTTACGACTGTTTTCCTAGGGATTCCCTTTACATTTATTAACTTTTCATCGTTATTTATGCAAGTAAAGGTTTTATCAAAGCAATTCAAGACCACCCTATCTTGCACTAGCCAATCCATACCAACTAATATATCATATGAACCTAAAGGTAGTACATTGAGCTAAAAAAAGTTTCAAACTAATCCATAGTTATTGTACAATTATTTACAAAACTAATTACCTTTCTCTTTGCACCAATAGCTAGCTGAAGTAACCAAGAGCTTGAAAACTTTTTAACTGGAAGCTTACACTTTTCTACTGAATTAGGAGAAATATAGCTTAAACTAGCTTATATATCAATTAAAATAGATATAGGTATTTGATTTATCTTACCTTCCACTTCCACCATGGAAGTTTGATAATCTGCTTTTCGGTTCTCTAATGCTGCATTGATCTTGGGCATTGTCCTCACTAGATCTCCAATAGACATCTCCTCCTGTATTGTGTGTATGTTTCTAATAGTATTCTTCTTATTGGGGAAGACTGATGCATAATGCAGACCATTGCACTCCCAACACTTTATGGGTTCCTTTCGTTCAAAGTTCTTTGTATAGTTACTGTGGTTGTTTGTAGATTCTTTATTCCTTTGATTATTCGGATTGGTCTATGAATTACTTTTATTCCCTTGGAAATTCTTACTAGGAAAATTTCTGGTGTTATTATTTTTAGAATTTCAATTAGGTACAAACTCTTGCTTCTTCTGTTCAAAGTTATTATTCCTTTTGGCCTTCCAGTTGGCCATACTCTCCTTTTTACGATTCTGTTCATAACAGAAATTTGCTTTTCTCATTGCTTCTTCTAAAGTTTTCGGATTGTCATACTCAATCATGTCCTTTATATGATAAGGTAAATAGCTGAGAAACCGTTGTACCTTAGGTTTCTCATCCACAATATATGGCACATACCTGAGCAGACTTAGAAATTTACTATTTAGTTCTTTCATATTCATTGTACCCATTTTTAACTCATAGAATTCCTTAGCCCTTTGCTCATAGTACTGTTCAGATAAAAATTTCTTTTTGAAATATTTCTTGAATGTACTCCAATTTATGTTTTTCTCCCTTATACATTTTACTCTTTTTAAGTCCTTCCACCAAATATCATCTTTTCCCATAAGATTATAAATAGCCATCCCAGCGTTCAGTTGATTAGAGTAGTTATAAATTTGGAAGTACTTCTTCATCCCAGATAGCCAAGATTCTACTTCTTCCCCCTTCTCAATTTCTCCATTAAATGTTGGCAGTTTGATCTTCTTGAACTCCCAAGAGATTTCTTCATAAGGTTTATATTTTATTTTCCTAGTATGGTGGTTATCTTCACTAGTATCACTAGTATAATGAGAGTTTTGTTTATATAAATCACCATATACTTCAGAAGATGAGCTGCTTTTGTTTTTAACTTGTTTAGACTTTTTATCTTTATGATGATAACCTATATCTTCAAACTCAGTTCTTTTACCCTTTCCCTCAGTATGAAATCTTTCTATTAAGATCTGATTTAGCTCCTCTTGAGCTCTCAGAATCCTCTCAATTTCTTTCTTAACTGATTCCATCTCTGATTTTAATTCTTTAACTGTTTGTAGTAGTTCGAAAGAATTATTGGTTATATCTTCTTGTCTAGGTTATTTTTTAATATTATCTCGTTCAGTGTAAGGAGATTCCTCATCCGCATATTCTTCCAATCTATCCATACCTATCATTAACTCAGAAACAAAATTTGTTATGTGTATCATTCAAATAAAACAACATCAGCATATTTATTTAAATTTATTGTTCCACATAAGCAAGTTGAGCTACATTTAGGCCCAGTGTTTTAACCTTGTGCTCTGATACCACATGTAACAACCCAAAAATTAGTAAAAATTTAAAATTTTCAAGTGACATAAAATGTCTAAAGTCGCAGCTAAGTATTTGATAAAGGTTAGCGGAAAAATGAAACAGTTTATTAAATAGCATGAGATTGCTTCTTTATAACAACATGTAAACTAAAAGGTGTAATCTTAAAAAGTGTATTAGTGTTATTAATGACTTTTAACAGCTGCAATTCTATCAGAGATAGATAAGGACTTGCATTTTGCTGCTACTAGATGTACTGATGTTTATCTTTTTGACAAGTAGGTAGGAAATCTTGTTAGTGATCGGGCTTACTTAGCGTTCAGCTAACTCAATTGGATGGCTGGTTCCTTACAGGTTTAGCAGGTAAATGTAAGATCCAGTAGGGTGTTATTTAAAATCATATCGAGAAGCTACTTCCCTAGCATGATTAAGATGCTAGTCTTAGAAAATGTTTTAATATGCTGCTTGTCTTCAAGAACGTAATGTTGGTCTCAATTTCTTTTACTATCAAAACTCTGTAATGATGTTTACACAAGCTACAAAAGCATGGGTTAAAATATTGCAAGATCTCTTAATGTTCCCAACAAATTGGATATTTATTATTTAATTTTCTAAAGAAAAAGTGTCTTTTTGTTTATAGTAATGGTAATTGAGAGTTTATGTAGAGAGAAAATAGTTCAAAGCTTGGGGCTTAACTCACCCCATACTAATTGATGCCTATCATAGTTATCTTCGTCACAGGACTCTATATTGTAATATCCGTCTCTCAAATGAATGACCAAGTTAATTATACTTTTATTTATAAAGTCATCATTAAGTTGTTTAGAATTTTATTGGAAACTCTTATATCGTTTTTGGTCTTCAGCTCAACAAAGGCTCTTCCAATAATAACTCCAAGGATGAGTTCTTAGAATTCATAGCTAGCTCTACTTATTTCTATGGTTATAAGTAAAATATTTTCTTCTCACAAATTTCCACTAAACCTAGTTAACACACATAACTATCCAACTTGATTTATTATCCAAGAAAACTCTAATTAAAAAAATTGTTCATATTATATTCTATAGTTGATCCTCTAAGTAATTATACTCCATGATCATACTAAATTATTGGAAATCATATAATATGCATAGTTTAATATGATTATATATTTGATTAAGAAATCATTGTATTGCAGAAAGGGGTCGTTCTCCACTATAGACTTATACCCTCAGTTCACAAAATATTTCGGTGGACACGTGGAAATGATTTCAACCACGGGATGGTTGACTTAAAAGACCAAAACCCTATCTAGTCCATTTCACTCCGTGATGTTTTCTTGTCTGTGTGTTCGATTTGTAGGATCGTGGATTTCAATACCCTGCATATACCTCCATGTTTGCATGCTTCTTTCAGCACAATATGCTATGAGATGAGCTGGTATAATGAGGCCATAAGTGGTTCTTTAGTGCTTAAGAACTCTATGAGAAAAGGGAGTATAGGACTATTTTTTTTCTTTGGCTGCATTGGAGGTTAAAGAATAGATCAGTGGACCGAGCCTTCTTTTCTTTTAGAGAAATATACCTTGTTCTAGATAGAGGATATCTTGGCTTCCTCAAAAAGGTGACTTCAGGTTTAGTTGAATAGGCACACAATTCTTGTTCTAGGTGGTTACTCTTCTATAAACTATTGAGCTGCTCTGGTAGTTGCATCCTTCACATTTCCAAAACGATAATCTTGGCAGGTAAACACCGGTCATAGGTTCATCTTCGTGGCAGTTTTTAAATTTTTTCAAATATTTTTTAACTGCTATTAATATTAATAAATGTGATTACTGTGCAGGTTCTTCCCATGGGGAAAGGGGATTAGTGGTAGCTTAAACTCTCCCCCTTTCATGGCCACGCTACCTGGTAAGCCTCGATTGCAAATGGGGTTTTCTTCCTACATAATGTTGTGGTTGTTGGAAGTTTGGTTCCTACGGTTGAGAAATTCACGACCTCGGTTAATTGTTAGCTTAGAGTATCAAATCTTGCTTGTTTTTCTGTAATAGTTCGAAACCCTTAGAGGGTACTTTATGCAAGGATGATGAAGGCTCTAGTAGCCATGATGGAAACTATTTTTTGTGTTTCTACCTCATAGCCTGAACAATGTAACTCTTTTCAATTTCAAAAGAAATGATAGATCTCAGCTCTTAAACCCTTTGAGGTTGTCGACCTCTATATAGCTAATTTTTATAATAGATTCTAGTAGGTAAGATAAAAATGTGAATAAGTACGGATTTGTAAATGAATTAAGGGTTTTACCTGTCAGTAAATAATGGTTACTGCTCTATTTATATATTTTGCATAGTTCATATTTGTTAACAGGCCTGAGCGTCGACCTTTAGTTCTAAAGGTTGTGACCCATTTCTTCTTAATTGTTTTTGTTTTTAACAAATTGTTTATAGTAAGTATTATTTTAATTGTTACCATGTAAATACAAAGATTTATTATATGAAGCATCTATGTAAATTTTACTGTGTTTAAGGGAACTATTATTACTCTGTCTGGATCATAAGGGTGATATTTAAATATATCCTATAGTTCGATAATAGCATAATTTTTGCATGGTAATTTCTTAGCTCTGTTTATTAAATTTTTGTTTAATGATTTTTACAACTGGTTTTAATCCTTGTAAAAGAAAGATTAGGGTAATTACTGCAAACCTGAGAATAGGATATGTTTATTTTTCAATAACCTAGGTGGTTCTAAATAGGTTACAGTAGAACCTTTTGTCTTAAATCAGAGACTCATGTTGTCTAGAATCAAATGTTATAAGATTGTTTTGAAAAATACCTTAACCTAGACCCTAGATGATAGTCTGTTTACTATACCTATGCTTATTTAATAAACTATAAGTTTTGTGTTCTGTAAAAAATACTTAGTACTAAAAATAGTTCTATAAGTAATATGATTACTAATTGTTTTTACTTACTTATGTTCAGTTCTTATCTGAAGTAAATGCATTTAATACATGCAGTATTTACTACTTTACAGAATAAATCGTAAGGAGACTAGTGCAGAATTTAGCTACATTTTTCATTCAGAGTAAAAAGAATAATCATATCTACCTAAACATCCCGTTGTACTAGAGTACTCCCTGAGCCAGGCGTGGAAAAATACAGTATGGAACTTTAATTCTATTTATTTCTCATTTTACATATTTACTACTATTTCTAACAAAATTTGCAAATGACTAAGTCCAACATTACATAGTTACTCCTTTCTTCATAAACCCTAATTAAATACTGTCATGCCTGTATTTAAAAAATAGTAGACATTTTACTAAAGACAATAAATAAATATAATAACATGAAGACAAATAGAACCTGTCAATGATAAGGAGACAATAGCTTAAGGAGGTCGTTCCTCCCAATGAACTCCTGGAGAAAACTTAGACAGTGCTTCCTTAGGACCCTTGAGCCTGTTTTTGGTCCTCCTAATAGAGTACTGGGTGGAGGATATGACCTTAAGACCTTCTGTC
Source organism: Pseudotsuga menziesii (assembly GCA_001517045.1). Lineage (NCBI taxonomy): Eukaryota > Viridiplantae > Streptophyta > Pinopsida > Pinales > Pinaceae > Pseudotsuga > Pseudotsuga menziesii. The sequence continues at coordinate 572,426 of LPNX010633039.1, forward strand.
ACCTAACTGGTCCAATTACCTCAGTAATTCAAATCTTCTCACACTAGTAAGAACTTCAGCCTAATAGCTGAAATAAGTTCAGTCTCAGTAGTTAACCCCTCAAACTCACTTTAGTAATCCCCTCCATTGAATTTCTCAATGAGTAAATTCATTCACCCTGAATGATCACCTCTTAGAATGAGCAGCCTCAGCTGTCTTCAATGGGAAATTTTATAGAGATGCCTAGGTCTTTTGCGTTAGTTTTCATTTAATGAGCCAACTACTCCAATTCCACTTTCTTGGGGAATCATGACCACAAATATAGGGATGGCAAGTTGCCACCTGCAACAGTTGGAAATAGTTTGAGGATGTTGCCACTTATTAGTGTACTCTCCACCAAGTGACCAATAAACACTCTTTTAACAGGATCCCTAAGTTGTTGTCTCATCATTTATTTATTTATAAATAAAATATTCTGAATTACATTAATTATTCTTGACCCCACTTGGTCATCAATTACAAAATTAGCATAAAATATAACACAATGTTCCTCAAATAACATTAAATTGTTTTTGCAAATTGGGGCATGTGACAGGAACTGTAATCAGAGTTTGTGGATTTGTTCATCAACCTTAAATTTTACCATCTTTCTTAACTCCTAGTATTTTTTCCTTAGAGATGATAAGATAGAAGCTCATTGTTGAGAATGAGCACTTTATCAATTTCAAGAAGTGATCTGAGATTAAGTTTCCATGGGTAGTCGCTCCATTCATCATAAAAAGTAAACCAGTTTTTCCTATACTAGAGAATTTGTTGAAGGAGATGAGGTTTCATACTGTTGCAGCTGTCAACTATGATCCTCACCATATAATATCAATAAGAAGACAAGTCAATAAAATCAAACCCTTTGAGCATCAAGAAGTTGCAGGTTTGGTTAATAGTGCAATTTGGATGGATTATCCTTAGGAGACACATGATTGGGAGGATACTTAATAGGGATCCACATCACCTATGAAGGATGATGATGATGATGTACATCTAGATCCTTTGTATGTTGTTCCAACAACTGAGAATATTAAACCCATTTCTAGTCACTCTGAGAGGATTAATAAGAGGGATTTTTCTGATGTTATGGGTACAAAAGAAGAAGGAATTGTCCAAACTCCAAAGAAGCAGAAAGTTGAAAAGGAATGCCAAATGGTGCAAGAAGAGGAGTCAAAATGCAAGAAGAAGCAGGTAAAATTCAAAGATTCAACCTTTAAAATCAAAGAGTATGCCTTCTCAGATACACCCAAGGATTATACCTCTTAGTTCAAAACCAGGGATGAACTATTTGACAAGTATGGATATGACAGGGATGTATCTACAAATGAGTCTTTGAAGCTGTATGTAGATGCTAGAATTTTTTTTACCAAAGATGTATCCCTGGTGACCATTAAAGATCATAATCAGAACACTCTGAACATGGAAATAGTAACCAAGAACAAATTTGTTGATATGAGGGTGAGTCTAGAAAACATTAATATACCTTATATGATTCATCTTCACAAAAAAACTATGGAAGTGATCTGTAGTAACGTACTTTAGGCCTCTTTAAAGGTGACTAGATTGAAATATTCTAACAATAAAGTTGAGAACCAACTGAGACAAGAAATGGTTGAAAATAAATCTCATAAGTAGCAAATTAAGAAGATTCAAGAGGATTTGTTGACTGCTGATAATGAAGCATATAAAGGAGCAGTAACTCACAAGTTACTAAATGAAAAATAGAACACCATTCACCTCCTTATAAAGAAATTGAAGATACCAGGTACCTAGCTCATACAAGCTAGAACGCTTGCAGAGATGGAGAAGGAAAAAGAGACTCTAAATAATGAATTAAATGATTGAAAAGAAAATATTTTAAAGTTTGCTGAAGAAAAGAGAAAATGGGAAAAATACATGGGCCTTTTGGTTGAAAATCAGAAGGCTTTAAAGAAAAAATAAGCATAATTAGAAAAGGAATCGAATGAAAAAAGTAAGGATCCTAAAGTTCAAATTGTTTCACCCCCTACACAAGCTAATATAGACTCGATGGTACACGCAATGTCTTAGGTTACCCTCAGAGATTTGGAAATTATTGGATTGAATAACCAAGATAATAATTTGGAGAATTTGGACTTGAAGAGGGAGGAAGATATAAAATCTTGGGAAAACAAATGCAAAGATCTTTCAGATAAAATTGACAAGCTAATGAAACAAGTGACAAGACAACTGCTTGTACAGGGAGCCAAGCACATTATTTGGGATGTCTTATAGCTGAAGCATCTAAATTGAGGCCTTACTTAGATTATATTTTGAACAAGGAAATTGTAGTCCATGATGCCAGGAAAAGTGAAACAACAGTAAAATAAAGATTGAATAAGAATCCTATAGAGACTTATAACAACACTATTCATTTTCTAAATGGTTTGACAGAAGATGAACTAAAAGAAGAAAACATCAAAGACATCATTTCCATCATTACTTGGGCTAGGAAGGTCGTGAGTAAACACCAACATTTGGATATTGTAGAAGCAAAGATTAGATCTATGAACCATCAAATCAAATTGTTTATTGATTCATTTTCTCAATTATGCAATAAAGGTTTACCTTTCTTCTGGGAAGAAAATGGAAGAATGGTTTCCCAAAAATAATATCATGATCGTTTGGTCGAATATAGGTTAGACCATAGAAATTTTGAATATATGCAGCAGTCATTGTCTAGAAAGCAAATAGTTGATAAACTAGAAGATGATTTTGAAATGTTGTTTGCATTCAGAGCCATGTGTGCACAATTGCTAGATTTTTCATATAGAGACCATGAGGAGCTAAGAGTGCTATAAAAAATAAACGGCCATCGTAGGCCTGCCATCTATTGATCAGTGGTAATTGGTGGAAAAATATGGGAGGTCCAAGTACAAGCTGCATGAATGAATATTATTGAAGATTTCCGAAGATTATTTTTCAAGACTAGTTAAATCGGCGTTTTAGTTTATTTTTCACAACAGTTATTAGTTGGGAGATATACATGACAGATGCAAAAAGGATGTTATTGCCTATTTTTAGAGTTAGTTACTTAGCTCATGGATCGATATTTTGTATCAGAACAGTTTGTAATAGAACAAGGGTTGTAACCCCTGATATTTTGCATTGTAATCAATACTTTAAGAGATTAATAAAATTGTAGAGTTGAAGCTAGCCTTTTCAAAGATTCCTTTGTTGTCTTTATTACAGTATGTATGTTCCTTTTCTCATGTGTATGTGTTTCCTGTTTATTACTTGCATTATGTTTTCCCTCTCATGTTTGAATGAGTTTACAATAGTGCATAATTCATAATCATATGCTTTGTCTCTTACTTTCAAACATTCACAAAACTTGATCATCTAAAGTTAATGTTAGATTCATCCTAGTTAGATTCCCACATTAATGGACTGTTTCTAAATTCCTCCATAATCACAAGACAAAAACATTTTGACTGTAATAATATTTCTACCTTGCCTCTGTTGAGCTTCCCATGCAGGAGCATTGTTAATGACATTATTCCACATTATGATTCATGCCCAATGTGCATTTGTTTCAACCACCAATAATATTAATTCGATCTTTTGTTTATATATACTTGTCCTATGAGAAAAATATTTATAGATCCCTCTCTAGAGAGAAAGAAGCCAGCTTTCTTTCCTAAAGCTTGGTTTTGTGATTACCTTGGGATTTACCTTTTTTACAACCGGGGTTAAAATCTGAGTGATAACACTTGGTATCCAGTGACCTTGAGAGATGACATGAATGGATACATAGAATTCAGTAGCAAAGGAGGATACCTATCCAGGGATGATTTTAAGAACCACCCAAATATTTATATGTATAAAAAAATGGGTGAATCTCTCCAATATATAGGAAAATTTGAAGGCAATTTTATCAATAATATAATATGTATATATAAAAAATTTGGTGAATATTTATTTTTATTATATAATGTTGTAAAATTCTGGCGAATCTTTCATTTTATTATATAATGTTGTAAAATATTGGTGATTCTTTCACCAAGTTATAAGATATTGTAAATCTTGGCGAATATTTCACTTCATTATAAAAAATTTGTAAAACCTAGCAAATTTTTCACTGATTTATAAAATATTGTAAAAATAGAGGAACAAAAACATTAGTCAAATAACATGAATCAAATCATCAACAATAGAACATGTTGACTCGTGATTCACAACTAGAAGGATTCGGTGAAACACAACTGCACTTACTAGATTCCGAGCAAGTGGGGACTCCACTTGTTATCTCGCCCCTTAATGGTCCAACGGGCATGTGAGGACCTGAATCTTGAAAATCCAATAAACTAATAGAATCAGACATTATGCTTGATCTTGGCCTACACTAGTCAATTGAGGTCATTATTGTGTTCATATCACACAAATCACTTCAATGTGAGACACATTTCATATCATGAAAAGTTTTATATTGAAAGAAAAATTCTAACTTTATGTAGACCTCAATTCTTTCTATTATAACTTTTATATGCAATGTACATGGAATTTACCTCAAAGTGAAATTGGCATTGGTAAACGAATCTACCCTTGAAACCCAAAGACAATAGGTATTGCAACATCTTGGATAAACAAATCAAGATCAAAATAATTTACAAGCAAAGAAAGCCAAATCAAGATCAATATATTAAGCCAATTCAAGATCAAAATAATTTACAAGAAAATAAATCCAAATCAAGGTCAATATATTAAGATATATTAAGCCAAATCAAGATCAATATATTTTACAAGAAAGGAAATCCTAGATTATGACACACCTATGGTGGTAAGAATATCACAAGTAAAGAAAGTCAACGAAAGCAAATATTTTATAAGCAATCAAAGTCATTATCAATTTAAGTACAAATCAATCAGCTCAAAATACAACGTTTTTGTTTAAAAAAAAAAATGGAGGTCTCTACATATGAGAAGAAGATTGATATACCATATATGATCCACATTATTATTTTAGCAAACAATCCATAGAATTCAAAGAAGCATGACATACATCATGCCGAAAAATCCCAACATTCATGACATACACATATGTAGACTTTGTTCTATGTAACATAAAGTATCATTTCCTTAGATGATGACAAATGTATCCTATGGTGTGTAGTGAATAGTTATATGATGCCCCACTTTTAACACAATTTCTATTTCTTATTCACCAACTTGAAATAACAAGCATTGACATCACACCAACAAAGAAATGAATAATAAATAAATGAATTCTAAGCCCAAGTTGTACAACTTGCAAATGATCCTTTGTATATTTAGCCAAAATTCCTTTTGAAAGCTCCACTAAATAATCTATGTATTTGGCATAACCTATCATTTTCAATAAGTAAAGTGAGATGCTCTATCTTCATCAAAAAACATTAGACAAAACACTTATCATTCATATTTTATTTGTTATACAAAGCTAACAATGTATAGAAATTAGAGTAACAATGTCGAGCATAATATCAAAGGATAACACCACCGATATCTAACTTCAATTTTCCAAGATACAATGATTATAAATGAAAGCATGAGAAACGTAATTCAGGAAAAAATATTTAAAACGGTTTGTTAACATGTCAATAAACTTTTCATGCAGAGTCTAACAAAATTTTAAGTATTGGTGAAAGTGGGAAGATATCCAAAATGTTGATTTTTCACAAAGCAAAATGGATCCAGGTATTTCTATATGTTCCACCCATTCACATACCATGAACGAATAATGAAGAAAATAGCATGTCATATTGATTGCAATCATCAGGTGTTAAGGGCCTACTTTTTTCCTCTCAATAAATCAATGACATAACTGTTTACATTTAATGACTTGCATTGACAACATATCTTCCTCACAAAATTAGACCTTCTGCAGTTCATTGATAAATATCATTTAATGGGACTAATAATTTTCCCCAATTCCAGGTCATAAATATCACTTATTTCTTGGTAGTCTTTGGTCTTAACTGTGCCAAAATGTCCTTACCCATGTGGCCCTCTTTTTGGTTCAAGATCATTCCCTTGAGAATGATTTTTTTTATCATTCTCTGTTTTTTCTAATGACTGGGATATTTTCTCCAACATTAAGAAAAATCCACTCGGTTCAAGTAATACTTGTAATTTGTGTCTCTAAACTTCTGTGATGGATTAGTGCACTGTTATTATTCCTGTCATTAATTATTTTCCTCAGAAATAATTAGATGCATTTCTGCAACAAATATCCAACTTTGAAATGTCTATGCCTGTTTAGATAGATACGTGATGGATTTGACTGAACCGATAAATAATATTATCTAAGTGATGAGATATATTTAGACTGATGATTGACCCCATCAGTGGAGAGTAACTAACTGTAATAAAAGATTAAAAAAATAAAAGCGATCTTTCTTAACTTCTTGATGGTGTATAGTATATACAAATCTATTAAAATCCAACCTCCATATACTTCCGATTTATTTCTAAATAACAGTTGTACTGGGTATTCTAACATAATAAATATTAAAAATAATAAAGTAAAAAGTACCATGTTGTGATCACATATAGTTAGTTCCTTCTATTCCAATTTCAATTTATCATCTAGCTGTTTTTTTGGCATTGGTTCTAGTTGAGTTAGATTTGAGGTGCCTTTCCTCATTTATTGCTTGATGCACAAACCAACTTGTATGCAGTCATTTTCGTTCATCAATGGCCTTAATTCATTACTGCAATCTCTATTGTTGTTGCCGCTACTTATCACTGTTGATGTAACCCATCTCAAGAATTGTAAAATCTATACACTAGCAACATCATAAGCCGAGGGCTGAATCTTGTGTCTGGTGTTGAGGAACATATATGCATTATCTAGGTCTATGTAATAGATATGAAACATATATATTTTCACTTATATTGTTTTGTTTGACAGAATACCATAGCATTAACATTTTGGGAATTCTATGGAGAATTTGTCCTTTTCACTATCAAGGTTCCATATGCAATTTTGAAGTTGTGCTTGTTTAGTGAATATATAGAAATTTTGGTATTTGTCAATAAATTTTTAATTCAATCGGAAAATCAACATTTAAGTTATAACCTAGAAGCACCACATGAACTAAAAAATGGTAGCAGTATCAAGTCCAAATGGGTTAGCCATATACATGTTGTAGTGGGGTTTCTATTGACTACTAAATGGCCACACAATTGTGATTTGTTAATGTCCTACCATAATATCCACATAGAAATAAAGGTATTTTTTAATTAACTAAATACAAAATTTATTAACATCAACCATGCTTATTTTACTAAAGGATTCTCTTCTGAGCCACAAACCGTAGGGAATGAGGAGGACCAGTTTTAAGAATAGTGACCTCAAATGTCTACTAGTAGTTTGGGACTTTAGAAAGGTGTGTGTTTTGGGATTCATTTAAGATGATTTAAGAGGTTCCATGATTAAAATATCCACATAGAAACAAGTGGAATAAGCAACGCAGTTGCTTAGTACCTGCCACTTATGTAAGAAACAATGTAAAGTAAATTAGCATCGGACATCATTCATGGTCATTTACAACTCCATGAGTGATTTAGGTGTTAAGTATCCCTTAGTAGTATTATGAGAAATTTTCGGTAGACATGAAACACCTAACACTAGACACTACCATCCATAGCCTCATAAGTGATTTAAGGCATACATAGCCCTTCATAGTCACGAGAACTATTTTTTATAAGCATTATGCACCCAACAATAAAGTAGTAAGTGATATATTGATTGAGATGTATATAATTTACGCAATGTAGTGGACCATTCATAACTCAATAGTCATTTAAGGCTTACACCGACCTTTATAATCTCAAGAGTGACTCAAGGTCTACATAGTCTGTCATACTTCCATGAGTTATTTTTGGTAAATATTATGCACTAGCAGAAGAATAATAAATGTTGCATAATTTGAAATATACATTATGGATGTGGTGAAGTATGTTACTTCATGAAATGTAAAAATTAATAAATAAGCATTATAATACTAAAAACCATAATGCAAAACTATTATTGAATCTTTAACTTTTAAAATTATTTTTCATATTTAATATTATATTATGTAAAACAAAACAAAAAATTAATTACTCAAAAATATAAACTAATTATTTTCTCAAAATTTAGAATTTTTTTTTTTATATAATATCCAATTTAGTATTTAAATTTTAAATGACTTTTATAAAAAAAACTTTAAAATAAAAACACTTGCCTAATTAATGAGAAGGTGGATTAATTGACCCATACTAAATGCTGATGCCATCATTTCCATGTGTCAAGTGAAAACCAGATACCAAACTCCAAGAATGACATCATTTCTGATTGGCCAATTAGAAGTTTACAAAATAGCAAATAGAAATATTTTTATTAAAATTTAAAATATTTTTTTTGCAAGCTCTAAAGTTTAACTTTCGAAAACAGATTTTAATTTTTTGGTGGCGGCAACTAATAGAAGGTCAAAGGTTTGGTTCACTAGAAATCGATTACTATATACCTATGGCGGCAGGTATAATAACATAAATACGGAAAATATTTTGAATCTATAGTTAAAACATTTCAAAAAAATAACTAAAAAGTCTTTACCTAATTTATCATATATTAAATTATAACTAACTTATATAAAAATATATATATATGATGATGATGACAAAGTGATTTTCATCCTCAACTCTCAAGCCTCATACATATGACAAACCCTTTCCGCACATAGAGTTTTACTAATAAAGCAAAGTCTTGTTTAACTATGGAGTTCATGAGAATTTGTTTTTCATCCCTTTCAGTCCATGGAGTTTTACTAATAGACCAAAGTCTTGTTTATCTATAAATTTTATGAGAGTTCGTTTTAATCTTGGCTATATTAATTTTCTTCAGTAACCTACTTACTACCAAAATATACTTCTCACTTAGAAGTAATAATATTTTTGATATTATCAATGTTTTGCAAAGTGTGGTTTTCTTCAATGCTCTAATGGTTTATCCAAGACATGGTGTCTTTACACCAGCATTATAGCTACTTTTAACTTGAGTTTAAAGCAATTTTAGGAAGTCTTTCATTTCCCATGTTATATATCTTATGCTTTTACCTCAGGTATTTAGTCATAGCCATATCTTTATGGGGAAAAGACTTAATTTTTTAAGGAGAATAGGATAAAGATTTTGTATTTGATGCCCTGGCTCTCTAGTAGTTAATTTAAGACAGTGGAAATAATAGAAAACCATTTAAAAAAAATGAAGGCGATGTTTATGAAATGAATAGAGTTGAAAGATAGGTGGATATACTGAAAAGTAAAAGTATGAGAGACAGTAGATGCTTCAACAAAATGAGCTAGTAAAATTAAAATAGAGCAATTTTATATCATATATGTCATCCTTGTCTTATTAAATATAAAAAACAACCCATCCATTATCATTAATGCCTGGCACAAAGATTCATCTAGGTGTCAATGTGACAGCCGTGAAGAATGAGTCCTTCCCATCACCGGATCATTTACAGAATCGTGATGAGCCTTTCAACCGATTGTGCAACTTTACAACTTCGCAAAATACCATATGAATATGTTAATATGAATATATGAATATGATTTCCAGCTAATGCCATTGTTGCAGTTTAATAAGACCAAAATACGCCCCGCCTTTGCCTTTGGCCATGAGATGGGCGTGATTTCCCTGCTCAACGATGCTCCCTTTCTCAATAATGATTATGCTGTCCGAATTCTGAATTGAGGTCAATCGATGAGCTACAGCAACAGTCATTCTTCCCACCATTACTCGATCTATTTCTTCTTGAACCACCCTCTTGGAATGAGCATCCAATGCACTGGTTGCCTCGTCCAATAGCAAGATGCTTGGATTATTTATAATTGCCCTTGCTATCGCTATTCTTTGCTTCTGTCCCCCAGACAACTGCATTCCCCTACTCCCTGCGTTGGTTTCATATCCATCCTTCAAGCACCTGAAACATATATTCACAATGCGTACCATTCATTAATAACAATTACTTAATAGACAAGCTTATAGAATGATTGTAGTTAACGATTTATTTCAGTAAACTTACGAAATGAATTCATGGGAATTTGTAGCCTTGGCAGCTTCTATTATCTCCGCCTCAGTTGCGTTCTCTTTACCATACAAAATGTTGTCCCAGATGCTCCCAGCAAAAAGAGTTGGCTCCTTCCCTACAAGAGCTATGTGTTCTCGCAGAGATCGCAAATTGAAACTCCTTATGTCTTTGCCATCTATGAGTACCTTTCCTTTCAGTAGATCATAGAATCTTTCTATCAGTCCAATGATGGTGGACTTACCACAGCCGCTCCTTCCCACCAGCGCCACGCTGCTCCCTGCAATGATTTTAAGAGAGAAATTTCTCAAGATCATGGCATCTAGAAGAGCTGGATAAGCAAAGTCCACACTCTTCAGCATTACAGTACCTTGAACTTTCTCAGGGTTAACCCCATTAGGGTCCTCTGGGTTTATAAGGCTATTTCTGTCCAAAATTTCAAACACAGCCGTTACAGCATCAGACCCTTTGGCCAGGTCCAAATTCATACTTCCAGCATCGGCTATCATTCGACCCAATCGACCAAAAATAAAATGGTTCAATAAAAAAGCATCGAACTTGATAAGGCCATGCACTATAAGCCTCCCTCCGTACCAAAACTCAAAAGGCCAGTAGCATATTTCAAGGAACTTTGAAGTTCCCATGGCCAATCCTGCGTACCATGACTGTTTATTGTTCTCCCTTCGTGGGCCTTCCTGTGTGGATTCAAAATAGCGAATAATTTTTTCTTGAGAGCAAAAGGCCGCTATGGTTCTATGATGCGTGACACATTCGAAGGCTGCTTGGCTACCTTCATTCTGGGCTTTAATAGACTTACCCGAAATGCTTTTAAGAAGAACGTTTTGAGTGAAGAAGTAGAGAACCATCAGCGGCTGAACATCGATCAACACAATAGAAAGTCGCCATGCTACCACCATTCCTAGAGTCACGGTGATAATTACTCCAGAGAGACACTCCACTAGAAGTGAAACACGATCCCCTACCAAGGATCTTACCTGCATATATATGTGACCTTAACAATGTTAAATGATAAAACGAATATTAATAAGCGGATTCAATTAAAAACAAATGCTATGGAACTTTGATAGAATCCTTACCACATTAGCTTCCTTGGCCAGCTTTGAGCAAACAGCTCCACTGGAATTTTGGTCGAGATCGAACCACCCAACTTCGAATGTAAGAATTTTTGAAAGCATTCTTTGGCGGATCCTTTTTGCTAGAAACTTACCCACCACTGCGAAGTTATGGTGCTGAACCAAATCCACTGCAAAAACATGCACTGTGAGGGCTATAAAAGAATACAATACAAGCCGACTTTAGATCTGATTTGGTCTCTGTCTTTTAGAAAGAGCGCAGAAATCATGCTTGCCACAGTGATGGAATACGCTATTTGAGTTGCCACATATCCAAAAGCGTCTACACAGCCCATCAAAGTATTCTTCCATTCTGGAGCATTCAATGCAAGCAACCTCCTGATGTCATCATTGCCATGTGTCAAGTGAAAACCAGATACCAAACTCCAAGAATGACATCATTTCTGATTGGCGAATTAGAAGTTTACAAAATAGCAAATAGAAATATTTTTATTAAAATTTAAAACATTTTTTTGCAAACTCTAAAGTTTAACTTTAGAAAACAGATTTTGATTTTTTTGGTGGCAGCAACTAATAGAAGGTCAAAGGTGGTTGACTAGTAACCGATTACTATATACCTACTGTGGCAGGGATAATAATTGGTTCATCTAATTAAGCATTACTTTGTTTGTTGTACAAGTATTTTTATTAATAAATCAAAATAAATTAATATTAGTTTTACTATATACCTACTGTGGCAGGTATAATAATTGGTTCATCTAATTAAGCATTACTTTGTTTGTTGTACAAGTATTTTTATTAATAAATCAAAATAAATTAATATTAGTTTTTATCTTATTTATTATTGAGCATATTGATTACCTTGTTTGTTATATAAGTATTTTTTATTAATATTTTTTTAATAAACCAAAATAAATTAATATTAATTTTTATCTTATCTATTATTGAGCATGTTGATGAGCATGCTCATTATAATAATGATGAGTTATTGTTTAGATTAATTATTTACATATTTACTTAAATTTTAAAAATATGAATTTTTGAAAATTTTATTTTAATTACTTGAATATTACAATTTTCTTTATGTAAAATTCCAAGATATATAGCTGTTAGAAATTATTTCTAAATAAGATGCAGAAGTAGAAAGTATATACAATTTGCATATGATGTTTTTAACTAAAACTACAATATTGATAAATTTTTAATTTCAAATTGTTATTTGATCATCCCAACATTTATGTTTACATATGGATATTTTAAGCTTCCAACAATATATGTACTTCACATGACATTGTTCCTATACCAATAAAATATATTCAATCAAAACCCATATTAGGTATCCATTTGATCAAGCAACATAAATGGACTATTTTAGTCTCATTATGATTGCTATTGGAGAATCTTATAATTGAAAAAGTCAAAGGAGAAATAAACAACAATGGAAGATTCAAGTATGAATGTTGAAGGAGAATCTCTCACTTAAAAGTGAAGTAAGCATCAATGGACTATTCAAGTATGAAAGGAGAATCTTTGACTTGAAATTGAATTAATGAGAAGTTGGAAAAATGCATGCTAAAGGAGAATCTCTCACTTGAAGGTGAATTAAGGAGAAGATGGAAAAATGCAGGAAGAGAAACACTCTGAGATATAGAATGGTTAAAATATTTTTGTACGTTTTTCAATGACTAACTTAATTATGGTTTGTTTTCACAGTTATATTATAATAATAATTTAGTCTTAAGATTACATCAACTTAAATTAGTATATATGATATCTTTGTTTGTAAAGTAAGAAATGCTCATTATTCATCATAACTAAATATTTGTTTGTAAAATAATGAATATTATTAATAATTTGATTAGTGAAAGTATTGTACATATCCTATTCTTTCTAATCTGAACATTTAACTATAATACACATATAAATTTCTCATATAATGTAAAGTAAATAAACTAATAAAAATATTATATAAATTGCAAAATGAATTATTTAAAACAAATTTATTTGAACTTTCAATTTATTAAAATTGAAAATTACATATAAAATTTTATATACATTTATATTAAACTATAATTTTAAAAGTATGTGTTACAATATTAATTTTTTATTTTATTTTTTAACTATGTGAATTTTTAAAAAAAATCAAATTTATAAAATATATAATAAAGAATTAAAAAAATATCATATTTTTTAACACAAAAATATATTAAAATTAATTTCAATGAATTTTAATAATAATTATCATTGATAATGATGATGATTAACAGCCTCTGCTGATACCAACTTTTGTTGATGGAACTTTAAGAAGTATAATACTTAGTTTACTTTAAAATTATAAAGTACTCTAAAAAAATGATTTTCATTCTTCATACTCATAAACTCACACCCTCACATAAATACCAAACCATTTCCACCCAGAATAAACCAAATTTCACTATTAATAACTCTACTCATCATTTTTATCGAATTACCATTCCTAATTCAGCAAAGTTCCATCATTTTTATTTGGGAAAGTTCCATCTTTAAATATATAACTAACAGTAAAAATAGTTACAAGACCACCCATATGATCTGCCATGATTTGGCAAATCCAGCAAGATTAAAAACACAGATAAAAACAAATTATACCTTTCTGGCCAAAGCAGTTCCAGAATGGCACAAAGTTGCATCAGCTAAACGATCCAAAGAAACAAATGATAGCAGTCACTAAAGGAAATCTGGGGAGATTATGATATTTCAGAATGGGCCAGGGGTTTCCTTCCACCCATCCAAGCATTTGAAAAGAGGGCCAGATCTTGTCTTCACTAATGGCATCGTACACCAGTTCAATAACTTCACCAGGAGAAGTGGTCCGAGTACCACTCAAAAGCTTGGTGCCGAGCTGGCTTCTCACAAATTCATATATAGGATAATATCTACACTCCTGGATTCTATTGGATTCTATTGGGCAATGGACTGATCCCTTTATCATAACTGTCTCTGGCCAGATTAACTTGAGATTCAAGCTGAGTTTTCAGCTCGGCTTCAAACAGAGTGATCTTCTTGAATATAGAAGTATTGTGATCTTTCTCACCCTCTGTGTTCTTGAAAGCATGTTCAACAAGAACATTTCGCAGTTTCTGCGTCAATGGATAGCTAGCATTGCAAGGATCATCAATGTAGGCAAAAAAATGCTCGTTATCGACTATTTGAAGCAAATCCTTTTCACAGAAACGGCCTGGTAAAAGCTCCCCATTGAGTCCAGTGCTTAGGGTTTTCTTTGCTACCTGAGAAACAATCTGCTTTACTGTGGCAAGCATATTTTCTTCTAAATGCCTTAAATCCACAACTTGACACAAGGCGGTCAGGTATGTGGAGAGCATAAGCTTCAGAATATCAATAGCCTCAGCAGATTTTCTAGCCGAGACAAGACCCAGAGAATTAACGTCCTGATTATGCTGTTCAGCGCTCTGTACATGGCTGGTGACCGAATTCGCCAGGTAAAGAAGCTTAGAAGTATAAGAAGCCATGGCGATTTCCGCGCCTTTGAGTCCATAATCGAGGCTAGGATTAGGCCCGCCGCTTAGATTTGAAGGCAATCCTCCATTGTAATAGTCATTCACAAGCTCAGAGAATTGAGCAAACATCAATTTACCAATTGCTGAAATCGCTAGACGAAGATTATCCATCGAAACACCAATAGGCGTACCTTGAAAATTCCCGCCATGAAGAGCTTTGTCTCTGGCAACATCAATGACTGGATTATCGTTCACAGAATTGATTTCCCTCTCGATCATATGAGTTGCAGATCTGATAACCTCGACTTGAGGGCTGAGCCATTGCAGCGAAGTTCGAAGCGCATAGCGATGTTGCTTCGGCTTCTGGAGAGGATTCATCTCATGGAGCTTAGCAGCGTGTTTCATATAAGAAATCTTGTCCAGGACATATTCCATAATAGCTGCGGCTTCCATTTGACCCCGATGATGCTTAAGCTTGTGAGTTAATGGATCTGTAAACTCAGGCTTCCCATTCATAACTTCACAAAACATGGTAGATATTACTTCAGAAAGCAAAGCAAGAACATTTGCATCAAAACAAACAATGGAAGCCAATGCTGCTCCCACTGAAGTGCCATTAACAATGGCCAAGCCTTCTTTAGGTACCAATTCAAATGGCTTCTCCACGCCGACTTTCTTTAAAGCTTCAGCTCCGCTCATTTCTGTTCCATCTCTGGATCGGACTTTGGAATTAGGTCTCCCAGTCAAGAGTCCAGCAATATAAGATAAAGGAACCAGATCACCAGAAGCAGTTATGGTTCCTCTTAAAGGTAGCTTCGGCGTAAGCCCAACATTCAAGAGCTTTTCCACAGTTTCAAGAATGTCCCATCTTATACCCGAGTAGCCTTGCAGCAGAGTATTCTTTCGAACAAGCATAGCAGCCCGGGTAGTATCTTGAGACAGAATTTTATCCTGGCATTTGCCAAGAACTCCAGCATTCAAGAAACGAATCAGCTCTTTCTGAAGCTCGGCTCCCTGGTTCGTTCTCCCGTGAGAAGTGGCTCCCAACCCGGTAGTAACCCCATCAAAGTATTCTTCCATTCTGGAGCATTCAATGCAAGCAACCTCCTAATGTCACCATTGCCACATGGCAAGTGAAAACCAAATACCAAACTCCAAGAATGACATCACTTCTGATGGCCAATCAGAAGTTTACAAAATAGCAAATTCAAATATTTTTATTAAAATTTAAAATATTTTTTTTCAAGCTGTAAAGTTTAACTTTGGAAAACTGATTTTGATTTTTTGGTGGCAGCAAACTAATAGAAGGTCAAAGGTAGTTGACTAACAACGGATTACTATATACCTGCTGTGGCAGGTATAATAAAAGTATTTTTTACTTAACCGAACACAAACTTTATTAACATCAACCATGTTTATTTTACTGTTGATTATTTTACTGAAGGATTCTCTTCCCAGCCATAAATGGTAGGGCCTAAGGAGGACCAATTTTAAGAATAGTGACCTCAACTGTCTACAAGTAGTTTGGGACTTCATAAAGGTGTGTGGTTTGGGATTCATTTGAGATTATTTAAGAGGTTCAATGATTAAAAAAAGAGAAATTTGGACTTAAAACTACTGCCAAATATTTGTGATGCTTCTTTTCTTCAAGTAGTTCCTCATAGTATGATTTGTCATCTTTCTAGTTCCTCTTAGTATGATTTTTCATCTTGGTTAAAGAGAGTGCAATAAATATCTCACATTTGAAATATTGAAGCAAAACATTGAATCCTTTTCAAATCTGACATTACACATTTTTTATTATGTAAGAATGCTTATTTATCAAATAACCTATTCCCGGGCTTAGAATCCATGTCTCGACTCACACTTGGGAAAGGGTCATCTGCCTTTGACTGTCTTGGAAATATCGTTTGAACATTAGAAAGCCACATTGTTTGTGATTAATGTCAGCTTGAATTCTTGAGCGAGTTACGAGAATCTACTCAGTAATTTAAAAAAAAATCCAAAGCTACAACTGTAGTATGTTTTTTCTTTAAAGTCAAGTAAAGTTTACTATGAAGAGTGTAACTCAAGAAATCACACATGATATACTAGTTTTAAATGTTGAGCTAAAACAAATGATTCGATCTCTGGTTTCGTTATGTTTCATTTACCATTGCTTAAGATAGTTTGACGGTTGACCTCTCTATGCACTCTTTGGTTGATACTTTTATAAACATTTTATTATTGCTTGCTTCAGATATGGTATTTTCTGTATCTCTATGTTTGCAGGGCTTAATTATTCGATACTTAAATTGACACTTAATTTTCCTTTGCAGTTACAACATGTTGTCGTGCAACAGTTGCGTTGTCAATTCTTCGAGAGAAGAAACGTGCATTTGATCTAGTCATAAGCGATGTTTACATGACAGATATGGATGGCTTCAAGCTCCTTGGAAATGTTGGATTGGAAATGGACTTTCCTGTGATCAGTAAGTACAGTTCTAAATATTTTATGAAAATAGGTATCAATCTGTTCTCTGTTATTTATTTGAGAGGATCTTCAATTATTAACTTGGTATGTGAGGTGCAGTGATGTCGACAATTGGAGGAACGAGTACAGTGATGAAAGGAAACAAGCATGGGGCTTGTGATTACTTGATCAAACTTGTATTCCTAAAGGAGATCAAGAATATATCGCAGCATGTGATTAGAAAGAAAAGGAACGAGCCAAAGGATTTTGAGCATTCTGGTAGTTTTGAAGACAATGATAGCATAGAAAAGGATTTGAGGATGTTGATTATGCTTCCTCGGTGAATGAAGGAACATATGGTAATTTGAAAATTATAAAGAAGATGAAGGAAGCTAAGGAGGAGGAAGATGATGGGGAAGAGGACAATGACGATCCACCTGCATCAAAGAAAACACGGGTAGTCGGGTCTGTAGAGCTCCATCAATAATTTGTCGATGCTGTGAATCAGCTAGGAAGTGAGAGTAAGAGTTATTATGTTACTTGTTCCATACTAGCATTATAGAATATTTTATTTCTAAACACGTTTGTGAACATAAAACAAATGATGCTCTAATTCCTATAGATAAGAATTGGTGACGAAGAAGTATACTGTCTTAAAATTCATTTAGTGGAGGATCTAAAGAACTAATATAATTTTCTCCTCCAATATGTACATGGTGCTCTATCAACTCAGTTTTATTGGTCTTTAACCGTAATGCTTTGTGATGCCAGACCCGAACTAGAGTACTAGGCTGATGCACAATCATGGACTCCTCTAAAGACACTTTAGATGCCACATAATACCAGAATAAACAGAAAACTATGAATTTAGGTGACAATTAGGGTACTTCTCTAACTTATTTGAAGATGAAGTAAAAAGAGAAAAGATAGGAAATTGAATCAGCTTTCATAATATATAGCATTTATGCATAGAAAATGTGTGTAAATGATTTAGAAATTAGTTTCCATGAAAGTGGGTTTTCAAATTTTCAGCACATCTTAACATATATGTTTGTTCGGGTGCAGCAATATATGATGTAAATGATGTCAATTTGGGATAAAATCTTGCAAACATATAAATGACATATGGGCCTAGTGCAACACTATTTATTCAGAATTTTTCATGAATTATTTTTTATTATTATTAATTATTGAAGTCAGAAAAGCTTGAAATTAAAACCGTATGTGCGGGTGCAACACTTTAGGGGAAAAAATTAATGTAATCCTTGATTTCTAGATATAAGATCATAGAGATTTATCTTGTCTAGTGCACCATATAGTCTTATTGGAAAATGGTTATGGAAATCAAAAGTTATATAACAAACAATTGATGTATGTATTTTCAAAAACTGATGTGTGTCATTTAGAAAAATAATTATAAATAAACAAAACATAGTTTTGAAGGAAAAAATTACATATTCAAAATTGTAAGATTGTACTCTACAATATCCTAGATTTTCATAAAAAAATATTGTTTATGTCATATCAAAACATGCCATCTAAATTAAGCATATTGATAGAGTTCTAAAAGACAAGCAATAGAACTAGTTTATTTGTCCTAGCCAATAGGTTCGGTATTCCAAAGCTATTTCCGAATCTAATGTGTTATAGCTTATTCATATGCATATGCAATATAACGCATATGCGATATGATAAAGCTTATTCATATGCATATGCGTTATAGTGTTATAGCTTATTCATATGAATATGTGTTGTAGCTTATTCATATCGCATATGCGATATGATAAATCTATAATGCATATGTGTTTTGTCTTAACTAATTTGGTTTTGTCCTAACACATCATTGGTCATCACCCTCATCCTCATCATCATCATCATCATCCTCATCCTCATCATTGTCATCATCATCACCATCCTCAACATCATCATCATCATCCTCATCCTCATCCTCATCCTCCTCCTCCTCATCATCGTCATCACCCTCATCCTCATCATCATCATCATGGTCATCATCGTCATCATCGTCACCCTCATCCTCATCATCATCATCATAGTCATCATCCTCATCATCATCACCATCATTGTTCATCATCATCTTCATCGTCACCCTCATCCTCCTCATCATCACCCTCATCCTCCTCCTCCTCATCATCACTCTCATCCTCATCATCATCATCATGGTCTTCATCATCATCATCATCCTCATCATCATCATCCTCACCCTCATCCTCATCATTAGCATCATAGTCATCATCCTCCTCCTCATCACCATCATTGTTCATCCTCATTATCATCATCACCCTCATCCTCCTCATCCTCATCATCACCCTCATCCTCATCCTCATCATCATGCTCATGCTCATCATCATCATCATCATCATCCTCATTGTTTATCGCCCTCATCCTCATCATCATCCTCATCATCCTCATCCTCATCATCATCATCATTGTTCATCACCCTCATCCTCACCATATCATCATCTTCATCGACACCCTCATCCTCATCATCATCACCATGTTCATCATCATCATCATCATCATCATCATCATAATCCTCATCCTCATCCTCATCCTCATCATCATCATCACCTTCATCCTCATAATCATCATCATGGTCATCATCATCATCATCATCCTCATTATCATCATCATAGTCATCCTCCTCCTCATCATCACCATCATTGTTCATCATCATCTTTATCGTCACCATGATCCTCATCATCATCATCATCATCACCCCCATCCTCATCTTCATCATCATAGTCATCATCCTCCTCATCATCACCATCATTGTTCATCAACATCTTCATCGTCACCCTCATCCTCATCATCATCATCATGGTCGTCATCATCATCGTCATAGTCATCATCACCCTCATCCTCATCATCATCGTCATCATCCTCGTCATCATTGTTCATCACCCTCATCCTCACCATCATCAACACCCTCATCCTCATCATCATCACCATCATCATCTTCATCCTCATCATCATCATCATCATCATGGTCATCATCATCGTCATCATCATCATCATCATCACCCTCATCATAGTCATCCTCCTCCTCATCATCACCATCATTGTTCATCATCATATTCATCATCACCATCATCATCATCATCATCACCCTCATTCTCATCATCATCATCATATTGATCATCCTCCTCATCATCATCTTCATCGTCACCATCATCCTCATCATCATCACCATCCTCATCATCATCATCATCATCATCACCCTCATCATCATCATCATAGCCATTATCCTCCTCATCATCTGACATCATTGTTCATCATCATATTCATCGTCACCCTCATCCTCATCATCCTATCATCCTCATCACCCTCATCATCATTGTCATCATCATCATCATCTTTGTCCTCCTCATCATCATCATTATCATCCTCATCCTCGTCATCATTATTCCTCACCATCGTTGACACCCTCATTGTTCATCACCCTCATCCTCATCATATAGATAAATGTAAATTGCATATATTCGTTGAGCACTAAATCGCATATGTGATATATCTCATATGCACTAAATCACATACGCGTTGTGAAGAACATGTAAAAACCTGCCCGTTCGTTAAAAAGATAGAATTCAACATTGCATATGTGATATATTGGAGGTGTGTTATATCGCATATGTGATATGTGTTTTATCGAAAATGTTGGGTGGCGTCATGTGGGCCAGGTTTATTGTATCAAAAGACATAATTCATCTGAACCCGTGCATAGAGAACTGTTTGACATGGAATTTTTTATCATTACTTACAAAATTCCATAGTTTTGTACAGTTTTGGGTGGATTTCAATGGGGAATGTACGTAATAGAGGACGAAAGTCAGCAAGGAAGGTGCTTACACCAGAAGAAGTAGAAAATAAAAAACAAAAAAAAGGAAGATTCAAGAAAACATCGGCATTCATTACATGAGCAAATAGTTCCCATTCCCCCTCAATAGATACCTAACGTAGAGGCCGAGGAAGATAATGCAACATTAAAGGAAGTTGGTTATACGGAAGTTGATATTATTGATCCATTAGTAAACAGACAATCTTGTGAAGAGTTCAATAATTATGTTACTCCCGATGCAAATGTGACTCAGCAACAACCATGTTCAGTGGTTCAATCTCCTAATTGAAGTTGTGAGCTGGTAGCGGATGTAAGTGTCACTCCAGCATTTCGAATGACAACAAATTTTTCGTCAAAACGAAAGAGAACACCTAAACAAATATAAGTGGACGAGAGCAGATTGACTTCCATGGAAGGTAAGGTGGCTAAATGCACTATCCTTTGTTGTTCTTCTCAAACAATGAGACAATATTTTGATAACAAAACCGAAGCTGGTAAATGCCAATTGTTTTTAGATTTGCTTAGATCTAGAAATATGGAAACTGTTAGAAGAAATTTAGGTATAACAACAATGAAGAATATCGAATCAAGTAATCACATTGTTAAATCTCCTGCTGCTGGATTCACATCAATTGGTAAAAAAACTCATTCACAAGACTGTAATGTGGCTCGTCATGTATTGGCTGAATCAATTGTATGTAGATCCACAAGACAACGTCATTTACTTAAATGCACATCACAAATTGTGCCTTTACATCCAAATACACTTAAAAAATATTCAGTAAGAAGATACAACTTTGATGTAGAGGGACAAATGGAAAAATTATGGGCATTTAGCGGTAGGTTTCCCCGCAAAGACATGAAGTTAGTCGAAGTAGTGAAGGGCCTAGTTCAAACGTTTTGGCATGATAACACTAGGCCTTCTTCTAACACGAAGGATGTGTTAAAATATTGTAGGGGTTCTAGAAACACTGAACCTCATGTTAAACATTATCTTGACATGACACAAACTCAACTGTTCGAGATGCTTAAATTTGCCCACGTAGAGCTAAGGCTCGGGAAAAGATCTTTTGAAAAATGCAAGCCTTGATATGTTAGAATCAATACCATCCGGAACACTTGTTGTTGTAGATACCCCATAGAGTTTGACCTATATTACCATACATTTGCACATATACGTCATTTTTTGCATCCTAACCATGTGCAAGAATGCTCAAGTACAGTACTGCCAATGTCATCCAGAGGTGTCATCCATAGCATAATGTGTCCGAGGAAAGATGGGCAGACACATTACTTAAAACAATGTGTAGACGGTTCTTGCAACAATTGTGGTGGGCTATCATTATGGTCTGATTGCATCCATGAAAGTGAAGATCAAGCATTCTGGAATGCAATTGTCGAGAAGTAGAACTATCAGTATGAGACATATCAGCTAAATGATGGGAAAGAACACTAGTGGAAAATGAGAGATTATTGACTAGGAGACCAAAAATGTTTTGTCACCATAGATTTTTTCAAGGGATAAATGACCAAAATTGGTAAATTTAAGTGAGTTAACTAAAAAAGACCAAGATAAATGACCACTTTTGGTCACGGGATAAAACTAAACTAAAAAGGACCAAGACAAATGACCAAAATTGGTCATGGGATGTCTAGACTTAAAATGAGCACATAATAATTGGTCATTTATTTGGTCATGTTTAGTTGTGTCACTCCGGCAATGGAGAATTACATTTTTGACAACGAATTTGTATAATTTACTAAATTCTAACATATCTACTCAACAATTTGACTACAAAAGTCTTTGGAGGTGTACATACTCTAACCCCCTTTGAATTTGAACCCATGAACTCCTAGGATTAAACACATGTTATTAACCATCAATCCCACTTACATTTTACTTACCCAAAAAAAAAGGAGAGCATTAAAAGGCCATGAAAACTAGGAATTTAATTTATGACATGTGTGCTAGGATATCTTGTAGATAAATGGAAATATTGCACTAAAGTTAGGATCAAATCCAAGTCTTTACCCTATCAAAGTTGTATATCTGAATCAATCTAATTTCTATTCGATATGCTTATAGAAGTATCCCATAAGATAAGAAATCATACATGTCCATATTTGGGCATGTGTCTCATGTCCCAATGTTTGACATCTGGACTTGTGGAATGTGCATGAACTTCATTTGACATAAAATATACACACATTTTACACATATTTTAAAAGTTTCTCGTATTTTTCAAACACATGGTTTGCACATATCCCAATACATCAAACACATAAAGGGTCATAAAGTTGGATTCGAGGTTGTTTTGATGCTCTAAAAGAGAAATTAAAGCCTCTTTTTATTTTCTCATTATTAAAAAGTTAAATAACCTTTGTAGAAAAGGAAAACGAGCTTAAGTGTGGGTCTCATATATTTATTGTGAGAGGAATTACGATACATACAAAACATTCCCACTTCAAAGAAGAGTAGGATTGAGAAATTTTGAGTAACAAGTAAAAATATAGGTTAAATATAAATTCCTTTATTTCATCATAAATTGTAACACATACATAAATAAGCACACTTTAAATAAGATAAAACTTTATCCCTTTGTATTGAAAACATTAATGTGTATTCATGCCAACTTATATGTTTAATATATAACAAAAACAGATAATTGGAAGAAATAGATATATAATATGTGAGATGCATTTATTAATCACATTGATTTGGTCATCACCTTTGAGTTAGCATTAGCCAATTTATATCTCAATACATAGGCCTAAAGTAAATCACTTTCAATGATAGTGATCTTTCGAGGAGTGATCCTCTATACCATTAGTTGATGCAACACTAACAACGAATATGTAGAAATAAGAGGAAACTTATGGGGACAATGACACTATCACTCGCGATAACCATGGTGCTATTGATGGGAGATATTGTGTTTGTCATCCGTATTGAATGAAAAAAATTTCATACTTGAGATTGCATTACAAAAGCATCGCTTGTAACCTACAAGTGATATGGGTTGGAGGTATTTACATGATTTTTTTAATCTCTCAACCTTATTTATAAACATACAAACCCAAAACCAATGGGGTAAGAGAGAACTCAGAAATGTGTGGTGAAATCATCTTCTCTCTATTTTAGTTTGTTGTGATTCCAACCCACATACAAATGCAAAAAAACAACTAAGAAAGTAATAATTTTATTTTAGCAAGTGACTGAAGAAGCGCACAGACCCTCGCCGAAGAACAAGCGCACAGACACTCGCCAAAGAACAAAGTAAACAAGAATAATCGGAGCAAGGAGAGATTAATAACAGAAAGACATACCACACCAGTGTGCACTGCGGGAGGGGTTGCAGCATTGCTCCTTATTATGATTTATGGATGCATTCATGGTGATTATCAAAGAGGAGGAAAGGAGTAGGGCAGGTTCCTTACAAAGGAAATAAGGTAAATTTTGATCCTGAATGCTTAATTAATTTTCTTTTTTACTGATTCTGAATGCTAGTGAACTAGGGTTTCATTGTGTTATTCCATTGTTGGTTTTACTTGGTGCAGAGGCAGGAGGTGGAGGCATTAGAAGTAGATAAATTTAATGTATTTCTAGCAGATCATATATCACAAGCAAATGGTGAGCTACATGAAAATCGAGGAGAGTTTTTTAACACGCTATTTCGTTAAAAATCTACAACTCCTGTAAGTGCTCTGGATACCCATTTTATCAATTGTCAAATTTTGCTAAAAAATATAAACTCGATATAGGGATTTGATTGAATGCCCTCCATTGTATTCATTTCTTGTTCCAATGATGGCTTTGAAGACACCTATTAGCCTTAACTTGTGGAGCCTCCTTAAGATCATCCAGAAGTGTAGAAGACAATTTCTTTCTCTATATGTCTCCTTAATTTGACCTTAATTGGTATCTTAATTTGGAGACCTATATGCACCCATGATTTAGCAGTTGTATGATATAATTATATGTGCCTAGTCAACAAGCAATGGGGAGGTTTCAGATATAATTTAAAAAATGAAATGGAGAAATCATTTGGGAATCAATTGTGTTTCCCCTCCAAGTGCATCCTATGGCTTGGATTTACTTTATTTATTTGTTCAACACCATTATTCCCAGATGAGGAGGAATGCATCATGTGGATCTTCCTATTGGGGTCCCAATCGACACTTTTCTTTTTAAACCTCTATCTGGATCTGAGGTAAATTCCACATTCCACAAAAACACGCCAGCAAAGCAGAGGCCTAGAGCCACAAGACCCTTTATGATATGTTTGTGGCATCACAGAATTGTTTCTTGAACCATGAATTTACCTCTAACCAAATTTGTGTTTCTTTCATTCATATGCACTAGTCTCTTATCTTCTTGATTTTAAACTGGTGGAAATACTGTCGAGTGAATCTCCTGATGTATCTTGTACTTACGCTGCATAATGCAAATTACAAAGCACATATTCCATTGAAAGATGAGATGTTGACTCTTTTGAAATAAATTTAAAACTTTAAAAGTGATTTCTATCATGTTCCAATCCCTTATCCCATTACATGAGCACGAGAGTATGTTACAGTAAAGGATTTAGGCATACAATGAAGAATATTATGCATACTGCAAATTCCAGAACACATATTCCATTTAAGGATGAGATGTCCACTATTTTGTAATAAATTTAAAACTTTAAAAGTGATTTCTATCATGTGCCAGGAAAATTTATACACGGGGTAAATTTTTCTGTAGAAAGATAGTGCAGGAAACAGCTGAAGGAGTGTTGGGGTCATGTTTTCTTTCTCCTATTAGGCCTTGAATCCAAGGTGCAAATTCAATGATCCAGGTGGTCTAGAATGCCCCGTATCCTCATATTTGGGCAAAACCTTGTGTTATGTTAATTATTGTTGCGCATAGGTTTCATTTGAAAGTTAGTATGTAAACATATTTTGAAACCAACATTTCAAGGAAGACAAGATAATAATTCATACTCGCAAGGGGATGCTAAGTTTATCAAAGCTAGTCAATTGTTAAAGGTAATTATTCTGCAATTATTTCTTTTTTGTTATGGGTTTTATTGTCATCTGATTTGATTCAGATTCTCTCTCCAAGATCTTCTCTAAAATTCCGTCTCATCTTTGTTCCTTGTTCATATCTAGAGTCTTAAATACTCTCAGATATCTATCTTCCACCTCGATTTCCTGCTTTGCCACCCAATCTGTTCCTATGATGGCAGTGCTTCTAATATGATGAAATTCACTATTTTTGAATGAGCAGCCAGCCTGTTTTAATGATTTCAATTGTTTAAAGAGTTGATTTTTGGGATAAGCCTTGCTTTTTATTGTGTTTATGATTATTTAAGAGTTCTTCTACCACAATATCTTGAAACCAAGCATTTGCAAAATTTCATCCCTGCAGTCAAGGCATTGGCTTTGTCTTTCTTGTTTGTATAGTCCCCTATTCCTTTCTCTTAGATTGTTTTGAACTCATCTTTTTTTGATCTAGAAGAAAGTCTCCTCCACGGCATGATTTATGGGGTTTCTTTTGTTACCCCATTGAAGTTGATCTTTATCTAGCCTTCCTTTGGAGGTTTCCAAGATTCTTCTGGAGTAGTCAGCTTTCCTTCATCAAGAACCTGTAGGAATAACAAAACTTTCTTGGGAATCCATGTCTGAACCTGGCCTTTGGCTAAAGCAACTTGTATTTTTTAGGTAGATCACTCATGGGAATAAATTATTCAACCTGTGTAGATATTGCCAATAGGTCCTACTGGCAAATGTTTGATCCTAGTAATTTTCTGCTATAATCCATTGTTCATGCCAATCAACTATAGTCTGTTTGACTGTCTTTCTTACAAGTCTTTGATTTATATGGTCCTTGTCTTAATAAACTTACAGGCGTTCCCCAACAAGTAGTTCATTCCATTCAAATCAGATCAATAAAACCAAATTTTGAGAAGCATTTTGCAATTCCTCTGAATTAACAGCAGCGTATTTGAATACTGGTTCCCTTAAATTGAACGAGTGTTAGCATTATTATGTCGAAGCTACCTAGAAATGTGGACTTTCCAAGACTTTTTAAGGTGATATTTAACTTCCTAAAACCTAGAAAATGAAACTTTTAAGGTGATATCACCTTACTCTTCATTTTCTTGAGAGTGTAATTTTGGAAGGTGCCATATCTATTTACTATGTGAACCACTTGTTATTAAAGTCAAGTATATGTGATATTTGTCAGTTAGACCACTCTTGGGAATAAATTAGTGAACCCATGTAAATATTGCTAACAGGTCATGTTGGCAAATGTTTGATCATGTTAATTTTATGCTAGAATTTATGGTTCATGCCTTTGAAATGTAGTCTATTTGATTTCCATTCTTACAAGGCTTTGATTTATATGGTCCTTGTGCTAATAAATCTATAGACATTTTCCAGCAAGAAGTTCATTCTATTCAAATTAGATCAAATGAAACAAAAAATTGAGAAGCATTTTGGAATGCCTTTGAATTAACAGCAACGAATTTGAATTTCGGTTCCCTTGAATTGAATGAGGATTAGCATTTTATTACGAAGCTACCAAGGGATGTTAATATTTCCAAACCTTATAAATTTGATATTGACCTTCATAAAACTTAGAAATTTCATCAGCCTTGAATATAAGTTGGGGTTTATCTCCTTGTCATTTCCTTTATAGTCTAATTAGGGGTACGTAGCATCTAGATTGTGGCTTTCAGTAGGGGATATGGCCCATGAGTCTTTGTTTTATTATTCTTGTAATTTTTGTAGCCACCATTTCTATTTACAATATGAGCCACTTGGTATTAAAATCTGGTATGTGTGATGCTATCCAGGCTGGATCTTTTATTCTAGTTGACAACGGTATTTGCTGTATATATGAATTTGATAAAATGCACGTAAAAGATCATGTATATTCTACTGAATGCTATGGAATTTGTATTGCACTTGGCCTTTTCAATTACATTTTGATTATATTGGAATGCCATTGATTCAAACCTCTAACAAGATCTACACTTTTACTATTAAAGGTTGCAATTCATGAGGCTATGGAGCAACAAACAATAAGCATTACAAAAGTTGGCATTCAAGCAACTCTCAATGATCCTACCTCTATCTTAGCAATTGCAAATCCTACTGGTGGGCATTATGATAAATCAAAGCCGCTAAAGGTTATGTCTGTGGGTCATTTTAAATCCAAAGCATCATTCAAACTTGATTGATATTTGCAGCATGTTTTTTTGGTCTTTCTCATAATGTTGTTTGGTTTTGTAGTACAATGTGGGACTTCCTCCTATGATTCTCTTCAGGTTTTACCTTGTGTATGTCATGATAGATGAGCCAGATGATCAGACAGATCACCATATTGTAGATCATATTGTTTGAGTTCACCAAAAGCATGCAGAGGAATTATCTCCATCTTTTACTACTGCTCAAATCCAGCGTTACATTGCTTACACAAAAACCCTTAAGCCAAAGGTTGTTTCTCTGTCCCGTTTTGAACTGCTCTTCCATTTTCCAAAAGAACTTTTAGCATTCTTTGCCTCTTTTCAGGAGCCCTTGACATTGCTTTTCACAATTGATTGTTTAATTCCTTAATTGGAATTATGCTTGAATGGAGTACAGCTAGGTACTGAAGCCAAAAAGGTTCTAGTTGATGCATATGTATCCTTACGGCGGGGTGATGCTGCACAAGAAGATAGCTATTTTCAAGATCCAAAAGTTTGAAAGTCTTGACTTGGCTGCTGCATATACCATCTGTGCATGATAAATTTACATTAGCAAGAATTTGAACTTAAAACCAGCTCTAGTTTAGCAGATATATTTTTATGAAACTAGTTTAAATCCAATAGCTCAGTTGTAGTGTGTTTTCACTGTGAGTCAGTCACTAATTCAATTCTTATGGTACTACCATGTACACAATTCTCATATTACAACTCAACTATTATTCTTTTAAAATTGATATAGATTGTACTCTGAGCCAGATCTTTAGGATGCTTCTATTCTAATTACATTATTTACTCGCTTTACATTGCCTGTAAACTAGATTGAAGGTTTGAAAGTGACAATCCTTTACTGTATGCTTCAGGTTATGTGAGGGTGGTGAGCTGTTAGAATGGATCCTTTCAAGGTATGTGAATTCAGAGTTGCATTTTAATTTTCAAGGCATGTGCTATTGCATGTTTTTCTTTCGGTCTGGGTTCCATTTCTCTATGCCTTCACTTTAAACATGTTCATTTTTTGGCTTCTAAGGTTTAGGTTTATTGGTGCTAAACTACATTGAAATTTATGCAGATATTTCCATTCCCTTTTGTGGTCAGTTGTTGGAAATTAATAAAATTATCTTATCATATCTGACTGCTCGAAGTAATATGGGGTTATGATAAAAGTTGGATGATTCATTTTTATGTTTTCCCTTTTGTGGTCATTTAGTTTTTCTACTGCTTGTACTAACTAGAAATTTTGAGAAAACTACTAACAAAGAAAAATAGGATGCATGAGTCCTTTCTAAGGGATCTCGTTGAAGAAGGCTTACAACCTTTTTTCTCTTATAGTTTTTAAGATTGGTGTACTCCACTGACAGGGTCATAACAGTATGTTTCCAATTGCAATTGCTTTATTAGATTTTGCTTTTGCCTTTCCAACAACTCACAGTTATCCTTCCTCTAATCCTAAATGGAGTTAGGCTGGTCTATTGGCTACTTGTTAAGCTTTCCATTCATTTAGCCAAGCTTCTGCTCAATCCCATAGAAATCCCACATAAATCTTGAATTTCATGGTTTATACATGGGGTAATTTTTTCTGTAGAAAGAAAGTGCAGGAAACAACTGAAGGAGTCTCGGGGTCATGCTTTATTTCTCATATTAGGCCTTGAATCCAAGGTGTAGAGTCAATGATATAGGTGGTCTAGTTAATGCCCTGTATCCTCAGATTTGGGACAAACCTTGTGCTATCTTAATTATTGTTGTGCATAGGTTTCATTTGAAAGTTAGTACGTAAACATATTTTGAAACCAATCTTTCAAGGAAGACAAGATAATATTTCATACTTGCAAGGGGATGCTAAGTTTATCAAAGCTAGTCAACTATTAAAGGTAATTATTCTGCAATTATTTCTTTTTGTTATGGGTTTTATTGTCATCTGATTTGATTCAGATTCTATCTCTAAGAGATTCTCTAAAATTCTATCTCAGCATTGTTCCTTATTCATATCTGGAGTCTTAAATACTCTCATATCTCTATCTTCCATCTCGAGTGCCTGATTTTCCACCTAATCTGTTCCTCTGATGGCAGTGCTTCTAATCTGTTGAAATTCACTATTTTTGAATGAGCAGTTGGTCTGTTTTAATGATTTCAATTGTTTTAAGAGATGATTTTGGGGATAATCCTTGCTTTTCATTGTGTTCATGATTATTTAAGAGTTCTTCTACCACAATATCTTGAAACCAAGCATTTGCAAACTTTCATCCCTGCAGTCAAGGTATTGGATTTTTCTTGCTTGTTTGTATAGTCCCCTATTCCTTTCGCTTAGATTGTTTTGAACTGGTCTTTTTTTTATCTAGAAGGAAGTCTCCTCCACATCATGCTTTCTGGGGTTTATTTTGTTACCCCATTGAAGTTGATCTTTATCTGGTCTTCCTTTGGAGGTTTCCAAGATTCTTCTAGAGTAGTCAGCTTTCCTTCATCAAGAACCTACAGGCATAACATGACTTTCTTGGGAATCCATGTCTGAACCTGGCCTTTGGCTAAGGAAACTTGTATTTGTCAGGTAGATCACTCCTGGGAATAAATTAGTCAACGTATGTAGATATCGCCAATAGGTCCTGCTAGAAAATGTTTGATCCCATTGATTTTCTTCTAGAATCCATTGCTCATGCCAATCAAATATAATATGTTTGACTTCCTTTCATACAAGTATTTGATTTATATGGTCCTTGTTATAATAAAATTACAGGTGTTCCCCAACAAGTAGTTCATTCCATTCAAATCAGATCAATGAAACCAAAATTTGAGAAGCATTTTGGAATGCCTCTGAATTAACAACAACGCATTTGAATATTGGTTCCCTTAAATTGAACAAGTGTTAGCATTATTATGTCGAAGCTACCTAGGAATGTGGACCTTCCAAAACTTTTTAAGGTAATATTTAACTTCCTAAAACCTAGAAAATGAAACTTTTAAGGTGATATCACCTTACTCTTCATTTTCTTGAGAGTGTAATTTTGGAAGGTGCCATATCTATTTACTATGTGAACCACTTGTTATTAAAGTCAGGTATATGTGATATTTGTCAGTTATACCACTCTTGGGAATAAATTAGTGAACCTGTGTAAATATTGCTAATAGGTCATGCTGGCAAATGTTTGATCATGTTAATTTTATGCTAGAATCAATGGTTGATGTCTTTGAACTGCAGTCTATTTGATTTCCATTCTTATAAGGCTTTGATTTATATGGTCCTTGTGCTAGTAAAGCTATAGAATTTTCTGAGCAAGGAGTTCATTCTATTCAAATCAGATCAAATGAAACAAAAAATTGAGAAACATTTTGGAATGCCTTTGAATTAACAGTAGGGGATTTGAATATCGGTTCCCTTGAATTGAATGAGGATTAGCATTTTATTCCGAAGCTACCAAGGAATGTTAATTTTTCCAAGCCTTATAAATGTGATATTAACCTTCATAAAACTTAGAAATTTCATCAGCCTTGAATATAAGTTGTGATTTATCTCCTTGTCATTTCCTATATAGTCTAATTAGGGGTAAGTAGCATCCAGATTGCGGGTTTCAGTATGGGATATGGCCCATGGGTTTTTTCTTTTTATTATTGTAATTTTGGTAGCCACCATTTCTATTTACAATATGAGCCACTTGGTATTAAAATATGGTATGTGTGATGCTATCCAGACTGGAGCTTTGATGTTGGCTGACAACGGTATTTGCTGTATAGATGAATTTGATAAAATGGATGTAAAAGATCATATATATTCTAGTGAGTGCTATGGACTTTGTATTGCACTTGGCCTTTTCAATTACATTTTGATTTGATTGGCATGCCATTGATCCACACTTCTAACAAGATCTACACATTTGCTATTAAAGGTTGCAATTAATGAGGATATGGAGCAATAGACAATAAGCATTACAAAAGATGGCATTCAAGCAACTCTCAATGCTTGTACCTCTATCTCAGCAATTGCAAATCCTACTAGTGGGCATTATGATAAATCAAAGCCACTAAAGGTAATGTCTACAAGTCATTTTAAATCCAAAGCATCATTCAAACTTGATTGATATTTGCAGCATGTTTTTTTGGTCTTTCTAATCATGTTGTTTGGTTTTGCAGTACAATGTGGCACTTACTCCTACGATTCTCTCCAGGTTTGACCTCGTTTATGTCATTATAGATGAGCCAGATGATCAGACCGATCACCACATTGCATAACATATTGTTAGAGTTCACCAAAAGCATGAAGATGCATTATCTCCATCTTTTACTACTGCTCAAATTCAGCGTTACATTGCTTACACAAAAGCCCTTAAGCCAAAGGTTGTTTCTCTATCCCATTTTGAACTAGTCTTCGAATTTCCAAAATAACTTTTAGCATTCTTTGCCTCTTTTCAGGAGCCCTTGACATTTCTTTTCACAATTGATTGTTTAATTCCTTAATTGATAATTATGCTTGAATGGAGTACAGCTAGGTACTGAATCCAGAAAGGTTCTAGTTGATGCATATGTATCCTTATGGTGAGGTGATGCTACACAAGAAGATAACTATTTTCAAGCTCCAAAAGTTTGAAAGTCTTGACTCGGATGCTGCATATACCATCTGTGCATGTTAAATTTACATTAGCAAGAACTTGAACTTGAAACCAGCTCTAGTTTAGCAGATATATTTTTATGAAATTGGTTTAAATCCAGTAGCTCAGTTGCAGTGTGTTTTCATTGTGATTCAGTCACTAACTCAATTCTTATGGTACACAAGTCTCATATTACAACTCAACTATTGTTCTTTTAAAATTGATACATATTGTAATCCAGGATGGATGTTTATGATGTTTCTATTCTAATTACATTATTTACTCACTTTACATTGCCTGTGAACTAGATTGAAGGTTTGAAAGTGACAATCCTTTACTGTATGCTTCAGGTTATGTGAGGGTGGTGAGCTATTAGAACGGATCCTTTCAAGGTATGTGAATTTAGAGTTGCATTTTAATTTTCAAAGCATGTGCTATTACATGTTTTTCTTTGGGTTTGGGTTCCATTTCTCTATTCCTTTACTTTAAACAAGTTCATTTTTTGGCTTCTAAGGTTTAGGTTTATTGGTGCTAAACTACATTGAAAGTTATGCAGATATTTGAATTCCCTTTTGTGGTCATTTGTTGGACATTAATAAAATTATCTTATCTTATCTTACTGCTCAAAGTAATATGGGGTTATGATAAGACTTGGATGATTCATTTTTATTTTTTCCCTTTTGTAGTCATTTATTTTTTCTACTGCTTGTACTAACTAGAAATTCTGAGAAAACTAATAACAAAGGAAAACAGGATGCATGAGTCCTTTCTGAGGGATCCCGTTGAAGAAGGCTTATCACCTTTTTTCTCTTATAGTTGTTAAGATTGGTGTACTCCACTAACAGGGTCATAACAATAGGTTTCCAATTGCAATTGCTTTATTATATTTTGGTTTTTCCTTTCCAACAACTCACAGTTATCCTTTCTCAAGGCCTGAATGGGGTCAGACTAGTCTGTTGGCTGCTTGTTAAGCTTTCCATTCATTTAGCCAAGCTTATTCTCAATCCCATAGAAATCCCACATAAATCCTGAATTTCATGGTTTATACATAGGTTAAATTTCTCTGTAGAAAGACAGTGCAGGAAATAACTAAAGGAGTGTTGGGGTCATGTTTTATTTCTCATATTAGGTCTTGAATCCAAGGTGTAGAGTCAATGATATAGGTGGTCTAGTTAATTCCCCATATCCTCATATTTGGGTGAAGCCTTTTGCTATATTAATTATTGTTGCGCATAGGTTTCATTTGAAAGTTAGTACCTAAACATATTCTGAAACCAATCTTTCAAGGAAGACAAGACACTATTTCATACTTGCAAGGGGATGCTAAGTTTATCAAAGGTAGTCAACTGTTAAAGGTAATTATTCTGCAATTATTTCTTTTTTGTTATGGATTTTATTGTCATTTGATTTGATTCAGATTCTCTCTCCAATATCTTCTCTAAAATTTCATCTCAGCTTTGTTCCTTGTTCATATATGGAGTCTTAAATACTCTCAGATATCTATCTTCCACCTCGAGTGCCTGATTTGCCACCCAATCTATTCCTCTGATGGAAGTGCTTCTAATCTGATGAAATTCACTATTTTTGAATGAGTAGTTGGTCTGTTTAAATGATTTCAATTGTTTTAAGAGATGATTTTGGGGATAATTCTTGCTTTTCATTGTGTTTATGATTATTTAAGATTTCTTCTACCACAATATCTTGAAACCAAGCATTCGCAAACTTTCATCCCTGCAGTCAAGGCATTGGTTTTGTCTTGCTTGTTTGTATAGTCCCCTATTCCTTTCGCTTAGATTGTTTTGAACTGATCTTTTTTTGATCTAGAAGGAACTCTCCTCCACAGCATGCTTTTTGGGGTTTCTTTTGTTACCCCATTGAAGTTGATCTTTATCTGTCCTTCCTTTGGAGGTTTCCAAGATTCTTCTAGAGTAGTCAGCTTTCCTTCATGAAGAACCTGCAGGCATAACATGACTTTATTGGGCATCCATTTATAAACCTGGCCTTTGTCTAAGGAAACTTGTATTTGTCAAGTAGATCTCCCCTGGGAATAAATTAGTCAGCCTGTGTAGATATTTCCAATAGGTCCTGCTGGCAAATGTTTGATCCCGTTAATTTTCTGCTAGAAACCATTGTTCATGCCAATCAACTATAGTCTGTTTGACTTCCTTTCTTAGAAGTCTTTGATTTATATGTTCCTTGTATTAATAAACTTACAGGCGTTCCCCAACAAGTAGTTCATTCCATTCAAATCAGATCAATGAAACCAAAATTTGAGAACCATTTTGGAATGCCTCTGAATTAACAGCAGCCCATTTGAATACTTGTTCCCTTAAATTGAATGAGTGTTAGCGTTATTATTATTTCGAAGCTATCTTAATTAGCTATCTTAATTATTGTTGCAAATAGGTTTCATTTGAAAGTTAGTACCTAAACATATTTTGAAACCAATCTTTCAAGGAATACAAGATAATATTTCATACTCACAAGGGGATGCTAAGTTTATCAAAGCTAGTCAAAGGTAATTATTCTACAATTATTTCATTTTTGTTATGGGTTTTATTTTCATCTAATTTGATTCAGATTCTCTCTCCAAGATCTTCTCTAAAATTCTATCTCAGCTTTGTTCCTTGTTCATCTCTGGAGTCTTAAATACTCTCAGATCTCTATCTTCCACGTTGAGTTCCTTATTTTCCACCCAATCTATTCCTCTGATGGCAGTGCTTCTAATCTGATGAAATTCACTATTTTTGAATGAGCAGCTGACCTGTTTTAATGATTTCAATTGTTTTAAGATATTATTTTTGGGATAAGCCTTTCTTTTCATTGTGTTTATGATTATTTAAGAGTTCTTCTACCATAATATGTTGAAACCAAGAATTTGCAAACTTTCATCCCTGCAGTTAAGGAATTGGATTTGTCTTGCTTGTTTGTATAGTCCCCTATTCCTTTCGTTTAGATTGTTTTGAATTGGTCCTTTTTTTATTTCGAGGGAAGTCTCCTCCACAGCATGCTTTCTGGGGTTTCTTTTTTTACCCCATTGAAGTTGATCTTTATCTGGCCTCCCTTTGGAAGTTTCCAAGATTCTTCTGGAGTAGTCAGCTTTCCTTCATCAAGATCCTGTAGGCATAACATGAATTTCTTGGGAATCCATGTCTAAACCTTGCCTTTGGCTAAGGAAACTTGTATTTTCAGGTAGACCACTCCTGGGAATAAATTAGTCAACCTTTGTAGATATTGCCAATAGGTCCTGCTGGAAAATGTTTGATCCCGTTAATTTTCTGCTATTCATTGTTCATGACAATCAACTATAGTCTGTTTGACTACCTTTCTTACAAGTATTTGATTTATATTGTCCTTCTCTTAATAAACTTATAGGCGTTCCCCAACAAGTAGTTCATTCCATTAAAATCAGATCCAATGAAACCAAAATTTGAGAAGCATTTTGGAATGCCTCTAAATTAACAACAACACATTTGAATACTGGTTCCCTTAAATTGAACGAGTGTTAGCATTATTATGTCGAAGCTACCTAGGAATGTAGACTTTCCAAGAATTTTTAAGGTGATATTTAACTTCCTAAAACCTAGAAAATGAAACTTTTAAGGTGATATCACCTTACTCTTCATTTTCTTGAGAGTGTAATTTTGGAAGGTGTCATATCTATTTACTATGTGAACCACTTGTTATATAAGTCAGGTATATGTGATATTTGTTAGTTAGACCACTCTTGGGAATAAATTAGTGAACTTATGTAAATATTACTAACGGGTCATGCTAGCAAATGTTTGTTCCTGTTAATTTTCTGCTAGAATCCATGGTTCATGCCTTTCTACTGTAGTCAATTTGATTTCCATTCTTATAAGGCTTTTATTTATATGGTCCTTCTGCTGGTAAAGCTATAGAATTTTCCCAGCAAGAAGTTCATTCTATTCAAATCAGATCAAATGAAACAAAAAATTGAGAAGCATTTTGGAATTCCTTTGAATTAACAACAACGGATTTTAATATCGATTGTCTTGAATTGAATGAGGATTATCATTTTATTGCGAAGCTACCAAGGAATGATAATCTTTCCAAGACTTATAAATGTGATATTAACCTTCATAAAACTTAGAAATTTCATCAGCCTTGAATATAAACTGTGATTTATCTCCTTGTCATTTCCTGTATAGTCTAATTAGGGGTAAGTAGCATCCAGATTGTGGGTTTCAGTATGGGATATGGCCCATGGGTCTTTGTTTTTTACTCTTGTAATTTTGGTAGAAACCATTTCTATTTACAATATGAGCCACTTGGTATTAAAATTTGGTATGTGTGATGCTATCCAGGCTGGAGATTTGATGCTGGATGACAACGGTATTTGCTGTATAGATGAAGTTGATAAAATGGATGTAAAGGATCAGGTATATTCTAATGAATGTTATGGAATTTGTATTGAACTTGGAATTTTCAATTATATTTTGATTAGATTGGCATGCCATTGATCCACACCTCTAACAAGATCGACACATTTTCTATTAAAGGTTTCAATTCATGAGGCTATGGAGTAACAGACAATAAGCATTACAAAAGTTGGCATTCAAGCAACTCTCAGTGCTCGTACCTCTATCTTAACAGCTGCAAATCCTACTGGTGGGTGTTATGATAAATCAAAGCCGCTAAAGGTAATGTATGCAGGTCATTTTAAAGCCAAAGCATTATTTAAATGTGATTGAGATTTGCAACATGTTTTTTTGGTCTTTCTCATCATGTTGTTTGGTTTTGCAGTACAATGTGGCACTTCCTCCTGTGATTCTCTCCAGGTTTGACCTGGTTTATGTCATGATAGATGAGCCAGATGATCAGATAGATCACCATATAGTAAATCATATTGTTAGAGTTCACCAAAAGCATGAAGAGGCATTATCTCCATCTTTTAATACTGGTCAAATTCAGTGTTACATTGCTTATGCAAAAACCCTTAAGCCAAAGGTTGTTTCTTTGTCCCATTTTGAACTGGTCTTCAAATTTCCAAAATAAATTTTAGCATTCTTTGCCTCTTTTCAGGAACCCTTGACATTTCTTTTCACAATTGATTGTTTAATGCCTTGATTGGTAATTATGCTTGAACTGAGTATAGCTAGGTACTGAAGCCAGAAAGATTCTAGTTGATGCATATGTATCCTTACGGCAAGGTGATGCTGTACCTGGTAGTCGAGTTGCATACAAAATTATAGTGAGAGAATTGGAAGCTTTGACGAGATTGTCTGAGTCCATTGCTCGTGTGCATTTGGATTCTGAGGTACATAGGACTTCCACATTTTCTGACGTTAGCAGATACTATAACATATCCTGTAATGATTGTCTGGGATTGTTGGAATGTTACCAGGTGTGGTCAGCCCATGTTCATATGGAAGCAAGAATAATAATCACATCCATCATCAGGTTTCCTTTTTGCAAAGTTTCTCTCTTTTACCTTTGTTTCAGTTTGATGCAATATTTTGTTAAGTTATGATCTAATATGTGTCCCTGCTATACAGTGCGGACTCAAATGAGATTGATCTGGCTGATTTCAAAGATGCTGAGAATAATAATATAGATAGAGGTGCTGGGGTCAACCAGAACCAACCTACAGAAGCAGATGACCATCAACCTTCAGGTAAGTGCATGGAATACAATATGTTAGAAATTGGTTTTTACATGTTAGATGGGCTGCAGCATTGTTATGCCCATGGTTTTGTATTTACAACTTTATTGTTTAGGGGATGGGATAGCATCAGTAGAAGGAAAAGATGGTGATCAACCAAAGAAGAAAATGGCAGTTACATATGAGCATTTCCAAAAATTTACTTGTGCACTTGTCATGCGGCTTAGACAACATGAAGAATCAAATAAAGATAGTATTGTGACAATTTACATGTTGTATCCATGTTACTGTATCTGTTAGCAACTTGGCACACCATCTGGAATTTTTATAACTTTGAAAGCGATTTGATAAATCACTCACTATTTTGCTGAAGATAATCATATCGAGAAACTCACAATGCTATTGTAACCTTCCATTGTGTTGACTGATGGGTCATTTAGTACCTGATGTTACAAATAGATTCATTTATTTATTATTTGGTTTATGCAGAGGCTGGTTTGGATGGTTTGAAATAGTCATATTTAATCAAGTGGTACATTGAAGATTTGAACTCCCAACAGGTGTTTGATACAATGAGTGGACCACTGGAGGAGGTAAAATGTGTGAGATCTATTATATAGGTATGGAAAACTTAAATATATTTTTTCTTTAAATTTCTTCTCCATAGATTTTAAGGTTGTATGCAGTATTAGCTAGGGTGCAGTGGGTCACTGTGTTAAGCAATTCATATCGTGTTTTGCATCATTTGATAGATAAGGAAGGTGTCCTCGTGATTCTTGATGATAGCCAGACAACACCAATACCTAGGACAAAAGGATCATCCCAATCAACTAAGAATGATCAGAGCGTTTTAGTAGTTAATCCTAACTATGTGTTGGAGTAGTAGGCTCTTTAGTATAAAATTTTAGCTAGACTGTCATGGTTTCCTCCATTTATTGCAGGGATATCTTACAGATGGGATATTTTTCGACTGAAGCTTTGAGAGGGGTGATCCAATAGAATTTGAAATTGGCAGTGGTCAAGTAATCAGAGGTTAGCTCTTGGGGTTTATAGTTTATAGTTTATAATTTTGGGTTTCCATATATATCTATGCTTTTAATGATAGGAAAAGTTCTTTGAGTTGTTTGTGAGTTTCTGAAGTTGACATTTACTTGAAATATGCTGATAAAAATTTGTATGCCAAAACTCCCTTTGTGAGATCTGAATTTGATATTTCTCAAGGGACATAAGAAGTCAAGATTGTATCACTGTTTGAAATTCATAATTGATGTCAAATTTTGATCAATTATTGCATCTTTATTTGAGATACAATCAAAACATATCCTTTCAAAACTGAAAACATGGATTTGGTTTGCACATTGCAATTACACTTGGTGGTTTGTGTCAAATTCATTGGTATGCTCATTTGACCACTATATTTGAAGATTTCTTAGTAAATGCATGCAATTATTAATTGATAATGTCTTTGTGCCTTGAAGGTGAGCTGGTGGTTTCCCATATCAAATTTACAACTGTGTTGATACCAAATTGATCAGACAAAATCACAAGGCATCCATTGCAAGAATTGAATCCAACAAAGTCTATTGACGATCCAGAGATAAAAGCATGGCTAGCTTTAGGCCAGATCAAGTCCAAAAAAAAGGAGGTGGAAAAAAAGAAAGGTCATTTGATCTCTTTGTATAGTATATTCATTATTTACCAATCTATTGCTATAATTCATTTGTTGTTATCTCAATCTATAGTAGAACATAAATTATTAAATTAAATTTTATTTGTTACATTCAAAAAAGATTCTCAAGATAATTTAGTAGATGACATCCAAAAGTCTCAAAGAATACAAGTCATTATTAACATAAATGGTTTGTGTAGGTTGAAAGTTGTAATGTGGCTGAAGAATTTAGGCTACTTGAAGTTGCCCATCAACAATCTGCAACTGATCATGCTACTGGTAAATCCTACAACTTTCTTGATAAAGGTGGTCAGTTTACAGGGGATCATAAATTGGTAGTGTGTGCAAGGGCATAAGAGAAGAGGGAACACACACACAAGTTCTCAACTGTACATATATTGTGTACTCTTCATATTCCATGAACAAACAATTAATTCTACATTGAATTGTATATATTTGATAGGGCACTTCAAAATAATCTACTGTTTGTAATAAAGGAGTTAAACTTCTGCATAAAGACCTAATATAGATTCATAGTTGTTATGTGCTTAAATGATGGAGAAATTTTAAGTTAATTTACAACCATGACTGTATATAGGCAGATATTGAGGAAAGCATCGTTGTTGGTGGTGAGTGTAGTCTATTGAGGCTTCCTTCAAAGGTTGATGCTATCAAAGATACACTTGAAAACAATGAGCAAAAGGTGTGATATTTATCTCTGTCATTCATGATCAAGTTCAATGGGGGTGGAAAAGATTCCAGAGCCATGTTTTATAGTCAAATGACACATTATTTGTTGAACGTAGAAATGTTATGTGTATACAAAATTACATTTTTTTTAATCTTTTGCAACTTGTTATTACATAGGCTTTAAACTGTGTTGGCCTTTGTGGTGCTCATAGATTGGTGCAAGCAGTGTTAAACGAGATTTAAGCTACCCATTGAAATTAATTGCAAAGAATGTTGGAGTGAATGGAATTGTCGTGGCTGAAAAGGTCAGGACAAAACCTACCATGATTGTCAATTAATTTTCATGCCTATTGGAGTTCTTTTCCTTTTAATGCAGACAAACTTATTTACGTTGAGAGTCAGCCTAATTGCAGATGGTGTTATTTCTATATTCGCTATGCTTTTTAATATATACTAGACTTAAATTACATTCTTCATTTTTCTTAGGCACTGAATTGTGTAGATTTAGCCTTTCAAGTTTAATTAACCAATTCTTAAATTGAATTTGTTAGATTATATTTTCCTATTTTGCACATGATCTTGGTTACTGTTGTTAACTGTTGAATATTATAAATAATTTTCTTCATTGTTTTTCTACTTTACAGTTCATTGTTTTTCTACTTACAAGTGAGAATTTTCTATTGGATTTTGCATGGGTGAGCTTAAATAAGTGGTCCATTGAGTATGAAGAGCCCACTACTGAGGATTTGCCATTGAGTATGAAGAGCCTGTTGCTGAGGGTTTCAAGCTGTTAAGTATGGTTTTGAAGATTCCACGGGATCCAAGTATGGCTTAGCAACCAAGTACAAGTGGGATGGTTTAGCTATTGTAATATTTTGAAAAATCATCAATGTACTAGATGATTTTCATGTAAAGTTACATGGAGATAGTTTTTGAGAAAACTCATATTTATTGTAATACTTGACATTTCATATAATATAATTTGTGCGGTTTAAAACTTATATAGTTGTATTTTATATTATTTATAAGTGTTGTAATTAACTAATTAATGTGACATTGCATAATTCATGTGTATTAGATGATGATAAATAATTTATGATTTTCTTTTTAATTTAAACATAATATCATATTAAAAATTTATATTGATTAATAATAGACACTATTAAAACTACTAAAATATAATAACCACACATAAAATGACTAAATTAGTGACCAATAATTGAGATTAATAAACAAAATTCACATATATAATGACCGAAAATTGAGAGATACGTGACCAAACAATGAGATATAAATGACCAAAAAATGACCAAAATTCGCATATTAATGACCAAAAAACAGTTTTGGTGGCTAATTTATGGTCTTTTATTACGCGACCAAATTTGGTCATATTCTAGTTTGTCATGTGGTCATTAATTTGGTTATAAATGTGGTCATATATTTGGTCATTGATTCAAATATATGACCAAATTAATGACGAAATATATGACCAAATAAATGACCAGCTCACAAGCTATAAATGACCAAAATAAAAATGACCAATTTTGGTCGCGTAATAAAAGACCGTAAATTAGCCACCAACGATCGCCAAACCAAAAGTGGTCATTGATATGTGGATTTTGGTAATTTATTTGGTCACTAATCTCCCATTTTCCACTAGTGGAAAGAAGGAATATTAAATTGGTGACTTCACAGGTAAATTCTTGAATATTAACAAATTAATATTCATGTACACATTTTTTTATGTGGTTTATTTACATATTAATATTCATGTACCAGGTGCGAGCATGTGATTTTATTCCATAGTTTCGTGGAAAGATCCAACAATACATTCAACATGTCGATATGGCACAGTGGCAAGATGAGCAATTTAGAATATTCCGGGACACCTTCCCTCTTGGAACAATACTATTAGTGGTTGACTTTGTGGAAAATTACACCCTACAACCACAAAATGAAATTTAAAGTCAATAATATCACTAAGAGTAGGTGAGCATAATGGTGCATATCACGTATCGACATGGGCAAGATAGCAATGAAGAGAAACATGTGATACTGAAATAAAGTCACTTCTACATAAGTGACGACCGAACCCATGACATCCATTATGTGCAACATTGCTTTAAATTATTCCATGATCACATGATAGCTATGGATATACCATTTTATCGTCATTTCATTTGTTCAGATGGTTGTGCTGGATAGTTCAAGAATGCACATGTATTTGAATGGTTGTGTTTGTTGCACATAAAATACAAAGCACCACATGTATGGAACTACTTTGAAACTGGTCATGGAAAAGGAGAGCATGATGGTGCTGGTGCACGCATTAAAACTGCCATTCGAAGGGAAGAGATGAAGTTTACAGGTGCTCACCTTCGAGACATTGCATCTACAGTCCAATGGTGTGCATATGTCATGGGAGAACAAGCAACAAGGAAACCCTTAGTGCAAAGAATATTATGGGAGGTGACAAATGTGGACCGATCACAAACACCTCAGGTGAACACAGTGCATGGAAGTCAATATTTTCATTCAATTAGAAGCTTAGACAACTCGGACCTACAAATTCGGACAAGATTGAAGGCTTGCTTTTGCAGTTCCTGTAGCATCGATGAATGGGACGATTGTGATCTTATGGATACTGTTGATACATGGGATCGGGTGACACATGGCATCAATTTCAACATGGTTAATGAAATAGACCATTTGGAAGATGATCAGACACATATTTCTATAGACTATGATCACATATCGGATCTCATACAAGCAGGTACATGAGTAGTACCTAAATAAGAAAATGCATTTATGTATTGTTTACTTGACCTATGTAGAATTTAATTTATGTAGAAATTAGAAATGCAAGACCTTATTTATAAAATGTATTGTTAACTCAACCTATTTCCTTTCACAGGTCAGATATATGCAGTGGTTTCCCCAAAAAATAATGAATGGGGTTCTAACTATTGGTTAGCATGTTGCTTAGAGGGGAAACAAACCCTTATAGAACATGTTACAAATGATGAAAATATTGAATTCCCAAACAGCTCGATGGTTATAAAAGGGGAGTACTTGACACTTGCATCACAACACAAAAGGAAGGGTGGGTATGTATATTAGGATTATAGACCAGGAGCTATTGTATACCACTTCACCAACCTAGTAGTTGGTATAAACATCAAGCTGCGCACACTTGGTCACAAAAATAGGTCACATGTATGATACTTTCTACCTCATATGGAGCACAAAATATTGATGGACACCATCGGCATCAGAGATGATCTGGATGGCCTACTTGTATGAGTGCATTTTTAGGTGCATTATTTAACCTTTAAAGTGAATTCTGAAGCACAATTTCCATTATTTAGCCTTACTTTATTCCCAATTTAATAAACCTGTGATTGACAGATACCATTCATAGACATAATATTATTCAAAGGATACTGGACACTATAAACATGATTGTACAACCTCGGGTGATTTATCTATAAATCATGTTTGCACATTTTCATTGGGTTCTCTTTTCTTTCTTATGATGCTACTAATGTCTATCCTTTCATGTGCCTAGGATACAAACACCATCTACAGCACATTGGCAGCACCAAGAATGGTGTCTTTAGACACCACCAAATATAGTTTGGAAAATAACAAGCTCTCTAGTTGTTGAAATTTACATTTCTTGATGTTTTTAGTTTAATATACATTTAATT
This sequence comes from Pseudotsuga menziesii, assembly GCA_001517045.1. Taxonomy (NCBI): domain Eukaryota; kingdom Viridiplantae; phylum Streptophyta; class Pinopsida; order Pinales; family Pinaceae; genus Pseudotsuga; species Pseudotsuga menziesii. The sequence goes on from LPNX010633039.1 coordinate 616,923, forward strand.
ACATTGCCATGTACAAATTGGAAACCAACTAGGCTTTCATACTTGCATGCACTAGCTAGGCTTTCGTGAACACCAATTTGCATGCACCAACTAGGGTTTACAAGGTATGAGATGGAACTAGGGTTTAGTGAGAAATTTGCAAGTTAAGAGAGGGAACTAGAAACACATGATAACCAATACTTGCACGCACTAACTAGGCTTTCATGAACACCAATTTGCATGCTCCAACTAGGGTTCACAAGGTATGAGATGGAACTAGGGTTTAGTGAGAAATTTACAAGTTAAGAGAGGGAACTAGAAACACATGATCACCAATACTTGCATGTGCCAACTAGGCTTTCATGAAGACCAATTTGCATGCTCCAACTAGGGTTCACAAGGTATGAGATTGAACTAGGGTTTAGTGAGCAATTTGCAAGTTAAGAGAGGGAACTAGAAACACATGATCACCAATACTTGCATGCACCAACTAGGCTTTCATGAACACCAATTTGCATGCTCCAACTAGGGTTGACAAGGTATGATATGGAACTACCTGTTTAGTGAGCAATTTGCAAATTAAGAGAGGGAACTAGAAACACATGATCACAAATAATTGCATGTGCCAACTAGGCTTTCATGAACACCAATTTGCATGCTCCAACTAGGGTTCACAAGGTATGAGATGGAACTAGGGTTTAGTGAGAAATTTGCAAGTTAAGAGAGGGAACTAGAAACACATGATCACCAATACTTGCATACACTAACTAGGCTTTCATGAACACCAGTTTTTGTGCTCTCTTCCTAGGGTTGACAAGGTATGAGATGGAACTAGGGTTTAGTGAGCAATTTCCAAGTTAGGAGAGGGAACTAGAAACACATGATCACCAATACCTGCATGCATCAACTAGGCTTTAATGAAAACCAATTTGCATGCACACCAACTAGGGTTGACAAGGTATGAGATGGAACTAGGGTTTAGTGAGAAATTTGCAAGTTAATAGAGGAACTAGAAACACATGATCACCAATACTTGCATGCACCAACTAGGCTTTCATGAACACCAATTTGCATGCTCCAACTAGGGTTTACAAGGTATGAGATGGAACTAGGGCTTGGTGAGAAATCATGCAAGTTAGGAGAGGGAACTAGAAACACATGATCACCAATACTTGCATGCAACAACTAGGCTTTCATGGACACCAATTTTCATGCTCCAACTAGGGTTGAAAAGGTATGAGATGGAACTAGGGTTTAGTGAGTAATTTGCAAGTTAAGAGAGGGAACTAGAAACACATGATCACCAATACTTGTATGCACCAACTACGGTTTCATGAACACCAATTTGCATGGTCCAACTATGGTTACCAAGGTATGAGATGCAACTAGGGTTTAGTGAGCAATCATGCAAGTTAGGAGAGGGAACTAGAAACACATGATCACCAATACTTGCATGCACCAACTAGGCTTTCATGAACACCAATTTGCATGCACGAGCTAGGGTTGAGAAGGTATGAGATGGAACTAAATTTTTGTGAGAAATTTGCAAGTTAGGAGAGGGAACTAGAAACACATGGCCATGTACAAATTGGAAACCAACTAGGCTTTCATGAACACCACTTTGCATGCTATCACTAGGGTTGACAAATAATGAGATGGAAATAGGGTTTACTTCAAGCAATTTAGGGTTTGTAGGGTATGATGTATGTTAGTATGGTATGGATGTTAGTATGATAGGGTATTGTAGGGTATGATATGGGATATATTACACATGCATGCATGACTTAGTTTTATGGTACATATTGTTAGTATGTTATGTTATGGTACATGTTATTGTATGTTAGCATGGTATGATGTTAGTGTCATAGGGTAATGTAAGGTATGTTATTGTGTGTTAGTATGGTATGATGTTAGTATCATAGGGTATTGTAGGGTATGGTATGGTATATTACAATGGTATGGTATGTTAGTATGGTATGATGTTAGTGTCATAGGGTATTGTAGGGTATGTTATTGTATGTTAGAATTGTATGATGTTAGTATCATAGGGTATTGTAGGGTATGATATGGTATATATTACACATCCATGCATGACATAGTTTTATGATTGCTAGTGTATGTAATTTACTTAGTGTATGGTATGGTTATGATGTTAAAAAGTTGAGGATAGCCATAATGTTAAAAAGTTGATGAGTTGTAAATTCTTCCTTTATGTATTGGAAATTCATAAGTTAGCACACATGTGAACTACACATATCATGTTCCAAGATCAATTCAACCATATATGTATAAATTTGAACCTTTCTTTATATTATATATGTACAGAAATAATGTTACAAAAATTTTCATGCCACATGGCCATAATACAAAATAGTGGATCAAAAAGTACATCTATGTGTACATATGAAAAAAAAGTTACATCTATGTATGCCCCCTATACATTTATTCTAGTTATCCCCCCTTTTGCTGCCACTGCCAGAGTCTTCGGAGAAGTCTATCTTTCTTTTCTGACTACTCACTAGTATCCCCATCACTGAACAAGAGGGATAGGTTGCATCAGTGGAGACTACAGAAAACCAAATTTTGTAAGTTTTAATTTACCAACCTTTAAAAATTCTATGTACATTTGTTCAAATTCCAAAACCAAAATAACATTTCTAGTTACTGTACGTGATTAAGTAATGGTGGGTCCTGGTGCCTCACTAATAGCAACCCTGACTAGGTGCTCTTCAAGCACCACTTGCTCACTATCAAGCTGCATAAAAAAATATATATGCCAATGTCAACAAATATACATGTACCTTGGGGGGGAAGAGGTGGGTCACCAATTTGGGTCTCTTCAAGCACCAAATCAGAGAAAGAGATACGAAAACGTACAAAGAAGGTGATCTACATAAACATACCTGCTGGCTCATCAAAGGTGGGCCACCAGTTTGGTGCTCTTCAAGCACCGATGCCTCACTAGGGGCCTAGATATAAAGTAAAATATATGTCAATTTCAGATAAAATAGTGAATTAGATACATATATACTACATGGACGAAAAATGATGTTACCAAAGAAAGTGAAACATACATACCTAGCTTGGGGGAAGAGGTGGGTTGACAACAACCTCGCTTTGGTGCTCTTCAAGCACGATTGTCACAATAGGTTCCTACATAAAGTAACATATGTCAAATCGATACAAGTAAAATGATTTTTCCAAAGAAAGTGAAACATAATTGAAAGCATATAATTAAAAGAATATTTCAAATAATACCCGTGTCTGGGAATCTACCTCTGCATGAGAGGGAATAGGCTGCGATACAATATACTCATCCTAGTCACCCTGCATAAAACATCTTGTATCAAAATTGGGATGTATTGAATGTTACAATCTATACTATAAATATGTAAATAAAGTTGACAAATTAACAAGTATAGTTCTTACCCCTATTGGTGAAGAAACAAACCCATATGCAATATTGACAGGCGCATCAATGTTCTCAACATTGATTGGAGGACTATGCGATTGTGGTGTGCCATGGGACACCAGCTGTATATTTGTTCACATAGTTTGTTAGATAATTAAATAGAAATAAATTGCGAAACAATTGAAAATTTTGATATGAAACAAAATATAATATGAAAATAATGAGTTTTACTTACAAAGCGAAGTAATCCATCATCTCAGAAGTTTGAAGCGGGGCCATAGCATATGCCTCCACACATTGTGCAAGGGTGTGGAATAACACGATGCTCTGAATGCTCTGCATCTCCTGTGTGATCTGTAGATGGGCCCACCTTAGAATTGCTAGCCCCTTGGTCTACATTCCCTTGGACATCAGTCCCATGCTGAAGCAATGTATCTGCCAAGTCAAATAATTCCTCCTGTGTATTCTCAATCACAAGAACTACAAGAGGATATAGCTGAGGGGGTTTTGGTGTGCGTGGAGGGAGTGGCACATGGTTAGGATCTGTCCTAGCACCTAACCTATCTTGGGGCATCCCATGACCAAAACCCTAGAATCCTAAGAGATCGAAGTAGTTAACATGTTTCCCTATGATGAATTTTGCACACAACTTCCTAAGGAAATAAAATGGGATGTCCCTATTCCCATGAGGGTCTTCATCAAAGACCATATACCAATGATCCATCCAATTGGCCTTTATATTTGGTTCAATGCACCAGTCTATGGAAATGTGTGGTCGACGTGTGGGTGGAACCAATTTGGTGCTAGGGTCTCGGAATAATGAAAATAATTGGTCTTTTGTAATTTTAAGAGCTTTGATGTCTTTATATCTCAATCCATTAGAGTAGTATTGCCTTTTGGATTCTCTGTACGAGCTAATGTTGTATAGAGCTCCTTGGTCTTTACCAATTGTGTTTTTTTATTGTGTCCAATGCATCAGCTGAAGAATCTCTCAAATGATCCCCCCCTCTAATAGATAAGCTAAGGTGCCTCAATGACGCCAAACACGCAATAACCTGTGAGTTTCGATCCTGTTCCCCCTTTGGGTTTGGGTTTGGGTTAGGTTGTGGGTTAGGTTTTTGTGGGTTAGGTTGTGGGTTATTAGAGGGTGTATTTTCCACATTGTCTTGTTCATTTGTGTTGTCTATTAAAATTTAAACAAAAAAATACAAGTTATTTTACTTTTAATCATTCTTTGATTTCATTCAAATTTTTTTTTTATATTTGTTTAAAATAATTATAAAAACTATGAAATTATGGAAAAAATAAAGAATTGAAGACTAAGTGAAAAGGATAAGAGCATTTACCTACCATTGGAGCCAATCTACCTCCAACTCGACCTCAAAAAGCTAAAACGCAAATTGCTTCTACGCTATTTCTCCCTCGCGGTTTTTCATTGTCCCGATCCTGTGCAAATGATATTTGAGGGGCCTACGGCCTCTGTTTTATTTATTTTTTTACTTTTCAATATCGTATATGCCCCATCCTTCTTCCTACCTAAATAATTAAATAAAAGAATTAAAATTTAGTAATCCTTGCTCATCGTCATCCTTCTTCCTACCATAATAATTAAATAAAAGAATTAAAATTTACTGGATTGTAAGTCACTTTATGTAGTCTATACAATATTTTTGGTAATGTGAAGCATGCAACTAGAAAGGTTATTTTTCTCATTATGTTGATGTAAACATATTGTTATTGTTCTAAGCATTTACAAACATGGTTTTGGAGCCATAGTAAAGGCCATCCAAACCAATTGAAGGATTAATTTAGCATGGGAATACAAAAAATATATGCCTAAAATAATGTTATCCAACAAGCATGAACTTGAATAAAGATGAGAAGGAGGTTACTAAAATTTCAGTGAAAATTTATAATAGACGGGTAACGGCAAATGAACTTGACAAAAAATTGCAGGAGGAAATAAGAAAACTAAGTATTCATATTGTTGGTAAGTGATTCACTATATGTCTTTGTATTGATTTTATTTATAAAATTTTGTGTCATTTTAATATTTCTTATGTACACTAATTTTATCTGATTGTTTTAATTATAAAGGAAAATAATCCTAGGTCTGTTATGAATAATGTGTCAAGTAGTAGTATAAAATAGTATTGTACAAGTTGAGGAATATAGATCAAATATTGAAGATCGATTTAATCCTAAGGGAGAATATGACACTAATAATGCAATTGAGGATGATGGGATAAATCGATTGATATAAGACACCCTCACACAATGTAGCACTATTTTTTCTAATATCTCAAGTGTGTATTAGTTTCCTCCCAAGAATGCTTCTTGGCCTTCTCATTCCCCTACCATATCACACATGTGGATAAAATATGCTCCAGGGAAAAAATATATTTGTTACAAAGTGGACAAGAGACAATTTGTAATTTTCCTAAATTAGGATTTTATCCTAGTTAACTTTTGAAATCATTTTTTTAAGTTTGTTTACTTCCCAAGTCTTATTAGGAACTAAAATTGGTTGTTTGTTGTAATTGGACATTAAATTATTTCCCTTGGATGCAATTTCTAACCTTTTCATAATGTCTCAACCTTCATGACGTTATCTTTTCCAATAATACCATTACACATGCATTATGAATCATTATAATCATCGTGGTCTAATTTTTTTTTATAATAGAAAAGTACATGATCATGGATATATGTGTATGCCATCATAATAACATAAGTGCTCAACATTATTATTAAGGAATTTTTAATTCAGTGAATACTCATTCTAATCATAATATAAACACATATTTCAAGGAGAAATGTTAGTTAAAATCAACATATAACAAGGAGATATTGAGTCCTAAACATAATATCCTAATAACCACTACAAGATGGATATATGTATATTCCGTCATCATAACATAAGTGCTCAAAATTACTATTAAGGAATTTTAATTAAGCGAATAATCATCACAATCATAATATAAACACATGTTTCAAGGAGAAATGTTAGTTAAAATCAACATATAACAAGGAGATATTGAGTCCTAAACATCATCTCATAATAAGCACCACACGATGGATAATAACTAACCATTTATGAGAATCAAGATCCACATAGTGGCCATATACTATAGTTTTTACAATCCCGCCCTAAAAAAATGTCTACGACCTTGATGTCGAATCATCATTTACAAAAATGCATATGCGATATTCAACATTTACAAAACGCATATGTGATATATCGCATATGCGTTTTGTAAATGTTAAATATTGCATATGCGATAGATCACATATGCAATATTTAACATTTAGAAAACGCATATGTGATATATCGCATACATGATACTTTTTTACGAACCTTAGCCTTCTATTTGGACTTGGGTTATTCCGAACGTACCATCAATAACGCATATGCGTTCTTGATTTGCACTTCAGAAGTGCGTTTCTGATTTCTTAAGTGGCACCAAAAAGTGGAACCAACTTCGTGTGAGCGCCCTACTGTATTCAAATTCCCAAATTGAACCAGTAAACAAACTCAAATCATCTTCCCCGGGAATAGTTAGGTTCTAAATTTAGCATAACCTCTAAACTTAGCTGTCCGGATAAGTCCTTCTGCAATATGTTTCTGTAACTCCTTTTTCGCAACTTGTTGGATATGAGATGTGGGCATACATTTTTCCAATTAAAATGGACCTCCCGCAATTCTGTGTCCACAATGGTATTTCTCCATGCAGGATGCGAAATGTGGGATGCACCTTTTCATTTTCTGAATTACAACTCTCACAAATACTCTCCCGCAACTCATGTTCAAACCATTGATTTTCTACGGGGAGGACCTAGACCTTCGATCTATTTTCCTTTGTGGATCTAATCTTTGACCATTATATCTTTGCGGATCCAATATCCATCATCGATCTGACTTTGTTTGTGGAATGTTCTTCCTTCCACTATTCTTCTGCAGAAGTTCTCCCAGCTACCGAATCTTTTGACGCTTGATCTCATTTATCCAAACCTACATAGGTTTAGATCTCATTTCTCATCGATCCTTGCAATGATCGATCTCTATAGACCCTGAATCTACACAACAACTCTGCAGACGCATTAATCATTCATGAAATATGAAGTGGATTATTCATTTAACTCTTCCCTTTGATTCATCAGAAGCTTGATCAATCAATCTCAGTTTCCTCCCCCTCAGAAGCAATCTTTCGCATACAAGCTTATCAACTATTAACAGGGAATAATCAAACAGTCATTTCATGAAATCACATATTCAAACAGAAAAAAATTTACACACAAAATTATGCCAAAATAGGCTTTTACATTCATCTAATGAAATTGTACATACAAACTAATATCAGAACCTATTCTTTTATCTTCTTAGGCCTGATACATCTCTAAGTGGCCTTACTTGATTCCTAGAGCCCCTACTAAACTTCCTATATATCTATGTATGTCTTCTATCCCCTGTCTCCCCTCTCTATGCCTCATAGGCTTATATATATATATATGTAAACAGAACTCTAAACCCAATTCTGGTTCAGATCCAACAAACACTCAACAGTCTCCTACAATTCATCAGTTGTTATCTATTTTAAGTAACATTCAATCCTATCTCAATGAATTTATCCATTTGACATGGCTTACTTACATGACTCATCTAATGACACATCACTCACCTAGTGACTCATCTAAATGACTCACCATCATCTAGAATAACATATTTTACATTTATTTACAAAGTGATAGTTTGAAGACCATCAATTCAGAATTTAAGACCCCTTCTAGGCCTAATCAAACTTTGAACTTGAATTTGGATGGAGAGAAGGATTCTCCTAGTCATAACCTTCTATCTTCAGTATTTCTGAATCCCAAATTTTTTTGTGTAACTGATCATCCATATCATCATGTTGTTCTGTCTTTGTCATCTTCAGTTCTTCTGGTTTCCAAATTTTATGTTGCAATGCTCCACTAGCCTTGCTTCTACAATCTTCTTCTCTCACTTTCCTTTTGTCATTGTTTTGTCTATTTTCTCTGCTAATGTAAATCTTAATTTTTTATCCATGCCTTCTCTAAGACATATTCAATATCAGCAACCTTAATTCCTCAATATCCATATCCAATCTATCCTCTGTCTGGTACACTTGCATCTTATTTTCTTGAAACTGTTGTTGTCCCATTGACTCTCTGCTTCTATCCACTAATTTATAAAATAATTCATTTCTTTTACCTATAGTCTACTTTTTTCCAATGTTTTCATGAAACATTAAGCAGTCATATTTATCAACCCTTGGATTGATCAACCAGTCTTCTAACATTTCTAACTCTTCATCATAATTTATGAAGTTAGAAAAATTTCCTTTATCTTTAGTACCCAACTCTACAACAACAAATTCCTTTAGGTGTTAATCACCTCTTTGAGAAAATATACTCTCTTACTTTGTCATGACAAATTTATTCCCCATTCTTTCAGTCACACCACTATCCAAATATGCAAGTGTTCTCTCTGGTTTATCTCTACGAGACCATGTCATCTCGTTATTCAATTCCAAACCAAACTTCTGGATTTGGTCCATGTCAAGAGTACATGGATACTCCCCTTCTTCTTATTTTACCTCTGGGACAACCTCACAAGGTTCATTATATGTTATTCCTGAAGATACATACAATTCATTAATTTCAAAAACATTGAAATTTTTATCTCCCATTAACTTTCTTATCAGCATATTCTCTTGTTGAGCTGAACTCTCCCAAAATTTCATGAGACTTTCAGCTAGTCCCTCTTCTGCACCATATTTTTCTAAGATGACTTTATGTTCTGCTTCACAACAGTGAACATATTCTTCAGTCAATGATCCAATTTTTCTTTTTCCTTTCTTCCCAAAAGAATTCATCCTATGCTTCACAACCTGCATAGACACATCTTTTAAGTATTCTTCAATACCTGCAGTCATACACCAATAATGATTTTCAAAAATATGAGACTCTGAATTCCCTATTGATATTTCATTTGGAATCCCCCTATTGTGTTGGTTTGAACACAACATCAATCTGTCACCGTCACCTATTTCTCCAATGGTCTAATACACAGGATATATACACTCCTCATATGGTATCGTTTCATCTTCTATTACAAGAGAATCATGTCCTACTGTGAATATTTTGGAAATCACATCTTCTTCTTCTTCAGAATTCGTGATAGTCCAAGGTGACTGTTGAATTTTTTCTCCCATCAGAATGCATTTCTAATTATTTTCTATACAAATGTACTTGCACATTTCTTTTTCTGCCTTCAGCTCCAGATCATATTCAATTGGCTATGTTCCTCCATCAAGAAACTCATCAATGAGTTTGTTTTGCTGCAATACATCAGACTTTTCTTCATTTCAGAGACTTTCTTCATCAAATTTTAAGACAGTTTCAAAAGCATGTCCATAATTTGCAACAAAACCTGCAATCATAAACAAATCATCAGTCTCAAAAACATAAGACCTTTTGGTCTTATTTGACCTCATAGTCATCTCCTCCATAAGTTTATCTGTACTCTTTATAGAATTTATGAGACTCTCAATAGGTATCTCTTTTCCTGCTTCATCATCATCTCCAAGAAAAGGACCCTATTCAAGTTCACAATATGAAACCTCCATCTCATATTCAAATTCTCTAAGTTCATTCTCCAATCCAACAACCATATTTTGTTTTAGATTCATATGTAGTGAGTGCCATATTACCTCCCTTTTCATGACCCAACCATACCTCTGGTTCTCTTCTTCAGCAGCTTGCATCTGCTTCTCAAAGCACAAAATTTATTTTTCTAACTCTAGCAACTCTCTTCCATCTTCTTAAATTATTTTCTTCTCTCTTCTGCTATGGATTTTCTTTGAACCCCTGCAACGAATTTTAGTAGTCATTGTTTCTATCTCCCTCTCCTGTTTTGTGAACTTCATCCTGTTCACTTGTGGACTGCTTTCCTAATCCTCCCTCAACAAGTCTCCATACTTGTCTATTATACCTCAACAAGTTATCTCTCCTTGAGCTTGTCTTTTTGGTACCTCTGGTTCTTCTCCTATAGAACCTTATGAGCATCTCCTTTTCCCTTCTTGGCTTCTGCAATTCCACTCCACTTCTGATAACATACACTAGTCCTCCCGTATCTAAATTCTATTGGATTTTTGGGTTCTACCACTACTTGCTCTTCTTAAAAACTTCTCTGTTATTTGCTGCTATAGATTTACATAAATAGAGTCAACTATAAAAATCAATCAGTCCATATGCTTATACTTTTCCACTTGTACAGTTGGCTACAATATATCCACTACTATCTTCAAAAGATATTCCTCTTCATCAAGAACAAAATTGTCCTTGAGCACAAATCTCCCAGTTTTTATTGCTGTAATATGCAACCTTTCATCAATCCACAAGACTATAAAATCCTTTCAAGGATTCTTTTTCATTCATATGTGGCTAATCATCAACTTTAACCACACATTTTATGTCTACAATCATTCCTAAATACCCTCTTACCTGACTAACCTTCTCACACAATCATTAGTATTCAATTTTAAAATAAATATTGAAAATCATAGATTGATTTACCTTTCATGCAAAATGCTTATTCTTCCCTCCTAGTGCATCAGTGAGCTTCTCCTCATGCTCAGTCACTGAGTTGCATCCAAGCTTTCATAGCAAGTCTCCTTCTTGCCATTAATACGACATCAAGTGTTTTCCGGATCTTGATCCCATGGTATTATAAGTTCTCTCCTATAGAACTTTCTTGACAGGATCAACTAATCAACTGAGCTAATATGCAAAATATTTGTCTTGCTCTGATACCAAATGATTCCAGACTCGAACCAGAGTATTGTATTCAAATTCCCAAACTAAACCAGTAAACCAATTCAAATCAGATTCCTCAGAAATAGTTAGGTTCTAAATTAGCAGAACCTCTAAACTTAGTTGTTTGCCTAAGTCCTTTCGCAATACCTTTCACAAATCCTTTTCCACAACTTGTGGGATGTGGGATGTGAGATGCAAGATGCACATTTTCATTTTCTGAACTACTACTCCCACGACTCCTGTCCAAACCGTTGATATTTTGTAGGGCAGATCTAGACCTTTGATTTGTTTTCCTTTGCGGATCTAATCTCTGACCATTATATCTTTGTGGATCCAATCTCCATCGTTGATTTGACTTACTTTGTGGAATGTTATTCCTTCCACTATTATTCTCTGGAATTTCTCCCAATTGTCGGATCTTCTTATGCTTGATCTCATCTGTACAAACCTACACAAGTTTAGATCTCAGTTCTCATTGATCCTTGTAGTGATCAATCTCTATAGACCCTAAATCTACACATCAACTCTGCACATGCATTAATCATTCATGAAATCTAAAGTGGATTATTCATTTCACTCTCCCCTTCGATTGATCTGAAGCTCGATCACTCTCCCCTTCGATTGATTTGAAGCTCGATCAATCGATCCCTCTCAGAAGCCATCTTTCGCATATGGTCTTATCAACTATTAACAGGGAATAAATCAAACATTCATTTCATGAAATCACATATTCAAACAGAGATAAATTTACACACAGAATTATGATGAAATAGCATTTTTCATTCATCTAATTAAACTGTAGATACAAACTAATATCAGAACCTGTGTTCTAATATTCTTAGGCCAGATACATCTTTAAGTGGCCTTACTTGATTTCTAGAAGCCCTATTGACCTTCCAATCTTTCTATATCTATATTATATCCCCTGTCTCCCCTCTCTATGCCTCGTAGGCTTACACATATATATATACAAATAGAAATCTGAACCCAATTTTGGTTCAGATCCAATAAACACTCAACAGTCTCCTACAATTCATCAATTGTTATCTATCTTAAGTAACTTTCAATCCTACCTCAATGACTCACTCCATTTGACATGGCTTACTTACATGACTCATCTAATGACACATCACTCACCTAGTGACTTATCTAAATGACTCACCATCATCTAGAATCACATATTTTACATTTATTTACAAAGTGATACTTTGAAGACCATCAATTCAGAATTTAAGACCCCTTCTAGGCCTAATCAGACTTTGAACTTTAATTTGGATGGAGAGCAGGATGCTCCTGCATCGCTTTGTATGAATTGAGAGGGTGCTCCTAAGTGGAAACTTGAGTTGATGAATGTGGAAGGGCTTACAAGGGAGAATGTTACAAGCCATTTGTAGGTACATTCATCATGTGTGGCATGTTGGTCCCTATATGGTATTCTAGGAAATCATCATATATCATTATTCATTGGGTATATTACACTTGTTGTGATTGGAGTTGTAATTGATTATATACTATGGTATTTTGTTTGAAATACACTCCCCCCCCAAAAAAAATATTTCTTGTGTTAAGATCACATTTGGGTGGAACTAAAAATATCAATTCTTGGAAGAACCAGAAGCTATTGTCCTACTTCCCATCATTCCCACTCTTTATAGAAGCAAAATGAAAATAATGAATATAAGTAGGTGCAGGATAAGGCAATATATATTTGTCAATGGCCAAGAAATGACCACAAAAGTAGTTGAATGGGACTAAAACATATATATAGTGTGAATACAATGTGAGTGCAAAAGAAACTTCTAGGTAAAGCAGAGAGAAAGATAAAGAAACAAAAATAAAAGAAAAAATCTAACATAGATAAGTAACTAAGTAAGCTAGTTACTAGATTTAAACAACACCAAAAGATATATATAACATGTCATAGGTGTGGTGATACAAAGTAATAATCCAATACTGGAAGAATGGAAATTTCAATGATGATCAAGAGAGTGAGACATCTGAGGATGATGTCAATGATGTCAAGATATCCTAGGATTTATGACTATCTGTGATGGGGGAAACCAGGGATCCCACTTGCTATCAAAGTGTATGATGATGGGATATTAAAGGACCATAGTGGGATCTAATTGTACAATATTCGGGTGAATAGGTGAGAGGGAGCCCTTCTCTCTTACCATACAAGGTCGAGGGAAGGAAACTCTTGATGGATCTCTGGTGGCTCAACTAAAGATGAGGATCGGTGGGAGGCGCTTTGGTCTGCATCCCTCTAGAGCTAGTCCATATGTCACTATGAGGATGTGTGGTCTGATGCCTATTTATCAATGATGTTTAACATTGGGCCTTCCTACTAAATATCACATATCTCAAATATCATATATTGATACTGATATGAGTGGTACATTGTGTACTTAAGCATGACATAATTTGGTTACTCATAAGAAGTAAATAGTTCCAAACAAATGGAGTTTTGTGCCTTTATGATTATGAATAGTTTAGAATTCATGGTATTCCTTTATGCTGTAAATTAATTCAAGGAGAATGATCTAGAAATATGCATACCCAACATAATGCAAAGTTCGTATGCAATGATAATATTGAAAAGTTCATGTCTGGAATAAATATTCAAAAATATTATCATGATGGTTGCTTAGGCACAAGTGAGATAAATTTAGATAAATGGTCATTCCTGGGCTGCATACTTCAAGATTCCTATATGGATTGCAAACTTCAAACTAGTCATATTATACAAAGTGTAGTAGACGAAAAGCCAAAAAAAACTAGAAACAACACAAGCAGTTAAAGTTTGAAATAATAGGTGTCTCACATACTAACAAACTACTTAATTCCTCTTATTTCCATAAGAAATGGCTATCTACCAATAACCATTATGTTAATGGTCATATAGATAGGGGACACTTGCTTTGACATTCATCTCTTGTTATGGGATTTCATATTACATTCTCACCCTTTAGGGTTTATGTAATGGCCTTTGAAGCTTAAGGGTTGAAATTTATTTTATTGTGTTTCTCTTTTTTCTCAAGAAGTCATATTTCCTCAAGATCTAAAACAGGGGTACTTTTCTCCAAGAATGGATTTTAGTCACGAAATTTAAAATTCTAAGACTGGAGAAAGATAACATTGTGCTTCCAGTTTTGGGGAAACTATATTCAAAACACACATTAATATCGTCTCATGCTTTCTTTAAAAAATGATGTTGTAATTGTAGAGCTTTACTAAAAGGATCAAATAAAGGGAAATATTCTCAAGACTACTTATAACTTAATTGGAAATTTAGCACTATTTTTAAACCAGGCTATATCTAAGTAACATTGTGCACACATGCATGCATGCACATCCGCAAGTCCAAAAACTCGTGAGAAAAAGATGACTGGTAGAATGAAGAAATAAAAAATTTAATGAATTGCGATGTTTTACTTCTGATTTTCATGGCAAGAGAATATAACCTAAAATCCTCCATTATGACTAAAGAAGAAAGATAGACATCCAACAGTGAATTATCTTCATTGTCATTCTACTTTCTTAAACTTGTTAAAAATGGGGCAATTGAATCCATGTTTCAGACATTCAAATGCACCAAAAGGTAATTTAAAGCAAAATAAAAATCTTACCAGAAGCAAACATGAGAAATGACGATTCACAATAATAAATGCTTATTTGGGACCAAAATTTCTATAATTGACAGTGCATATCCGTACCAAAGAAATCCCTTTCCTTTCTTAAAATAATCCTAATAAATTGAAAAGTAAATAACATATATAAATAAAAAACAGAGGACACCCTTGATGGGTATCTTAGAAAGACGTTAGATCATCTATATGCACTGAAAAAAGAACCTTGTGTGTCGGTAAGACGCATATGACTCATCCTAACCTAACTGATGATGATTCTAAATGGATAGCTAGAGTCTAGACCCACAGTATTTACAGGCTGGGCCAGAAGCCCTAAGAGTTCAGGGAGGACAGTTGGTACCTTATCTTTGGGGAAAAAATCGAATATAGATTAGCAAGCCTAGTTAGTGTAGGGGTGCATCTAAGGGTGCCCCAGTAAATACCAACAAATAGTTTAAAGAAAAAAATAACCTGTAAAAAGTTTACAGATAGAAAAAACCTTGAACAAATGCATAGATCTTCCACTCAGGAGTGAGCCACTGTAAAATTTCTTTCTAGGAATCCACTGATCCACTCTAAAGACACAATTTACATGAAATCAAGCTTGATGTTGAGCCCTGACTCTTGCAATAGTATATATGTACAAAAATGTCCCCAATTGACTAAATCTATCCATGTTTTTCTCAAATATGGACCAAATCGAGTAAAAACAACTAAATCTCCACGTTTTTCTCAAATGTGGACCAAATCGACAGACACAAGATGATTTGGTAAAAGATGGGAAGGTAATATAGCAAAATAATTGCTCCACAAACCTAATTCGAGGACGAACTAAGTCCATTTTACTCATTTTACCGAAATAGAGGATGAACTAATACAAGTTTACCCAAAGATCCATAAACCATGGGAAAAATACCAAATTTTTAACCTATCATCAATAAATCTGGAAGAACCATCTTCATGTCACCTCCAAAACTGGAAAATTCTGGCGATTTTACCTCCATTACTAAAGAACTTTGGGAAAATGTCAAGATTTCCCCCAGAAGCTCAATCAATAGATCTATGTTTCCTCCCTATCAAAAGCCATCTTTTGCATACGATCTTATCAACTATTAATAGGGAATAAATCAAACATTCATTTCATGAAATCACATATTCAAATAGAGATAAATTTACACACAGAATTATACCAAAATAGGCTTTTTCATTCATCTAATGAAACTATACATACAAACTAATATCAGAACCTGTGTTCTGATCTTCTTAGGACTGATACATCTTTAAGTAGCCTTACTTGATTCCTAGAGGCCCTACTGACATTCCTATCTATCTATCTCTATCTTTTATCCTCTGTCTCCCCTCTCTATTCCTCGTAGGCTCACATATATATATA